>MNCI01017913.1:1539467-1582403 GCA_015680685.1 Gnetum montanum | reverse complement strand
GCTTGCATGCAAAGGTTGCAGGTTAGTATATTGTGTTATGTTATGGTACTAACTAATGTATTATGCATATGTGTTGATTGCAAAGACTAGAGAGAGGACTACCAAAGCAATTGTAGAGGTAGCAGCAAAAGAAGTCCCTCCCCAAGCTAAGGAGGAAGAAGCTCATGGAGATGAGCTACCTAGCATAGTAGTGACCCTTTAATAGTTGGATGGGTTACTCCACTTGAATGAGGGTGACTTTGATTACCTATTTGATAACATACAGCTAGGTGACCCTCCTACACTTATGCCTAAGGGCTTGCTAAGTAAGTACTTTCTATTGTAGTCTATTAGTGCCTTTTGCTCTAGCATCTTTAGTTTTTCAGTTATATGTTAATTACATCATTATGTTACAACCTCAAATTTTCCTATTAGTGGTCCCACATCTACCTACCACATGGATCCATGGGTAGATGTGCTTGATAAATTTGTCTTTATGGAAGGCATCATGGAGGACATGGTGGACCATTTTCAATAGGCAGACCCCAAGCTTGGTATATTTTCTATGTTATTCTACTTTATGTTGTTTTTCAAATTGAATGCTTAGTTTGTAGCTAAGATTAATTGCTTGTTGCATGCCAAAAAAATCGAATTCGATGGGATTTAAGCAAGGTGGTGAAGGTAGGTGCCCTTCCTGACCTCCCTCCTAAGGTCAATCAAGTGTCTCATCGCATGTATAAGACAATGAACAAGTGCATGATTTCCTATGTAAAAGCATTATGGGTCCGTAGGTAATCAAACAAGCACTTGTGGAAACATGTGCACAAGTTGCAAGAGAGAGTGACTGGCCAAGATACGAAGATCAAAGGCCTTCAATCCCAATACAACTTTCTAGCAGTCAACTCATAGAGAGATAGCACTTGGATGACCTCTAAGATAGAATATGCTCATTATTGGTGAACTCTCAGAGGCAAGAATGAGGCCACCTAGGAGGTGATTGAGTAGAAATTTTAGATGGACTTGCTCATCCAAAAGAATCAAAACTACAAGAATTACAACACTAAGGTGTACTGAAGAGGCTAGACTCAAAAGAATCATAAACATCAATATAAGCACGAGTGTGATGTGTACCTTCAATGGTACAAGGAGGAGTCTGTCCAACATGACTACCTCAAGATGTTTCTTGAGGCAATCAGTGGGAGGTAGGCTTATGAGTTCTTCACAGAGTATACAGTGGTGAGTGGCTATCCTTAGCAACAGATCATCGTCCCTTTAGGAGAGACTTCCTCTGCTACCTTTTTCATGGAGCCTCCTACATGGACTACCATGGACAAAGGCAAGACCCTTGTAGGGATTAACTTTGGGTAAGAGGATTGGACATAGCTTTCTGAGGCCAAGATCCTCCGACACCTGGAGGATGGCCTTGAAAAGTTACCTTCAAAAGACATCGTTGCGGGACCATCTCAAGTTATTTGTTAACTTTTATGCTTTTTCATGTTTTGGGTTAGCTTGTGTATTACAATCTTGCTTATTAATTGCTCATTTTTGTTGTGGTTGTGGCAGCATGAACTACAAGGTGTTGTAGGCCCCAAGGACATAGTAGGGGAAGAATGACCTTTACCTCCACCTAGTGTCATCAGTTAAGCATGACCTAATGTAGCCATGTTATTGGGCATTTTTTGCTAATTTTTTGTTGTATCTTGCTGCTCATGCTATGTACTACTTATGATATCTAATGCATGTGATTGCTACATGTGTAATGTCTAATGTGCAAACTCTTTTTTTATATTTTTTACATTTATTTGCCAAGCACTTGCTACAATTATCATGCAATGAGATAATATGCTAAATATGTTAAAGTCTATGTGATGATGGTGTAACTAGGCCATTGCAATCTTGATGCTAGTTTAAGGCCATTTCAGGCCACGAAGATAGTTTTAGGCCATTTTATGCTATGTACACTACTAGTTTAAGGTCATTCCGAGCTGTAGTGATGATTAAGAGTAGTAGTTTTAGGCCATCCCGAGCCATAGAAGAAGGATCAACAATGATAGTTTAAGGCCATTCCAAGCCAATGGGTTGCTAGTTTAGGGCCATGGCCAGCCATGCATTACTAGTTTAAGGCCATGGTGGGTTGCACATTACTATCTCTCTTTTTGTAATTTTGGCTTTTCTGATTTTTATGCATTTTTATGTTTTTCATGCATAAGCTAGTAACTGATAAAGGATAAACTAAATGAATGAATGCATAGACTAAACAAAATGCATTAACAAAGAAAAAAATGCATAATCTAGGCAATAAAACTAAATGTAAATGCATAAACAAATTCAGTGTAAGTGAAAAGTGAAATGCATGGCTAAATGTAAAAGCAAAGGGCAAGTAGGCACCTAGCGCATGTTGGACTAAGGAGATACCTTAGTCATGCAGTTGCTTCCTAACTAGATGTGGGATAGGAGGCACGTAGCACCTAGATGATACTATGCAATATTCTCCTTAACCTTTGTCCACTATGTCAAAGGGAAATTCTACATATAAAGCATCCTCAAGGAGGTTGCTATATTTTTTCACTTGTTCAAGTGGGTTAGCCTCATGTATTTTTTCCTCATCCTTTGTAGCAGATGCATCATTAGGGAACTCCACCTCTGAACCTTACTCCCTCTCAATGTTGTTAATGGCCAGAGGAGTTGTGTTGTCACTATGGATAATGACCTTGCCACCTTCATATGGGAGGTGGATTTCTTGGTGGATGGAAGAAGAGACAACCCATAATTGGGCCAACCAAGGCCTATCCAATATTAGGTTGAAGCTTGGCATTTTCTCTACAATGATGAACTTGGCTATTGTGGGAAATTCTTCCCCTACCACAAAGGCTATTGTGATGATTCCTCTAATGATGACATGTGACCCATTGAATATTTTATACACATGGTTTTTGTCTATTTGATCTACTCAATGAGGCCTAGTTTTTCAACAATGGTGTAGGGGATGACATTTGTTGTCACCTCGTCATCAACGTGCACCCTCCTAATCTTACACTACCCAACACATATCGTTATAAACATGGACATTGTGATGACTTGACTTTTCTTAGGGTTAACCTTAATTGCCTCATCATGGAATGATAAGGGTGTTGAGCTTTATGATGTCCAAAAACGTTGGTGGTTGAAACACTAAGAAGTCCATGGGTGTATAGCCTAACCACAAATATGTGTGAGGGCCATGCTAGGGAAATGAAAATGAGGTGCCCTGAATGGTTTGGTCAATCAGACAAGGACTTACATGGTGTTAGAATGACCATTTGTAGGAAGGGTTTATGGAACTTTATGCATGGACACTGAGACAACTGGCAAGAGCATTACAAAGAGTCCCAACCCAAAAAAGAAAGTGATGTGAGCATGAAAATATGTATTGATAGCAAAGAAATGCAAGTGTTATGCTTAAAATTATAAGCAAATGCTTAGAAAAGAAATGAAACAAACATCAAGAACAAAGAAATGCACTACCCCAAAACTAGGGAGCATAATTTTTACTTGAAAGAAGGTGACAATGGTATGTAGCATTAGGGAGGCATAGTGGTAGTGTAGAAATGTAGTCATAGTCTCTAGGATGTCTGAGACATGGAGTTAGCGGCTACAAGGGAGGCTGAACCTACTAGGTTGGCTATCACCATGTTCTACGAGCACAATGGTGGACTACATTATAGTACTTACCAAGGTGTGAAGCTCGAATGCTCAGATGTAGGAGTGACAAGGATGCTCAGAATGCTTAAATTCTCAATGCTCTTTTGATTTTCCCACCCCTAAAGTGCTAAATGTCAATGTATTTATAAAGATAGGTTTAGCATGAAACATAGATTGAGCACCACATGGTATGGGTGCCACATGACATGAGCATAGACAGGGTTATGCTGACATGTGACACTCTTCATAGCAAAATGTTAGGCTCTAAAGGATAGTAATAGGTATCTAACAACTTCCAGACTATGACCACACTACCCAAATTGCATGTGCCAAAGTCTGAGAGACCACAATGTACCTACAAATAATGTCAAAACAATGCAACTTGGAGACTACACTCTAGGACTACGTCTTCCCCCTCTTCTAAGTAGGTTCAAGTGTAGTGCAAATTTTTGGGATCAATGGAGGATGTAAGAGAAATGCAAACTACTGATCTTGGCAACTAGAGGGACATTAGAGCTAAGATGAAGGTTGATGTTGAGTTCTAGAGGATTTTGAAAGTTGTCAAAGGCATTTTTCTAGTGTCAAGCTGGCTACACTCTAGAGCATAGCACAATACTTAGTGAGATTTTGCAAAATTTTGATATTCCACATTGGTTACATTGGCTACACTACAAATCATAGCATAGTGTAGTAGGGACACTTTAACAAATTTTGATAAAATCTGCAATGTTTCTTCATGGCTGGCTACACTCTGGGGCATAGTAGGATGGGTAGCCTCGAAAGCTAAGAAATGTGCAAAATGCATCTTCTATGTCGAACTAGCTTAATAGATCCTTGTCCAACACTTAGGCAAAATTGGGCACTAAAACCTAGCTCATGCTCACTACATTATGTAGCATACCAAAGTGTAGTAGCCTAAAAGATAGAAAACTTGCCCAAATATTTCCTCCATCCTAAGCACTTTTGACAAACCCTAACCTAGTACTTGGATGAACTAGTAGTTGGGACATGTGTCAAGTTGGGTACATTGGGGAGTGTAGAAATCTTAATAGCCCATGAGATAGAAAATTTTCCGAACTATTTCATCCATCCTAAGCACTTTTGACAAACTCTAGCCTGGTACTTGAGTGAACTAGTAGTTGGAACATGTGTTAAGTTGGGTACGCTAGGGAGCATAGCAAGCTTAACAACCCAAGAGATAGAAAATTTGCCAAACTATTTGATCCATCCCAAGAAAACCTTTGACCACTTCTGGCTTGACACTTGTGCAAACTAGCCATAGAAGTTTGTGCTACATTGGCTATAATGGGGAGCATAGCAAGTAGACTAGGAGCGTAGCATGACACTTAGAAAAATTTTGCAAAAAATAATACTTACTGTGTGCTATGCTAACTTCACTGTAGAGCGTAGCACCAAACTTAGAAAAAATTTTCCCAAGTTTTGACACTTAGACAAATTTGCCATTGAACTATGGAAGCTCAAAATTGGTGTTGTTTCATTGGCCCCTCTTTGTTGATGTTTGGAGGATTGACCTGAGAGATGTCAATAAAGAATACAAAACACCACAATGAACCTAACACCAGCACCACTCATCAGTGCCCAATTAGACCAGATTTCACTATACTTGAGAGTGCCAAGGAAATGAAGTATGGTAGGGAATAGGTTGGGGAGATAGGTCAAGGAACAATGGATAGAGAGGATGTTCACTACAGGTGGAGCTGTAGGATGTAGTATTATAATGGCTTGTTGCCAAAGCATGATCCCTCGTTGAAGTGTTTGTGAGAGAGTTAGCATGTAGAGGTAGCCTACCCTTGGGATTTTGACCTCTCATCAAAGTGCTTGTGAGATGGTTAATCCAGGGCTAGACTAGTTATGAGATGGCAACTATGCTATTTAACTTGAGCACTTGGCTTGTCCCATTTTTATTTTATTTTGAATTCTTCTATTGCTTTTCTCTTTCTTTTTTTTTATTTTTCTTTTGTTCTTCTTTTCCTTTTCATATGCTTTTATTTTCACTTTTTCTTTCTTTTGGTATTGTTGGGTGAATTGTGCATTGATCAACATTTGCTTATAGGCAAATGCATCACATCTATAGGATAGGTGTTTCCTCCTCAATATGAATTGTGTTACATCTATTTGGGGCTTTGACCAGCCCACAAAGGCTCCCCATGTGACAAGTTTCATTATGTCCATCATGGGTTCAGTGGCTAACAATAGGAAAAGTTTTACATGCATTAGGGAAGCTTGCAGGGAGTGTAGGAGAATGCAAGATCAAGAGGTAGAGGTCAATTGGTTAAGGGGATGGTAGGGATGTGCACTCTTAAGTAGCTAGGCAAGCCAAAGCAAACACATCAAAGCAGTGTGATGTCTTGCCACCATGATGAAACGCACCCTTGAACAATGCCATTGAGGCTTCATCTTATAAATGCAACATAGAGAAAACAAGAAAAAACAACAACCACATGAGATGAAGGTGAAGTCCTATTTTCAAGGGCATTGCAAGGGACATGAATGTTGTGTCAATTGTAAGTGCATGCAATGTCTAAAGCAGGAAGGCTAGTGCAAGTGTGATGGCAGTTAGCTCCAAAATCTCTAGCAACCATAGCATAAGTAAGCATCCATATGGCTAGAGGTGGTGGTGATGTAGATGCTTAGGAGTCCTCACCAAGGACAAGAGCTAGGAAACCTAGTAGCATGATAGAGAGTTGCACTTCTAGATGCTCTTTTGAGCCTAGGTAAGGGTCAGAGGATGGTAGTGTTGTGGCTAGGCCACAGTACAACTGGTTCTTCAGCAAGTGATGATAATGGTAAGAGCTATGACCAAGATGATTGGTGATAATGGTGATAGCTCTAGAAGGTCAACAAGATGCCAAAAGGAATCTCTGGAAGATCAATAAAATGCTAAGGAAGGTAATGCTACAAATTTCCTAGAGGATTTTTCCTTGATACTATGAACTTCATCCTAGAATTATAATGGCCCAGCCCATCTTGCCCAAGAGATGTGGGCAAGCAACGGAGGATTGGAAGTATTCTCACTTGCTTGTCTGCAAAACTATGTGTGTTGAAATTTAGATGCTGAACTAAAAACTTAATTTTAGGTCTTGGTAGACTACATGTTGTGCTAGTTTAAGGTCCTAATAGAGCATGATCCTAGTTTAAGATCCGACTAGATTATGATGTGCTAGTTTAAGGTCCTAGTAGACCATTGTGCTACTTTAGCATTATAGTGGATGGTGGATGGTTAGTTCAAGGTCATAGAAGACCATGTTGTGGGTGCTAGTTTAACATCATAGCCCAAGGACATTTTATGCCATTTTAACATTGCAATAGACATCTATGCTAGTTTAACATCATAGAAAATGTGCACTTACCTTTCTTTTGTTGTTGGCATGATATTATGTAATAGTTGTAGTATGGCTTCTGGTACAAGTGGCTAATAGGATTGGCAAACTCATTACTATCTAGATTAGCAAGCTTGAATGCTCCATTGTTAGATTCCTTTTTTACCAAGAAAGGCCCTTCCCAATTAGCTAAGAACTTGTCTATGGGCTCATGAATGACCTTGAGGACCAAGTTCCCCTTCTTGATCAAGCGTTAATGTTGATTGTGACAATGTTTTTGTCATTTTTTTTCTTGGTACCACTCGATGTGATCAAGTGTTACACTGACATGTTATGCTCTTTGTAGCAAATTGTTACACTCTAAAGAATAGCAACAAGTACCCAGAGACTACTGAACTATGACCATGCTACCCAAACTACATGTGCCAAAGTCTAAGAGACCATAATATACCTACAAATAGTGTCAAAACAATGCAACTTGGAGACTACACCTTCCCCCTCTTCTGAGTAGGATCAAACATAGGACAATTTTGGGATCAATAGGGGATGTAAGAGAAAAATGAATTGTTGATCTTGGCCATTAGAGGGACATTGGAGCTAAGATGAAGGCCAATTCCAAGTTCTAGAAGCTTTTGAAGGCTATCAAAGGCATTTTCCTCATGTTAAGCTAGCTGCACTCTAGAGCATAGCACAACACTTAGTGAAACTTTGCAAAATTTTGATTTGCCACACTACTTATGCTAGCTATGATATAGAGTGTAAGAAAGAATAGTAGGGACATTTTAATGAATTTTGATGAAATCTGCAATATTTCTTCATGGCACGCTCAATATGCTCTAAGGCATAGTAGGATGGGTAGCCTCGAACGCCAAGAAATGTGAGAAATGCATCATTTATGTCAAACTAGCTTGACAAATCCTTGTCAAATACTTAGGCAAAATTGGATAGTGAAACCTAGGTCATGCTTGCTATGCTATGCAACCTAGCAGAGCCTAGTAGCTTGAAAGATAGAAAACTTACCAAACTATTTCATCCATCTTGAGCACTTTTGACAAACTCTAGCCTGGTACTTGGCTGAACTAGTAGTTGGGACATGTGTTAATTTGGGTATGTTGTGGAGCATAGTAAGCTTAATAGCATAGGAGATAGAAAAGTTTCCAAACTATTTCATCCATCCTAAGCCCTTTTGACAAACTCTAGCCTAGTACTTAGGTGAACTAGTAGTTGGAACATGTCTCAAGCCAGGTACATTGGGAAGAATAGCAAGCTTGACAACCCAACAGATAGAAAATTTTTCGAACTCTTCAGTCCATTCTAAGAAAACCTTTGAGCACTTCTAGCTTGATACTTGTGCAAACTGGTCATGGAAGTGTGTGCTATGTTGGCTATACTGGGGAGCATGTAGCGACCAAAAATGTTGGTGGATGGAAAACGTCGAGGGATCGTCGGCTGTTGATAGTCTCAACCCTGTTTCTATGGGATGGTCGTGCTAGATAAAATAGAAACGGGATGCCCTAAACGATCTGGTTGATTAGACAGGGACTTAGTCAACGTTAATATAGCCTTTTACAACATGTAGTTTGAAAGAGAATTGAAACTTGTAAAATGACGCTTGAATGTAAAAGAGGCAGAAAACAATGTAAAAATGCAATAGTAAACAAGAGACAAAATGCACTGTAGTTAGAAAAATGCATCAGTTTGAAGCTATGGCTTTGCTCTATCAAAATGGATACATTTAGTTGCATAACACTGAGAAATGCAGAGGTCTGGAGAGTAATCAAAACGTGTAGAGCGAGACAACTGTGTGCTTCAACGCGGGCTCAGCAGTTAACATACAAAGTTCTACCAAGGTGGTAGAAAAAGGGGGAGAATAAAATGCCAACAAAGAGTGCTAACTATTTTCAATGTCAAACAGAAAGCTTACAATGCTCAAAGTTATAGTGCTAGCTTTTTGCTTGTCAGCCAACAAAATTATTAGCCCATCTAATTTCCAAGAGAGAATCGGATCGGGAAAAAGTATCCTTTTGAGCATTGTTCATTAGGGTATTTATAGGACCAAGAGCATGCAAAAGGTGTGGTTTCAACACCACATACCTTGGGCCCACGTTGACTTGTCTGTGCTACATGTGCCTGCATAACCATTGGACATACATGACCATTGTAATTACGAGCCTGCCATGCTGTAATTGCAAGCTTGCCACACTGTAATTGCACCGTCAGCATTTGGAGATGTGTGCCAACAATGCAATTATGTGGAATGCATTGATGTTGCACAACCACCCATCATGCTTTGCTATGCTTCATAGCATAGCATGTTCGTTGTAGCATATCATCTTGTCATGCACTTCACTACATGTGTATTGCACATTTGCTAGGTTGTGCTATGCTATGTAGTGTAGCATAGCGTAGCAACCAGACTTAGTCACAAAAATGTTTCCAATCTACAAACTTTGTCGCTTGCAAACTTGCTAATCCTACCCTTCGAGATGCCTTCTATCAACTTCCGCAGAATTTCTACGCCTCGCTGTGCCATGTAGCTTAGCGTAGCTTTGTAATGAACATGACCTGATTTTCACCAAGTTCGCCGCTTTCTGACGGAAGGAGACATTGCTGAAGGACTTGAAGTTGGGCAAGGGGGATTGATTATCCAGCTTTTTCTACGCTGTGCTAAGCTACATGGCCAGTCCTAGTGTAGTGTAGCAAACTTTGTGACTTAGAAAACTTGCCAAACTATTTCATGCATCTTGAGCACTACTGACAACTCCACGCATTGCTTCTGAGGAGGCTGTCGACTAGGTAAACTACTTAGGTGGGTAGGCAAGATGATCCATAGAGCCTGTTTACACCTAAAGTAGAAAATTTGTTGAACTGGCCGACCTGAATTCAGAGCATTCTCCTCCTAAAGAACTACTGTAGTGCTGCGCGAATTGCAAAGACTTGGTGAAGTCAGGATGTCTTCGAATTTTGGGGTGTTTCATTGGCCCCTATTTTTTGATGTCTAGAGGACAGGCTCAAGATACATTGATAAATAATATGAAACACCATGGGAGACATGATGCTAACGTTGCCGCTCGATGACAGCCAGGACGTTGCTCGGCTACGCTTGAGAGTGAAAGGACTAAGTAGGGAGGAAGGAGGTTTAGGAGAAGGGTAAAGATGATGTTTAGTAAAGTCCCTCATTGGAGTGCTCATGAGGGACTTGTTCGCATTTTCATCTTTACCTTTGCTGGCCTTCGACCCTCTATAGGATAGATGTTCCTTTCCTAGGATGAGTTGTGTTACATTTGGGTGGGGTTTTAACCTAACTATAGATGCTTCCCATGAGGCAAGCTGCATTACGCATATCATGGAACTTGCACCTTGAAGTAGCTGAGCTAGTTGAGGCACTCACTTTATGACACCGTAGCATTTTTTGCTATGGCAAGTCGCACTTTTGGCCACACCCTGTAAGCACGACGGAGAGCAAAATAGCAACCACGATTTAAAGTGAGGGAAAAGGTCTTTGCTTACTGCAAACGTTGTTGAAGCTCTTGGACACCCGCATTGGTGCATAGTGTCCAAAGTAGGAAGGCCATCAATGGCCTTGGTAGCATCGTCACAAAAAAGTTGGCGTCGAAGGCACCAGGGTCTGCTGTGAGTGCAGATGCTCTAGAATCCCTACCAAAGGCATGGATTCTTAGTTTAGCTATGGGATCAGCTACCACATAGCTAAACATCATGCAAGTCGAGACATTGGTAAGGAGTTGGAGGGTAACAGTATTGTGGCTAGGCCACAATACTGTTGGAACTCCATCAGCAGGCACTGGCCAAGGAACTACTGTCAGGGTACTGGGCTATGGCGACGATAGATCTGGAGGGCCAATGTGATGTCATGTGACATCTCTGGAGGGTCAACATGATGCCAAGGGTGGCAACGTTGTGTGTGTTCTAGACCACGTTCCCACTATGTTGTGAACTGTGTTCTGGAGCTACAATGTCCCAGACCCACGTCGGCATTATGCATGCTCATTCGATGTGTACTTGGAGCATATGCATGCTGGGGATGTGACGTAAACCCAGTTTAAGGTCTTGGTAGACCGTACACTGGTTTAGGATCCCAGTGGACTGCTGAGCTGGTTTAAGGTCCCAGTAGACTATACATGTCAGTTTAACATCATAGAGGACATGTCGTGCCATTTATAGTCATAGTGGACTAGCTGTGTTAGTTTTACGTTGTAGAGGATGGTTGCTACAAATTTAACATCATAGCGGACACTGCTCGTTGTTTCTAGTTTAACATCGTAGCAGATGCTAGTGGCTACCGCTAGTTTAACATCATTGTGGATGCTACTTGATGCCGCTAGTTTAACATCATTATGGACGCTTCTCGATGCCGCTAGTTTAACATCATTGCGGATGCTGCTTGATGCCACTAGTTTAACGTCATTTCAAATGTTGCTCGATGCCACTAGCTTAACATCATTGTAGATGCTTCTCAATGTCTTCATGCTTCAGATGTGGCATGGCTTGAGGTACGAGTAATTCACTAGGTTGGCAAACTCGTTGCCGTCCATGTTAGCCAGCTTGAAGGCTCCATTCCCGAAGGCTTTAGTAACCATGTAAGGGCCTTCCTAGTTGGCTGAGAATTTGCTCACATGCTCATGGAAAGCCTTGAGGATGAGGTCTCCTTTCTGTACTAGCCGTCGATGTAGGTCTGCATGGTGCTTTTGCTATTTCTTGCTCTAGTAGCACTCTATGCATCTCAGTGTCTGTGCGCGCTCCTCCTCTATTGAGTTGAGGTTGATGATCCACGACTCGTTGTTCTAGGCTTCGCTGACGACATCCGAGAGGATCATGCAGAGTGATGGTACCTGCAACTCAAGAGGCAACATAGCTTTAGATCCATAAAAATGGCTATAAGGAGTCTTACTTGTCGTAGTTCTGCATGTTGTCCTGTAGGCCCATAGAACATAGAGGATTTGCTCATGCCACTTCCTCTTGCTGTTGCCAAGAATCCACTTCAGCAATTTGATGATGGACTTATTTGTAGCCTCTGCCTGTCCATTCGCCTATGGGTAATACGGGGAGGAGAATGATTGCTTGATGCCTAGGTTGCTGCAGAAGGTTCAGGTTTCTGTACTACTAAATTATGGTCCATTGTCGATTACAATAGTCATTGGAAGCCAAAACCTTATCATGATGTTGTCCAAGATGAAGTGGCAAATGTGCTATGATTTTGTTTTCCTTAGGGGGATGGCTTCCACCCACTTAGTAAAATACTCAGTGGCGGTGATAATGTAGCTGTAACCTACAGAGGACTTAGGTGTGATGGGTCCTATGAGGTCTAGTTCCCATTGTTGGAAAGGCCACGTGATTTGCATTGGCTGTAGGTCCGTAGGTGAAACATGTATGAGATTTGCGTATCTCTGACACGTGTTGCATGTCTTGATTTTTGACAAATAGTCATGCTCCATGTGAGGCCAATAGTACCCTAGGCATCTAATTTTCACCGCCATAGCCCTAGGTGCTATATGTCCGCCACACAATCCCTTGTTCACTTCATTAACTACCTTCTACGCCTACTCCCCATCCACACATGCTAGTAGTATCCCGTCATAGGAGCATTGGAACAGGGCATCATTGCCCATGAGCATATATTTCCAGGCACACTTACGGATTGCATCTCTCTAGGTAGATATCAATCCACGTGGGGGTTTTCCATGTTGTAGGTAGGATTTAATGTTAGTGTATCATTCTTGGGTATCCACAACATTGATAGAGGCCACGTGTCCTGCCTGAGTGATAGGCTCAGTGCATTCAACAATCAAAGTTGGAAAACTTGCAAACGAGTGTGGTGGAATGTTTAGTGAAAGGGTGGCTAAGGTGTCTACAATGGTGTTGTCATTGCATGGCATGTGTTGCACATCTGTGGTTGCAAATTGCTTAAGCATGCTTTTTGCTAGGTCACAGTAGGGTCGCAGGTGCATAGCTTTGCAAGCATAGACCTCGGTGATTTGATTCACAACTAGTTGCTAATCACCATGGATTTCTAAGTGTTGTATGCATAGTGTTTGGGAAGCTAAGAGGCCTCTAAGTAGCCCTCATACTCTACCACATTGTTGGTGTAGGGGAACGTAAAATGATGAGCAAACGGGTACATTTTCCCAGAGGGAAACGTAATGACAGCACCTGCACTACCACCCTACGTAGTTGAAGTGTCATCGAAGTGTAAAGCAGCTTCCAGGTATGATGGGATGATGTTCATAGCGCCAACATGCTCATCTAGGAATTTAGGATCTATGGTTGCATGGTCGTCGACAGGTGACGTCATAATTTGCATTGCTATGGCTTGACCCTTAGTAGATGACTGGCTTACATAGTGTAGGTCGAACTCTGTGGTTATTGCTTTCCAATGGGCTATCCTGTTGCTTTCATACAGGTTGTTAGTAATAGCCTGGAGTATATTGCTTTTGCAAATGATGTTGACTGCACTACGAAATAGATAGTACCTTTACTTCTTTAATGCAAACACTAATGCAAGGAAATGGCTCTCTACTTCATTGTATTTTACCTCATGCGCTATTAATGCATGACTCAGGTAGTACACTGGTATCTCAGATCCATCATCTTGTGTCTGACATAGCAATGCTGTGATAGATGTGTCAAAGGTGGCAAGGTAGATGAAGAAAGGCTTATCCCTCTATGGCGGATGCATAGTTGGGAGGTGTGAAAGCTCTTCCTTCAAGTCATCGAAGGCTCATTGAAATTGGGTTGTCCACTTTCTTTAGAAGATGTTGCATGGGATGTAACTTGTCAGTCAACTTTTCTATAAACCTTCAAATGAATTGTACCCTACCTTGCAAGCCACGTAACTCCTTAAGGTTTCTAGGAGGTGCCAAGTTGATAATGGCCTTGACTTTGTCAGGGTCCACCCGTATTCCGGCTTTCGATACTACGAACCCTAACATGCATTTGATTTTCACACCAAAGACACACTTCTTAGGATTAATGCATAGATCATGCATTTGGAAACACTTAAGGACTACCCCTAGATCGCGTGGGTGATCAGCTACCTCCTTGGACTTGAATGCTATATCATCCACATAGTCATTTAACGTTTCTAGGATGTAGTCACTGAAGATATAGGTCATAGCTCGCTGGTAGGTTGCTCCAGCATTCTTGAGCCCAAAAGGCATCATGGTGTAACAGAAGGTCCCCCATGGGGTCATGAAGGTTGTTGTTAGTTGATGCTCTGGGTTGATGTGAATTTGGTTATAGCCAAAAAATCCATCCATGAAGGATAACAGAGCATGACCAGCCGTAGTGTCAATGAGTTGATCGATGCTTGGAAGTGGGAAATATTCTTTGATCATCACCTTGTTTAGATCCCAGAAGTCTATGCAGATTCGTATTCCTCCAATTTTCGTGGAAACTACGATGATGTTGGACACCCATTCTGAATAATCAACTGCACGGATGAAACCAACTTGGTATAGCTTGGTGATTTTGTCCCTTACGGCTAGTGCAATTTTAGGCTTGACCTTACGAGCCTTCTTCTTGACTACCTTCATGCATGGTTCTAGGACGATGTTGTGCTATATCAGCCTTAGATCTAAACCTGGCATGTCACTGTACGACCATGCGAAGAATTTGATGTTGTCTTTCAGAATCTTGGCTACGTTTTCGTGTGTTTGCACATCTAGGAGGGAGCTAATTTTTAATGTTTTCACTTCCCCCTCAGATGTGGTCACAAACATCTCAATGAGAGGATCCTCAATTACATCCCTGGCCTCCAAATCTAGGGTTTGGACTAGATGCTTAGGCCAGTCTACAGATGCTTCTAAGGATGCTATGGTGCTACATATGGTTGACCCCTAATCGATTAGGTTGGGGTTCAACTATCTCGCGAGCTTGCCATGTGGGCCTGCTAAAGCTAAAGGCATGGAGAGATCACGATGGATTTTCATTTTCTGTTTAACCTACCAAAATAATATGGAAGCCTGATTAAGAGGCACCTATTGGTAGTAATCGTGTATAACAAAAACTTACAAAGCAATGATGAGATGTAACTAGCGAAGTACAATGTAAGGATTACAATATTTCCAGTTTAAAGTCATGGCAAACCGTTATGGCATTGAGATGCAAAACCACTAAAAATGTAAAAATGTCGATGCAAAAGTGTGAAACTATGAACTGTTAATATGCAAATGTCAAGCTACTAGTTTAGTGTCTTTGTGGACTGCCAGGTTGTAACATGCAAAACTAGTAGTATGCAAAATGGAAAATTACGGGTATGAGAAATGCAAAACCACTAATGTGAACATGTGAAACCGTTAGTTTCGCATCTTTGCAGACTGAGAACGTATAACAAATCAAAAAATGCCAGTTTAAGGTCTTTCTGGATTGATAAAAGCACAACTACATTATGATTGCTAGTTTAAGGTCTTTTCGGACCGGTAATGAGAGTGGAACGCTACGCTAAAAATGCTAGTTTAAGGTCTTTTCAGACCGTTAAAAGTGCATCCATGCTATGACTACTAGTTTAAGATCTTTCCGAACTAATAATGAAAATAATAATTATTTTTTGTTTCTTGGGAAAGTAAGTAGTTATCTTGGAGCGTGTCAAGGTTTTAATTCTAACAGTGTTATGATGTCGTGGCGAGCATGCTACGCTGTATGATGCACTTTGCATTAAACAGAGAGAGAGAGAGGTAAGTTTCCCCTTTTTACCATTATGGCCATAAATGGGGATTAAACCTTAGTAAGCTTGTCATTCTCACCATAAGATTGTAGAGCCCATATTCGGAGCACAAAGCGATTTTGGAGCGTAGAGCGATAGTGCTAACAGCAAGTAAGAAGATTTTCTGCATAGCAACAAGAAAAAGTCTGCAAGGGGAACGATGGCTCTAAAGAAGGAACGCATGAACTTGGTACTTCCAAAGGTTGAGGAGGTAAAGAAAACCCTAGAGTGTATGACATAAGCACACATCGCGGTGCAAAAGGACACAGCATTGACCTGGTAGGCTATTGTGCTTCCTCTATTTTTTCATGATTCTGCTATCATTTTTTTTTATTTTTGTTGTTCTCTGCTTTCATTTTGTATCCTAGTATTAGTTTCTCATGTTCTTTATCATCACGTTGTTTTGCCCTTTGCATAACCTCTATTTCCGTCTTAGCTGCAGCGAGTGCATAAACATTATGCCACCTTTGCATGCAAGGTGGCTTAAACCACCACCACCGCAATTATCATAACCATGGGGGTTTGGGCAGTTTAAGTTACTTAGCTTTCGAATGGCATGACGTAGGACCCTGAGGAGGGTTAGGCCATGCATGATGTGATAGTGTGACACGTGTTCTATTGGGGTGTATTTTTAATCGCCCTATCAGGGTTAATCGCACTATTGCTATGCTAGGCTATTTTTGCTACGCTAGCACTTTCATGTTCTTGCTACACTATGCTGCTAAAGAGGGTTATGCTACGCTATATGTGTGGACTGCTAGGTATTGCTATGTTGCATGTGTATTGCACATAGATATGATGCTAACACTTGCTGGTTGTGTCATGCAAGATTGGGCTAAGGCCAATTCTGATTGTCTTGGAAATTGTAGGGGTCCTGTGCCACGCGAGCAAACCTGTGGCCAATGCTCCTCCTCCCTAGATATGTGTGGGAGAGTGGGGCATCTGGTTTAGAAAAGGGGCACAGGACTTCCTACAATACCTCCTCGATCACTTCAGTGTGATCATATGGTCATCCCTAGAGGAGGAGGAAGTGATCTTCATAACTGAAGCCATATTACCTATGGCAACCCGAGGCATCTTGAGGTTTCTGACAAATGGGGCAATCATGAGCAGGTAGGGAGAAGGATCTAGTCAATGCCCCATAGGGTTAAGGTGTTTGGCCTATATCTGGGATATGCCGAAGTACAGCTGCTACCATTACAACACATTATTCATTGTGCGTCTTATGACGATGTGCTTCCAGAACCCACAGGGAATTGTCTATTGTGCTGGTGGGTGCATTTTGCAGCCTTGTTTTGCTGTGTTGTGCAATGTTGTCCATATTGGCCCAATGCTAATAGTATGTGTTTGTTACCAAGTTCTGCATCAACAAGGATGGGGTTCATGACCGATTGGGTCTATTGGCTATAGCACAGATAATCCTATAGGAGTTCTCTTCTATTGAGAACCTATGTGTGGATGTGATTGGTCAATGCGAGGGTGAATACACACCTACTCATACATATTCCCCATTCCCTACGATCAGTGCAAGGGGTCTAGTTGGCTAGATGAGAAGTGGGTAGAACCCTTTGAACCAGTCACAGTTGAACAAGTTCTAGTTGACCCTCCACTGTTCCTATTACCGTACAGACCTAGTAGGCCATGAAGTAAGTGTCACATGTTTTAGTGCTTTTGCAATCTTTGGATTTTCTATGTTTTTGCAAAAAACTGTTATACGGGTGAACAAGCCCCAGGAGATGATGATGGTAATCGCCGAGACAGAGGAGGCAAACATCTACTTTAAATACAATGAAGTAGATGCAAGCCAACGCTGGATAAATAGTGCAGCTTCAAACTCCTTGGTCCAAAACATCCCAAAGGCTAGGCTTATGGATCTATTCTTGGCCCCGAATTCAAGCATTCCTGCTGCCGAGATGCTCTCACTAGTCAACTCCTTTTCTAAAAATGTGGGCCACTTCTGCACGCACATACAGGGCGTACGAGTGATTATTGAAATTAATGACCAGCTATTTGTGGACCTATTCAGTGTCCCTATCGATGACATCCTCGTAGGGTTGAAGGGCAAGAAGGAGCTGACCTTTTAGAAGAAAGACATTCACGAGTGGTTGGGGATTGCCAAGGAGTGAAAGGGGCTCCCCATGGCGAAGCTTAAAGATGGACCCACCAAGGAGATTTACCTTGTCTTCCTTACTCGTGCCTTCCCCTAGCTGCTTACCTAAGGGAAGGTCCTAGGGATTGAAAAGGCTTGGATAATGCATGAGGTCATGGAATAGGGGGCCCATTACAATTGGGCCAGGTTTCTATGTAACGGCTTGCAAACTGAAATACTGGGACTTCATCAAAAATCAGAGTCCTGTTCCAATATACATTATGCCTTCTACATAGCCTTTCTGAAGTACTTCACAGAGTTTCTAGTGGTTCACGAGAATCGAGCCTGGGTTATGTGAAATCACGACCAGATTTCCAAACTGTGGATTCGCCATATCCTCTAGACCACCCAAGCCCAAGATCCCCCAGAAATAATTGGGGAGTCATTCTCTGTAACAACTAAGGATCAGGTGGCTCGCAATGTTCATGGCCAGGATAGCATAGGAGAGACGCCCCCTGCTGTAGCTGGTAGTATGTCGCAAGGGGAACATATCATAGTTGAGACTATGCCCAAAAAGTTGCAACAGAAGAGGCCTCCTTGAGCTAAGGAAACCCTTCACGTGGAGGAGGGGTAGGGGTAGAGACTGCAGCTTAAACTATAGAGGACGCAACCCCCCATTGGTAAACACTCTTTTCTAATGCTTACTTTGTTATTGTCTACTACGCCATGCTACGCTAGGTGACGTAGCATAGCGGAGCACTTGCTTTAAGCTAGCTTATTTTGGACTGATGCAAACATGTTTCTTTGCTGGAAGAGGAAGAAGAAGAAGAAGAAGAATGTGACAAAGAGGTGTTAGCCCCTAAGATGGGGATGACAAATAAGGACACAGAGGTCCCAGTCTCGAAAGAAAGGGCCCTGGTCAAGAAGGGAAGAACCCCTGTCTCTATGGTGGGGGCTTTTGTTATTAGGGAGAATCCTCCTACTAGCGAAGAGGAGTCTCCCTTGAATAAAAAAGATGATGGTCTCCTAAAAGAAAAGGCACGAACGCTTGAAGAAGAGGCTCGTACAGACTTGGCAGGGACCTATACCAAGGCTACCTTCATCATCTTGCATCATCAAGAAAGGAGACCGCAATCGGACGCTGGTGAGTTCAGCAATATGCCTTCCTTGTCCTGGTCCATTTCTGTCATTTCTGATTGTTTATTTATGTAACAAGTGCTACTGTTGATGCTACGAGACCCCCTCTGATTCATGCAGAATCATGGGTCAAAATCCCTGATAAGCTTGTGTACATGTAAGGAATCATTGATGACATGATTAGTTACCTTCAACAAGTGGACCCTGATGTGGGTAAGTAGTAGTGTCAAGTGCCCTCATGTTGTTATGCTAGAGTTTCTTGAGTTTGCTAATCTTTCTATGCTAACGTGATTGTTATGCTCTTTTGTGTCATGCTAGCCTCTCAGCTCAAATGGGACTCAGCATGGCCTTTAAAATTTGGTGTCATGCCTACATTCCCACCTGAAGTGACCGAGGTGTCTCGTCACATGTACAACGAGGCTTGCAAATGCTCTTTGCACTTGGCATGCTCCTTGTGGAAGTATAAGCGCATCAATTAGGACCTATGGAAACGAGTCCAAAAAGCTGAGCAAAGGGAGGCCGACCTGAGCACCAAGGTGGAGGATCTCAAGTCAAGGAATGAGTTCCTCATAGTCCATGATACTAATAATGAGGACTGGTATACGACTATAATAGACAATGCCAGGTTTTGAACAATCATGTGCTAGAACGTCGAAGCCACCCGCGAAATAATAGAACAGCGGATGCAAATGGACTTGCTAGCCCAGAAGTGTCAAGATTTGAAAGACTTCAATGCCAAGGTTTATGAATGGGGGTAGTCCCAAAAGAACCACAAACACATGTACAAACTAGAAAATTCCACCCATCATAAACTGTATAGAGATGTTGTTGTGGAGCCGTTTACATATAAAGCGTTCGTAAATGCCATCGACGTTTCTGAGGCCTATGCCAAGTTCAAGGAGCAGGTAAAGGTTAAGGAATCTCCTAACCTAAAAGTGGACCTCCCCATAGGAGATACTGCAACTGTCTCCTTTTCTCTGAGACCACCAAGGTGAACAACCACCGAAAGGGAGAGAGCTACCGTGAACGCTAAACCTAGTGACAGGCGCTGAGTGGATATCATGGCAGAGGAGGTTTAGCATCACCTCAGGCTCGGTTTAGACTAGATACCCTTTGAGACGGATGTAGGCCATTCTCAAGCTAGTTGCTTTTTGGGTGCTGTATTGATGCTTATGCTCTGTTGTGACTTGCGTGGATTTCTTTAACTAACTACTTCATCCCTACTATGCAGGCTCCAGATGAAGGCGCAAGGCTCGTAGAGGGAGAGAATGAAGAATCGGAAGAAGGCAACATAGGGGAAGGTGATGCAAAGGGAAATGATGCAAAAGTGGATGGTGAAGATGATGCAAATAGGGACAACCCATGATAGCATGGGATCCCCCCCTTTTTTTTGAAATTTTGAAATTTTGCAAACGTTGGCCAAGAGGCTAGACTTTTGAATAAAGAGATGAATAAAATTTTGCAAATGCTAACTTGCACATTGTGTATGCACTGAATATCATGCTATACTTTTGCTCTTCTACGCTAGTTTTAAGCCATTTTGGGCCTTTGCTAGTTTTAGGCCGTTTCGGGCCTTTGCTAGTTTTATGCCATTTCGGGCCTTTGCTAGTTTTAGGCCATTTCAGGCCTTTGCTAGTTTTAGGCCGTTTCATCCCTTTGCTAGTTTTAGGCCATTTTGGACCTTTGTGTAAATGCAAATTGTTAGTTTTAGGTCATTTCAGGTCATCATGTAAATGCATAAGGATGGTGCGTGGGCAGGAAGCAATGGTGTTGCTACACTAGGCATAGCTGCTTCTTAACCCAACATTGGTTGAGCAAAGCATCAGGTTGGAATGCTCTGCGAAGGCCTTCTTCTACATCATTTCCCTCCACTTGGAAGGGTAACTCAGCCCATGCATTTTTGTTTTGGTAACCAGCTTGTCGAGCTAATTCCCCCACTAGATGGTTAATGTGTGCATAAGAAGGCACTTTATTCTCAGAGGTTATGACTTCTGAGCCCTGCCCCATGTCTATGTTATTGATTGCATGTGCTGCTACTTTGTCACCAAGGATTACCACCTCCCTACCTACGTATGGTAGGTGGATTTCCTAGTGTATAGGTGAGGAGATAGCCCTAAGTTGTGCTAACCATTACCTCCCCAAGATTAGGTTAAACTTGAGCATTTCCTTGACCATGATAAATGTTGCATTTGTGGGGAACTGGTCCCTTGCTATGAATTTTATGTGGACTATGCCCTTCACCAGGACACATTCCCCATTGAACAACCTCAAGCATGATGTCATTGTCGATTTGATCTAGTCGACCAAGCCCAATTTGTCCACAATAGGGAAGGGGATGACATTCATGGTAGCCCCATCATCAATGTCTACCCTTCGGATCCAGTGTTGGCTAACCCAAATTATGATGAAAAGGGGTGCCATGGTCACCTGACCCCTCTTGGGATCTTCCCTAATGGAATCGTCACTGAAAGTCAATTGGGATGGCTTAGGCTCTGTAGGTGCAAAGGGAAGCATGACCGAGTGGATCGCTTCCTCTTTCGCTAGCATCTCTTCGTTGACTAGAATCACTGTCAACATGCAGATCAGAGCCTCGCAGTGGGGGCAGAGGCCATGATCAAGTCATACAGGATTAGGGTAGTGTTTTTCTGTTTTAGAGCCTGCTTGACCTAAGTGAGGGCATCCAAAAGGTCTTGGCAACCCCCCTGTTCAGGGCTTTCCTCTTCTTCAATTCGTCCCAGAAGATGAATTTCCCAAGGAGTGGCAACTTCAGATCTAAGTCTAGACCATTTTTGCTAGGGCAGCATGGACTATGCGGTTATACAAAATTTCATCTTTGGTGACGAAGGTGCAGGTGCAGGGGAAAAGACATAGCCTTGGAAGCACCGGGGGCAGCGCTTCCTCTCTATGCCTCGCTGTCTTATGCAGGGCAGGGGCTATCTTATGCGGGGTGGCAGTTGTCGAAGGTGTCGGCCCCCTAATGATGAAATGAGCTAACGGTGTTAATGGGTGAAGTAGCACAGTTTTGCTAATAGATGATGCAGAGATCAACGCCTATGGAGAGACTCTCAGGATGAACGGTTGTTGTGAGCTTTGATTAGCCGCTCGTGGTGCCGATGCACTATGCTGAGGCACACAGACCACGAACGGCTGCTGGGGTGGCCTAGGATCACTGTCAATGTTGATGGCATTGATGATGTAACCGACATTGTTAGTGTTGATGGGGTCTATGTAGACATGCATAGATTGGTTTTTGGGACGTATTGGGTTTCTTTCATCCAACACCAGTTTTCCTTGATTGATCAACCTCTGGATGTCATCCTACAACGTCATACAGTAATCCATGTTGTGACCACACTATTGGTCATAGTCACACAACCTATCTGGCCAGAAACCCTTAGGAACTAGAAGCTCATTGGGCAGGGCCAAGGAGAGGTTCCTAAGGAGTTCACAATAGTGTTGATATCTCCCACTTTCTTCTTTCAACATCTTCTTGTGTTGAATGTGCCCCGCTACTAGTAGCTACTTCAAAAGTTCTGAAGGCTTGAGAGGTAGTGGTGTGTACTTTGAGTGATCTTTATGCTCAAAGTTTGGTTTGGGTTGTGCAGATGTCTCAAGTGCAGGAACTAGAGGTTTCAACGTGTTGCCCTGCTTGGGCATGGGATTAGCTGTAGGTACATCTAATTTCTTGTTGCCCTTGTTACCATTGTTACTAGGTCTAGGCTTGGCCTCGGTTTCCACAAGGGCCATTGTGGTGATTGGGATCTTATCCTTTTCCTTCTTTGTGAAGGTGTTTTTGTAAGTGATGTAGGCCGGGTCTTTGCTTACCTCAGCCGCATCTTATATGCTCTTAGTCTAAGCAAAGGATTAACTAAGAGTGTGAGGGGTGAGGTGGTACAGTTTAGACTTGATATAGTCATTCATTGCACCCTTAAAGATGGCCAGCAAGCGGGCCTCCACAATGGGCTCGCAAATTTGGTTAAGGGTCACACTCCATCGCTGGATGAACTTCTAGGCCGGTTCCAGAGGCTCCTGCTTCACACTCATCAGCTAGTCTAGTGTGATTTTTGGCTTCAAGTTATACTTGAAGTGCATCATGAACTGGGTTAGAAGCTCCTCTAGAGTTAAAATGGATGAGCGTGGTAGTGCGCACGGTACCAATGTAAGGCTCTCCCGGCTAGGGACATGGCGAAGACATGAATAATTGTGTGCGGCCACTATTGCAATAGGAGAGACTCAGACCTAAAGGTAACTAGATGTGCATTTGGATCCCCCTTCCCATCGTACTTCGTGAAGTGTGGAAGAGACATCCCTGGGGGTAACATCATAATAGGGATTGCAAGGTTGATGGAGTCATTCTAGTAAAATTCCATGACTTCTACCATGTCAGACCTGATAGCCTTGAGGCATTTTATTTCCTCAGTGAGAGTCTGCATGAGCTGGAATTCTTGGTCCAGACCTTGCGACATTGTGGGTGGTTGGGGAACTACTGAGGTAGTTCCCATTTGTGGAATGGCGAGGTTGGCGACGTGACCTATGGATGGTACCATTGGGGTAGCCCCCACGAGCAGTGTTGCTTGCACTATCCATCACCCAGTAGGTGGTGTTTTTGGAGCAGCAACTACTAGTTGTGTAGCCTGATAGACCACTTGTATCACTGGCGGAATAGACCATAACCTAGTGTTAGGTTGTACTATTTGTAGGGTTTGGTAGGTCTAAGGGCGAACATAATGAGACATCTACGATGGTTGTGGAATAGGCGAAGAAGTGAATGGGATCCACCATGTGGATGGGCCTAGGCCCACCGCGATGGGTGAAATAGATGTGAACATAGGAACTAAAATGGAATTTGCATACGATTGTGAAGTAGGCACAGCATGAATATGCAGTAGGGTAGCCATGATCGGTGTGTGATGCGCTATGGGAATGGATTGATGAACAATTTGAGGAGGCATAGTTTCTACAAATGAAATAGGAGAATAAGGATGTTGATATGCAGGGAAAGTAACATGGCTACCCATTGCAGTTATAGTTGTAGGCTACAGAAGCATAGGCATGATGACAAAGGAAGTGGTGATAGACAATGGATTGGCCCAGAAGGACTGGGTAGGAGGGATAGGAATGGGGTTGGTTGGATCTCCCTTGTCGGATTAGGAATCGAGTTCCTCTTGTCCTTCCTGGAAGGTGTCATCCTGGTTAGACGTTGTGTCCTATTGCTCCCTAAGCCCAGCCAACTAGATTAGTTGGTCTAGAAGCCTTTGGTTTGTCTGTGTCAAAGGTATGGAAGCACTAGGAGTGTGAGCAAACTCCTTCCTATCGCAGTAGGCGAACTCGAAGCTACATTTGCCTTCGAATTCGTGTACATCCAAAGGCAGGTTTGCCTAAACCTTCATATAGAGGAAGTTATAGCACTCATGTTGTTGGGCCAAGCCCTTAGGTCCTTGGTTTTGGATCTTGAGGGATCGCCGTCTTTCCAGCATTCAGTTCAGTGGTTGTTCGGCACCAATGGTGCCTTGAACCGTGATGGGAACTTCAACGTTGAAGGTGTTAGTAGCAGTAGTTGCAGAAGTCATTGTTACTAAGCTAGACAATTTTGCAAATGCAAAAGAAAAAGCAAGGAAATTGGAAAGTTAAACAGTTTTGTGAATGGCAAGAGCAAAAACGTTTGGCAAGCAATCAAAAAAAAAGAAAAGAGGCTTTATGTCTTGCAAGGCTCCTGAGGAACCATCGAGGTGACCGACCTGTACCACACAATGGGTAAACAACCGCAAAAGGGTATCACATTTACACTAGTGCACGATAGGGTATAGAACGCATGCAAGACTATCGTAGGATAGGCAAGTCAGCTAGCAAATGAAGGCTTTATGTCCTGTAGGGTTCCCAAGGAACCGTTGAGGTGGCTGATCTTCACCGCACGATGCATAAACAACCACATATGGGTGTCACGTTTATGCTAATGCATATCAAGGTGCAGAAGTCTTATAGGACTACCGTGACACACGGAAAGGGCACCAAAAGGAACCTCCTTCTAGTGCCAAAAAAACTATAGCGACCAAAAACGTCAGCAGCTGAAAAACGTTGAGGGGTCGTCAACCGTTGACAATCTCAACCCTGTTTCCATGGGAGGGCTATGCTGGATAAAACTAAAATGGGGTGCCCTAAATGGTCTGGTCGATCAGACAGGGACTTAGTTGACATTAATATAGTCTTTTGCAATGTGTAGTTTGAAAGAGAAATGAAACTTGTAAAATGATGCTTGAATATAAAAGAGGTAGAAAACAATGTAAAAATGTAATAGTAAACAAGAGACAAAATGAACTGCAATTAGAAAAATGCACCACTTCAAAGCTATGGCTTTGCTATTTCAAAATGGATACAGTCGGTTGCACAACACTGAGAAATGCAGAGGTCCCGAGAGTAACCAAGATGTGTAGAGTGAGACGATTGTGTGCTTCAACGCAGGCTCAGGCATTAACATGCAAAGTTCTACCAAGGTGGTAGAAAAAGGAGGAGAATAAAATGCCAACAGAGAGTGTTAACTATTTTTAGTGTCAAACAGAAAGCTTACAATGCTCAAAGTTATAGTGCTAGCTTTTTTCTTGTCAGCCAACAAAATTATTAGCCCATCTAATTACCAAGAGAGAACCGGATCGGGGAAAAGGAACCTTTTGAGCATTGCTCATTTTAGTATTTATAGGACCAAGAGTATGCAAAAGGGACATTTTGGACACCACATGCCTTTGGGCCCACGTTGACTTGTCTACACTGCACGTGCCTGCATGACCATTGTAATTACGAGCCTACCATGCCATAATTGCGAGCCTTCCATGCTGTAATTGCACCATCAGTGTCTAGAGACGTGTGCCAATGATTCAATTAGGTGGAATCCATTGATGTCACACAACCACACATCATGCTTTGTTGTGCTTCATAGTGTAGCATGTATGGAAGCTACAACTAAGTAGAAAATTTGTCAAACTTTTCGGCCTAAATTTAGAGCGTTCTCCTCTTGAAGAACTACCATAGCGTTGCGTGAATTGCAAAGACTTGGTGAAGCAAGGATGTCTACGAATTTTGGGGTGTTTTAGAGCATAGCTAGACACTTAGAAAAATTTTGCAAAAAATAAGACTTAATGTGTGCTACACTATCTACGCGATAGAGCATAGCACCACACTTTGAAGAAATTTGCCTAATTTTTGACACTTAGAAAAATCTACCATTGAACTGTGGAAGCCTAAAATTGGTGGTGTTTCAAGCTTTATTCCTATCGTGTAAGAGGCAACATCACAACATGGATGGAATGCTCATCTACTAGGATGTCCTCTGTGACAAGAATGGAGGTCACCATGTGAACTAGTACCTCATGATAGGCAAAGGAGGTCATAATTAGGTCATACAAGCTTAGCATTATGTTATTTTACTTTAATGCTTACTTAACCTAGGCTAATGCATCTAGGAAGTTCTTGCCATGGTTTGCCATCTTGTTGGCATTGACCACCTCCATGTGGCTTGAAAGATGGATCTCTAGTAAATGGAACTTATTCTTTGCTTGTTTGATATGTTTGGAAGGCTTAGTGTTGAATTACGGCTTGCTGGTAGTGGCCTTTCTGGTTGTTTCAATCATGGGCACTACAGAAAGGGGGACTAGTTTGGGTGGACCTAGCACCTTTTGATCCTGATGTTATCTAATCATCCTATCAACTAGATGCTCATTAGGCCTCCTAGGTTGCCACCTAGATGGTCTATTGGTGTGGCCAATAGGATTGGCTTTTGGAAGAGAAGGCACTAATGCATTACCCACCACTGGACTTTAGGTACGTGCAAGTTCAACATGTTGGGACATCCTTATGATGAGGGTAGCTGAATTTTTGCTATTATGACATGCGAGGAAACCCTAACCATGAAGGGTGTTGTGGGTGCTTGAGGTGGCACTCTAACAATGAAAGGGGGCCTCAAACTCATGGAGGCCAAGAGGACCCCTACATTGCCAAAGGGCACACTCACCACAAATGGTTGCTACATCGATTTTGGATTATCATCAATGCTGATAGCATTGATGATGTACCCTATGGTATCCACATTTAAAGGGTCCTTATATACCCTCATTGATTGGTTTTGAGGCCTCACTAGGTTGGTAGCATCAAGCACCAACTCACCTCTATTAATCATCTATTGTAGGTCATTCTGTAGGGCCATGTGAAAGCTAGTGTTGTGCCTAGGCAACTAGTGATAGTGATAAAACCTATCAAGCCTAAAATGTTTTGGCACTAGTGGCTCATTCAAGGATACTAATGTAATGTTTCTGAGGAGCTTGCAATATCTATCATGTCTCTTATGAGCATTGTTGGACATCTATTTGTACTAGATGCATTCAACCTTGAGTAGTTGGTCTAGGAGTTCTGAAGCTTTAAGGGGTAGCGTGGTATACTTTGAGCAATCCTTGCACTCAAAGTTGGGCCTCGAAGCCAATTGCATTATTGTTGCCAATGATGTAGGCTTCTTAGTTGTTGTGCTAGGACTAGCAATTTTGTTATTGGCCAGGGCCTTGGGTAGCCTAGTCGTTGGCTTTATATTAGTTGTTTTGGCCTCATTAGCCATAGTTTCCATAGTTGTAGCTTGTTTTCCCTTGTTTTTGTCCTTCTTGGTGTGTAACTTCTTATAGGCTATGTAGGCCAAGTCCTTGCTAGCTTCTATTGTGTCCTGTATCATTTTAGTTTGGGCAAAGGCTTACCTCAAGGACTACGAAACTAAATAGTACAAGTTTAACTTGATAAAGTCATTAACTACATCCTTGAAGATGGCCAGAAGATGCATCTCTGCTATAAGCTCATGGATTTCATTTAGGGATTTGCTCTAGCATTGGATAAATTTCTACATGGGCTCTAGATGGCTCTACTTGATTTGCATAAACTAGTCAAGGATAGTTTTCAGCTTCAAGTTGTATTTGAAGCGTATTACAAACTAACTCAGCAAATCCTTCAAAGAGGAGATTGAGGCCTTGGGCAATGCTCAGTACTAGTTGAGTGCCTTACCAATGAGTGACATGGTGAAGACATGTATGATGGTGTGTGGCCATGCTTGTAGTAATAAGCATTTAGACCATAAGGTCACTAGGTGGGCGTTAGAGTCTTCTTCACTGTTGTATTTCGTGAAGTGAGGTAGCAAGATCCCCATTGGGAGAGTTAGTGGTGAAACAAAAAGACTTATGAGATCATCCTAGTTAAAGTCCATCACATGAACTATTTCACCTCTTCCTTTAAGGTTTGGATTAGCTATAATGCCTGATCCAAGCCTTCAGATGTGGTAGTGAGCTACATTGGTTGTCCTACCTGCTATGCCATTTGCGTGATCCATGACCTAGCTACAAGTTGTGGGGCCATGCAAGATGCTTGCTACATCGATTCTGTAGTAGGCACAATGGTTGGGGCCAACCACACATGTGTGGGTTGGACCACTACAAAGGATGCCAATGAGACAAGCAAGGCATAAGATACCTAAGTCATCTGTGACTAAGGAGTATGCATGGTGTGCATTTAGGGTTGTGTAGGCATGATGGTTGCTAATAGGGATGACTAAATGGGTTGCAAAAATGCCACAAAGGGTAGCTTAACTAGAGGTACTACATCTTGGCATGTGTACTACATTTGGTGGGTTTCCACCACAGGCGTTGACGTGGGAGGTGACACTAAGGCTATAATTATCTCCAGGAAGATAGGTGGAAGGGACTATGAAAAGACTAGACTGAGGGTTATCCACTAGAAGGAGGTATGGAAAGAGTCCTCATACTTAGAACGAGCTTCAAACTCATCCTACTCTTCTTGTAGGGGCTCCTCATAATCTATCCCTACCTCACACTCATTTTTTTAGATGATCTAGGCAAGGATCTAGTAACAAGGTTCGGTAAGCGAGATAAAGCCAATGGAGGAAGGGATGTACTCCCATCCATTTCAGTGGATGAGTTTGTAGCCCTACTTGGCTTCCATGTCCATGTAGTCTACAAATAGGCCTACTTAGAGATTCAAGTAGAGAAATTTGTACTCCTCAATGTTGAGTGTAGTATACTCAGGTTCCTGGTTGCACAACCTAAGGGATTGCCTAGGATCTGCCATGGTAGGATTGGTAGGGTGGTCAACCCTATTTTCTTGTTGAGTAGGTAGGACAATGAGTGTACTTAGAATTGATGCCAAATGTTGTTCAAAATTCATGTTGCTAATTGAAATTTGCAAAAAAAAATGGCTAACTCTGGGAACTACCAAAAAAATGGTTGTCTAGAAATTGTAGAAAAATGGCTATGTCTTGAAACTATAGGAAAAATGACTAACTCTAGAGAAAATAGCTAATTCTAAAGATTGTAGAAAAATGGCTAAGGATAGGGACTATCTCTCTACACTGAGAGCTAACTATGCTTTCTATTGAGAGCCCAAAATTTAGCTAAGTGTAGGGATTGTGTTTTAGGGTTGTTGCATAGGGGAACCGATGATAGGGTTGAGTCTACACCAACCAGTTGGTAGATAATGCCTACACTGGCTTAAGATCCAACTACTACTGCACATGGTAGGTCCATAGTGTTGCTCGTTCTATGCTAGCTCAAAGCCAACAACTGTGATGTAGAGAGCACATGAGACAGTAACCAACAGAGTTCAAAGAAGGAAATGGATTTGGATTTTGGTCATCCTTCTAGCACCAGAAAACTATAGCAACTAAAAACATCGACAACTAGAATGGAACACCAAGAGCCTCACAAGTACATAGCTTTAACCCAGACCCTACATGAGGGCTTGCTAGAGGTGGAGACAAGGTGCCCAAAATGGTCTTATCGATCGAATAGGGACTTACCAAATGCAATGCTAAATGGTACTAAGTATTTACATCATATTTGTGGTATCAGCAATGTTAATGGAGGTGAGCATAGTCAAGGTTTTTGATGAAAAATGAAGGTGTCAAAGCATGGAAGTACATGAAAACAACTAAAAATACACATAAAATTCCAAAATGTAAGTAAAAATGCATAGGGATAGAGTAAGAGAGAAAGTGGCACCACCCCAAATGAGGTTGAGTGTAGTTAACCTTAGAAGGGATGAGAAGGTACATGGTGTACAGTAGGCACAATGGACAATGTAGTCATAGTCTCAAGGTGTCTGGCTACAAAGACTAACATTTTTCCATAGTGTCTATGCCTACCGAGTTGGCCACCATGATGTGTAGTGGACTTTAGTGGTCTATAGTGTGTTGCAGTAGCTACAGTGGTGTGTGAATTCCTTGCCTTGCCAAAATGCCAAATGCACATCAAATTTGCTAATCTTACCTCACTTTTGCCAACCAAAATGCAAAAATTCCAAACCCTAAAATGTAGAGGGTTGTGCTATTTATAGGGCTAGGGTTCCCATCAAATGTGAATTAGTTACAACATGACAATGAGACAGTTGGAACTACACTACACCCAACTACACTCTCCACTAAAGTAAGTGGTGCTATGCTTTGGTATGCTCTAATGGACTTTGTGAGACTGCCAAACTATGACTATGCTACCAATTACATGTTTGTGAGTTGTATAGAACCATAATGTACATAAAAAATGCAACTTTGAAGACTATGCTTTGGGACTACATTGTCCACTATCTCAAGTGGGCTTGAGCATAGTTACAATTTTGAGACAAAAGGGGTACAACAAAGGTGCGTTTTTGCTAACTATGCTTGCTAGTAGTGTGTAAAATCTAAGGTGAGTGTTGGTGCTACATTGTGAAGGCCTTTGGAGGCTGTTCTACATGAATACACTTGATTACACTTTGTACTAGGGGAGAGCATAGTCTAACACTTAGAAAATTTTGTAGAACATGGCTATGTGCTGACTATGCTCTCCATAAGAGGCTGACTACACTTCTAGCTAGGGTCAAGTATAGTCCTAGCACTTAAAAGTTTTTTGCAAAATCTAGCTTATAGTTGACTATGCTTGACTATGCTCTAGTCTAATAGAGATTGTAGTCTCAACACTTAGAAAAATTTCTGCCAAACTATTTCTTCCATGCCAACTATGCTTAACTATGCTCTAATGCAATGGAGAGCATAGTCTTGGCACTTGGAAAAAATTGTAGCTATAGTCTTGGCACTTAGAAAAATTTGCAAACTAGCTTTTGGTGTTGACTACACTCTCTACTAAGTTGACTATGCTTCAATGTAGTGGAGAGCGTAGTTCCAACACTTAGAAAATTTTGCCTCATGCTAACACTTAGACAAATTTTTAATTGAGAAACTATAGCTCAAATTTGGTGGTATTTCAATCAAGCCTCTAGTTAAGCTTACCAAGAAGGATGCAACCTTTGAGTGTACAAGGAAATGCAAATAAGCATTCCAACACCTAAAACAAAAGCTCATATAAACACCCATTCTATGATTCCTGATTGGTCCAAAGCTTTTCACATCATGATAGACACATCCAACTACACATTGGGAGTGGTAATAATAGAAATGGATAATAAAAAATGCTCATATTATATCCATTGTACAATAATGAGCATTATAGATGTACAACTTAATTACACCACTACAAAAAAGAAACTCATGGTAGTGGTGTACTCTCTAGAGAAATTTAGGCACTATGTGCTTGGATAGCCAAATTTTATGCACACTGATCATACTACAATTCTCTTCTTGATGAATAAGCCAATGGTGAGCTCCCATGTTATATAGTGATTTGTCATCTTACAAGAATTTAATTTGATGATGGTGAATAGAAAGGAAAGCTAAGAATGTAGTTGCTAATCATCTATCTTGGTTAATTTGGGATAATAATGATAATGAAGGGTCCTTGTCCAATCAATTTTCAAATAAGCTTCTCTTTACCAAGGCAATTAAAGTTCATACACCAAGGATTATAAATTATTATGATGAATTTATCTCATATCTACTTACATAGAAGAATTCTACTAAATGGGATCATAGGAATAAATAGTAGTTTCTCCACCAGTTTAAACACTACATAGAAATAAAGGGTAACCTCTATAAATCTTGTGTCAATAGCCTGGTATGATGGTGCATACATCATGCAGATCAAGTGAGAGTCCTCCAAAATGATGAAAAGGGCCCTTATAGAGACCACTATGTAGCAAAAAGAATAGCCACAAAAATCTTGATGGTAGGATATTTTTGGCCAATGATCTTAAGGATGCACATCATTTCACACATTCATGTAAGAGATGCCAATGAGATGAGGGAATGACAACTAGAATGAAAGGACCACAATAATGGATTCAACCACTAGAATCCTTTGACTATTGGAAAACTAATTTTATGGGATCCATCACTCCCATATCTAATGGGAAGTCATATATCATTATTGCTATTAACTATTATACAAAATAGGCTAAAGCTACAATGGTTTTGGCCTGTACCACCCTTACTGCAACTTAATTCTTTCAACAATAAGTGGCAAATAGGTTTTTCATGCCTAGAGCACTAATTTCTAACAATAGAACTCACATCACAATTTCTATCTTTCTCATGTTAATGCAATGCTTGGGGATGCAACATAAACTCGCAACATCTTACTATCCTCAAGCCAATGGTCAAGCAGAAGTAATAAATAGGGAGATTACTAAAATTCTAATATGAACCATCAATAAATGTACAAAATATTTGAGTACCAATCTCAATGATTCCTTATGAGCATATTGCTCAACCTAAAAACTTCCTATAGGCTACTATCTCTATGATTGATTGTATAGAAAGTTACCTAAAATTTCAATTCAAACTAAATTTCATACACTCATAATTGCATGTGAGCTTGACTTGGATATCAACTTCACCTATAATGAACTCATGATACTTAATGTGATAGAAAAAAATCAAAGAGAAGTCCTAATGATGAATGAACTACATAAGATATGCAACAAACAATGTCATGATGCACAAATAAAAAAAGTTACATTCTAACCAAGAGACAAGATTCTCTAGGAGAATCCCATGCATATGCTACAACAAACTAAGTTCCAAATATTATGAAAAGGATCTTACATAATACACTCAACTTTTCCTTTTGGGGCTATGTTAATTTATTACCCAAAAAGGCATTACAAGTACATGCTAGTCATAATCTAGCAACTTAAATCCTCCATGGACTTCCAAGTAACCAAGCACAGAACTAACACACCAGATCAAGAATAAGATCACTTCATTTTTGAAATCTTTTTATTCCAACTTAATCATGGATGAGATTTTCATCTATCATAACATCTTTAAGAATATGAAAGGGTTTTTTCTTTTCTTTTTTTTTATTTTACAACATTCTTTATATGTTTTTCATTTTCTTTATATTTTTTAATTATTTTACATATTTTCTTTTTATACATTTTTTTTGTTATTTTCTTATTATATTCATTTAGTTTTAATTAAAATCTCCAATTTTATTCCATGGCTTACTATGAACTTTCAAAATTGTTGAACATAGGTATCAAGGTTATGAATTAATACAAAGGCCAACTTTGTCTTTAGATTATGCTTTCTACTAATAGTCTATCAGTTTTCTAGTGGTATCAAGTAGTGAATTCATAACATCCACACATTTCATCTATCTCATGTGGAGTTCTCCATCATGGAAGTGTGAAGGTTCTTTCACATCAAAACTAAAAGTAACATGTGATCTTGTTACCCACTAAACTAGAAAAGAACCAATTGGAAATAGAAAAGGGTATGACCTCAAGGAGATTTGTTGTGTTCTCTTCTCAACTTTCCTCCTATGTTCTGTGGCTCCTCATGTGTATATCATCACTCCTAATATTGACTATAAAAGGAAGTATATCTCTATACAATATGGTTTCTGATAAAGAAAATGGAAATTCAAAGAAAATCTCTTTAAATATTTCTTGGGCTACATGCATTAGTTATGGTACTAGAAATCCATGTTACCCATGCCTAAAGGCACCCCTCTAACTAAGGCCTGAATTTCTCCCAAACTACTTCCTTCTTCTTTCTTTCTTCTTTTCTTGGAATGATGATTGTTCTTTATGATTGTTGTCAACTCATAATGCTAGGAGAGGAGGAATACATCAATCCAAGGCCACCATAATTGGAATGGACTTGATCTAGAATTGAGACATACTAATATCATATCATCTTAATCATGAATTTCACTAAGAATCCCATGCAATCATGAGGTAGATTGTTCCTCTCTCATTCTCTTTCTATAATTCTTATACTCCATTTTCTCTCACCTCAATGTCTCATATCATGTTCAATTAATAGTTTTGTTTTATAATCTATGTAATTGTAAGATATTTTCTCACATGGATATGGTATTTAACTTGAATAACCATTCATCATCTAGGATACCTATGGACTCTTTGTGGTTAGATAATGCAAGGGCATATTAGGCATAAGCCTACTTTGGGGAGGACCCACTTGCATATTTCTTGGTTTCCTTTAGGATAAACCCCATGACCATGGGCCTTGCTTGAATCTCAATAATCTTGATAGCCTACATCATCTAGTTTTACTCAACTTTGGTATAAGAAACATCTTTCAATTACTCATCTTGCATGCGCACAATGCTTTAATTTTTTAAAACCAAACCCTTAGTATGTTGTTGTCATGTTTTCCTTAATATCTTAAGTTGACCTCAAACTCATTCAAAATTCCTTAATATCTTAAGTTGAAAAATAGCTATGAATAGCTACATCAACATATCCTTGTCAATTTATTCAAACTAGTCAATGTAGCCTTATCAACGCATCACTATCAATACAGCATAAAAATCCAAAAAATACACATGACACTTAGCACATTTTTTACATTTTCTTCCAAATTTAAGAGGATTTTTTATAATGTTTTAGAGCTCAAAGCCTTCTAAAAGTCACAACTTGATAACCGCTTATCCATTTTTACCCATTCTTTGATCCTCAAGCTCTCGAAAGTACACTTTATGTCTTGATGACATCAAACAATAGGTTTTCATAGGAAAGTTTTTGAAAAATTTTCTAACATCCCATGGATAAGCTAAATATTAAATTAATGATCATAATAGTTAATATCAATAAAAAACCTCTATTAAAGCATAAATAAAATAATAGCATACACTTGTCATTACTAAATAAAAAATTAATGATAAAATTCATACTTTTGATTAATAAATCTAATCCAATCATACCAAGAAAGGTATTAGAATAAAATAAGCTAACATCCAAAAGATTATTCCTGAGTTATGTTTGTGATCACAAATGGCACCTAAATAAGGACCACATGCACAAGGGTCATCATAGCCTAGGGAGAAATTAACACATGGTGGAAGGAGATAGCAACCACACCCATAGCAATAGCCCCAAGAGCAAGCAGTCGAGGCCATCCATGCTACCAAGCCTTTATGCGAGAAACCTAAGGAGGAATCTTTCTGTTGTATTCCCATGGTATAAATGAGGAAATATAGGTAGGATGAGATTCCAAGACCACAACTTAATTTAGAGGTCATGCTCACAGAGGCCTACCTAGAAAAGGTCCACAATAAAGAAATTTAGAGTTCCATCCTATAGGAACTAAATTTTAGATCATTCCTAGAGCTCACACTAGAAGTAGTAAGAACACAACTACAAGGATATCCACTATGTTCCATTATGCCCTCTATTAGAGAATGGTACATGGGAGAAACTTAAGTCTTCTAAAACAACCAAAAAGGGGATAAAATTATCAAAATTAAGGATATCATCATCTTCTATTCAGTTGAGGCAGTAATAGAGGGCCTCATATTATCAAACACCAAGGTAGTAGAAATCTCCACTCAGGCAAACCTGAAAGCCAAAAGAGAGTTGATCTAACAATTCTATGGAGTGGACCACAAGGAGTATAATGCCCTAACTAAGGCAAAGCAAGCCTACTTTAAGGTCATAGCCTACCACCTTAATCCAATAGTGAGACCAAGTAAGGTAGCTACCTTCTCCACTAGGGCATGCATGGCTCTAAGCAAATAATTCCAAGTCAATCTACCCTAGCTTATCTTCCTTGAAATTGATAAGCATTTCAAGGCAAATGAGAAAGGTAGGAAGACACTCTCCTTTCCATGCCTTATCAAAAGAAAAATTTATAAAAAGAGATGAATATGCTTCTACTCCAATGATATGGTTTGCAGAGCTCCTACCACATCATGATAAAAGATTATGAAAGATAAAAAGCAACCACCACCACCTACAACACTAGAGATGACACCATAAATGCTAGCAACTACTATATGTCTAAGAAGACTTAGGGAACAACAACTACAATAACAAGCCTCTAAAGATGGTGAAGAATCTTCTCCATATAGAGTAGTCATGAGTTACTTGAACAAGATCACAAAAACATCAATTGATCAAATGATAAGATGATCCTACTATTCTCCTCACAGAGAAACCAGGCTCATGTTCACTCTAATACCAACATCATAGAAGTTACCATGTCCATTCCAAGACAAGAATTTTTTGAAATCTTTATGAATGTAGCAGCTTTCTCTATGATGCAAGAAGAAGATGAGGGATTAATAATCCTAGTCATGCCATGCAAAGATCAAGAGACAACAACAAAGATGGTGGTAGACTAAATTCGGAAAGCCTTGAGTGCTCTTGCAACATCTATTCCTGATGTTACTACCATGGAAAATGTACAAGCATTAACAAGAGCTAGAAATATACAAATGAGTGTAGCCCATCATGAGGAACTATTGGAGCAAGTGGTGGGAGTAGAAAAACTAATTCTGGAGATCTTTGATCTTTTGAAAGACATTTATGCTACCCATTCATAAGTACTAGAGACAACGAGCAACCTATTGATCATAAATGTATAACTTGAGAATACTACCATTGGAAACTAACAATTAGCCACTGAGATTGCAAAACTTAGAGTTTATTTGTTGGATCCTATCTTTCTTAAACTAGAACTCACTATAGATGAATCTTTCCAATAACTTTAGCACAAATATCAAGAGGCTAAGAATGCTAAGGAGATGGTGATCTCTGATGCATCACTATCAAAGAGAATGATGAATGCCTCCAATCGTGATCTTCAACATGTTTGCAAGGAGAATCTTTTATTAACCCAGGATAATCATTGCTTGCAAAATGCTAAACAATAGAAGGACTAGATTATTAAATACATTCACCAATAACAAGAACAACTTCCTAAGATAAATCTATAATTGAGAAGGTTAGTTGTAAAGAATAGAAATATCTTAATGGAGGAGGATCATTCCCTTTACCAAAATACTGCAATTGAGGTCACCATTTAAAAGAATGAGGCTTTGAACTATGAAAAATTTAAAAATCACTACAGGGACAAAGTTGGAATGCTCAAAGAAATCAATTTGGCAAATGCAAATGTAAATGACACCCTTTAATAACTCCAATAGAGAGATGATGTATAGCATCCATCTTTGATGATCTCAATGCCTACAATCAAGTGGAAATCTACTTGAAGGAAGTGCAAATTAAGAAAATGGCTAAGTACATAAAACTCACCACCATCCCATATTCCAACTTGGCAACATTAATGCCAAGAAGGCCAAGATCAAAGTTGAAAAAGTAAGTGGCTAGCCTTTACCTTATTTATGAGGCAAGTTTAAGGTTTACAAAGAGACCAAGAAAAATTTGGAAGTAGCCAATACATAGCTTGAAGTTGTTAAAGGAAAGTTCACTAATCAAAGATCTATTACTTAGAACCTAACCAAGAGAACAAGTGACTACCAAGAGATACAAAACCTCATTAATACATTCAATTTTAAACTTAAATAATTTGCAACCTAGTTTCTCAATATGAAGGAGATGAATATCACACTAATGAACCTATGGTACATACTAGCATCAACCCATCTAGGTGAAGCCACCTGGATCATTCATGATCAAAGGGGCAAGGAAGAAAAGATGGAGGTACTTTTGGATTGTTTCTAGCTTTTGGTAGTAGTAGCAATAGTAGCAAGGTAACCTAGGCCTCCACTAGAGTAGGAACATGAGGAAGGATCCTCAGCATCACAAGAGCCTCTACCTATAGGCATGGTGTAAAGACTTCATTCTATCTCCATTCATCTAGCTAGCACCTACCAATTTCTATCAAAGTATCCAAACTCTTTGTGCATTGCACCAATTTTGTATCCATGTAAATTATAACTCAAAATGGCATTTATGAGTTGTTTTATCTATTATAGTTAATCAATTAGTTTAATACTTTCCCAAATTTTGAAAGAAACTCAATTCCATTTTGTTTACTTAAGGATGAGGTTTCAATAAGTCCAGTTGGCTATGTTGACACATACCCATTGACACAACCTTTTTAATGCATCCTTGGATCCATTGGTGCATATGCATCAATTCTAATCCTCATAAAGCTTATCCACAAATAGTTGCATTTATGATACCTAAAGTCAGTCTAGTACCTAAAATCTTGCAGTTTTCTCTTGTAAGATTTAGCCAAATTTTCCTTTCAGTGTCCACTGCATGAATTGAATTAATTGTATAGAATTTTATTTGATTCCAAGATGTACTTGGACATAGTCATATGAATAGAAATAAAATCAAGATTTATTCTCTCCATTGTAACACTTGGATTATTTTATGTTTGGTTTCAAGAATTTTAATTTACATGTAGCTTATGTTTTTCTACTATGTTGGAATCCTTTTGTTTATATTTCCTTTTTTTGAGCTTCCACATCCAAATATCATTGTGTTGAGGTTATGAAATGAATTGAGAGCGATATGGGTAAGAAATGGTATCGAAGCCAATTTACTAGATCTCTACCATCAAGTATTTGTTGCACAAGGTTCTATTTGTGTTATTTTATTGTAGGGGAGTCTACATAGGATGTAAGACTAGCCATAAGATGTGCAGTGAGGGGTGAGGGAGACTCATGTAAGTCACCCATGAGGTAGTTAGAAAATCAAGTTTTAGAATGGCATTTAAAAGAAGTCTTTTAGGTGCATAATATTCCTAAACTCATGGATCATCACACTATTGCATAGCCTCTTCATGTTTAAAACTACCTTCAGTATCAAAACAACATAAGATATACCTGCTCAAGAGTCTTAAACCCATTGAATCATTTTCTTGTATGCACTTATCTAAATGTAATTTAGAAATCAATGGAACTAGTATTCAACCTATCTCACTTTGATTTTTTTGCTGGGAAAGTTGCAGAGTGGAAAAAACTTGGATACAATTATGTCCACATTGTCAAATTGGACATACACATACATCCACACTTCAACTATAGACTCAAGAATCCATACTGGATTGCATTAGTTGATAAGCACTTCAAAAAATTTCATGACACAATTATCACGCAACCTAAGGGATGATTAGAGTTAGATGCATTAGTAGTTACTCAACCCAACTTTACTCTTTCTCTACGTGATAAAAATTTATATATTAGTTTAATGTTTATCACATATATTCTAGTAAAAATGCATTATGGTAGTGTTTACACAATGATAAGTACTAGATTAGTATTCAAGATTTTCAATAGTACTAGCATAAAAACTCTACTACCCTTTAGAGAAAAATTCATTTCTATTAGCTCAAAAAATATTGAATAAGTAATAGAAATAAATACTAAAGATCTTCCCATGCACACATTATATCCTTAGATTGATGATATGTTGGAAGATTTTTATGAATATGTTCCTCCCATAAGATCTGGATGTTTAGGAAAATGTCATTACCAAGTAAAGCTTAAAATTCCAAGATTCATAGAGTGTGATCCCTTCAGTGTAGATCTTCAATCTGTGGAAGCTACTAGTCCTAGTAAATGAATTCTTCCTCCTATTTCCAAAACTGCTAGCCTAGTACCTTCTAGAAGATCTTTTAGACATCTTGATAAAAATCCAGAACCATAGACATAGAAGCCAAGATGAGATCTTTGTTTAAGGAACTTGGGATTAGCATGGATGTGAAAAAAATTTTAGGAAAACCTACTCCATCTCCTTTCATTAAAATTTCTAAACCTCAAGAAGAAGAGACACAGGTTCATCCTCAAAATATATCCATAAATCCTAAAGGCAAACAACTAACTATTGAAATAAATAGTTCTAATTCTAATATAGATCCATCTTGACCACACACTTTTGTAGTCAATCATGGTCATACTTACCACTATTTAGAGTGTAATGCTTTATTAAAAATTAACATGAATAATAAGGTAGATCTATCTCAATTTTGATCTAAACAAGTGAATAGTTTTGAACAACCAAAAGAAGTAGCTCATTCAATGTTTCAAAAATTGACTGTAGATTCTCCTACAGATAAAATAAAATTATAAAATTGAGAAAATACTTGAATAGGCCTAGCACATGATCAAAGTAGAATATGTACTAAAGAAATAATTAGAACTCAATAAAAAGTACCAAATATTGAAAAACAATGGATCCCAAAATAGTCATTGAAAACATCTACATCCATAGGCAAACTTAAAACCATTCTAGAATATGTAACAAATACTAATTTTCCAACTAGGAAAAAAAAATACATACCTACAAAAAAAGGAAAAGGAAAAATTAATGCAAACGAAGGATCCTCATATATGGAATATGAGTTTGCTAAACATCAAGAAACTTGCCATCAAGCTTCTCAGCTTGATTCTAAAGAAGAAAGTTATTACAAATTCCAGAATTTTATGTGGAAAAGCCAAAGGAATTTCCTAAAGTATCTTCTTGACTACTTAATGAAAAAAATCCAAATTTTGGTAAGGATAGATTAGAGACAGCCAAAAGAGAAAAGGTCATAGATTGTATTAATGGCTTTATAGATAGATAGGTTGTATTAGATTTTGAAAAAAAACCATGAAACATGCTATATAGAATTGTGTGTTTAACTTTGTAGGTAACGTAAGAAGATGGTGCAATCAAATAGATGTTGATATTCAATTAAAATTATTAAATGGATAATTTTTATTATTTATTAATGCTATTACCAAAAAATTTATAGGTGATAAGTATGACTATGACATACATTATAGGGAATGGTACTTTAAAGAAAAATTAGAAAAAATACAAATTCTTAGTCCTTTCCTAGATACCATGGAAGAATGGTATTATTGAGGAAAGTTAATGCATGATCAGTTAGCTAAGGATCATCTTTTAGAACTTATGCCTTAATCATTCTATGATAAGTATCATGCAGAGATCCATCAACAAAATAAATCCTTAGATGATCTAAGTTTTAGTGCCACTAGACAATTTTTAGAAAAAAACTAATAGGGATATCTACTATGATATGAAAGCTCAAAGGATAATGAAGAAAATAGAACATAAAATGAATAATACATTTTGTAATAATATTTGTCTTGAAAATAGTTTTCAAAATGAGCAATTCACTAGTTGTCACTCACATAAATAGAATAGAAAACCTAAAAGATCACTAGTTGTCACTCACAAATACCAATGGAAGCCTAAGTACTCTAAACAACACTCCAAATTATTTTAAGGTATATTTAAGCATCGTAAAACTAAATTGAAGAAATTAGACATAAAGTGTTATCTTTGTCAAGGTAGTCACTTTGGTTGTGATTGTCCTAAATGATCAAACTATCCCAAGAAAGTCAATTTTAGTGAGCATTATAATCTCTCTAAATAATATTATGATTATCTTCTCAATGATAAAATTCCTTTTGAGCTAGGAAATATTCTTATTGAATCAAGTTAATATACTAATTATGCAATAACTGATTCTGATTATGAGCCAGCTACTCCTTCTTTGGAATGGGAAATAGTAATGATAGTGATGTTTTTTACATCTACTCCATGAATCAATGTTCTATGAATCGAGGTAAAATAGGTAAAATAAGCATCCAAGGTAGACACCAACATATGCATACTTCTAGGCATTCTAAAATGTCTCTTTTGATGTAGAATCCTTAGACCTTGTTGATGAAGCATCAAAGGGTGGTGTTGACGGACCCTTGTTGATGTGGCCTCATCAACAAGTCCCCATCAATGGGGCTACATAGATGTAGCATTTGCTACATTTATGGGATCTCATCAATGTAGTATATATTCTTTACCTATAAATACACATGCTTCTACCATATATAGGAATTCTTTGATCAATAAAGTAGCCGAACTCTTGCAATTTTATTCTGTAGTCTTAGAGAATAGTCAGTGAGTGCTTGTAGTGTGGATCTAAGTTAGTTGTACAATGTCTTATTTAGGTGGCAATGCACTTGAACACATTTCATGAATGAAAATAAGATCAAGATTGATTCTTATTCATTGTAGCACTTTGACTTAGATCAAATTTACTTTCCATACAATTTATGTTTCATGTACTTAGCTAATATTTACGTTTCCATGGATATTAATGAATTGGTGGAATGAGAGAAAATAGTTTCAAGTGTAAATATGTATTCACTTGGTAATCTCAGTAGTGTTATTGCTTGGTTCACCTAGTAGCATAGCACTTAGTAATCCCAATAATGGACATGATAATGCTAGTAGGTCCCCACCACAATCTTGGAAGCATCCTTTCTTTAGGATGGATTCCACATGTAAGCATAACACTTGTGAACCTACTAACTCATCCAAACTAGCACAATGCCAATCAAGTGCAACACCCTTCCTTTCACAACCAATGTTCTCCAATCCTATGCAAAGGCCAACATCCATCATTATTCCAACACTGAACAAAAATGATGAATCTAGCATTGTGGAGAGACAAAAGAAAAAGCCATTCATAACTAATCATGATAAAGGGTGTCATTATGGGCCACACATTCAAAATATTAACACAACCCATATACCAACCCACCATAAAGTTCAAGAGCAAGTGTGTGAGGAAAAACTAGTCTACATAGTAGCCACTAAACCAAAAGGCATCCAATGACTTGAAAATGATAATATAAAATGATTTCAAAGATGCATGGAAGCAAATAATCTACTTATTAATTCTAGACTTAAGAAATGGATAAAACATAGGACTTAGATGCATATATATTACACTTTGATTATACCCTAGAAAAGGATATTAAACATGGAGACCTGGGAATTAAAACAAAAAA
>MNCI01017913.1:1506394-1538934 GCA_015680685.1 Gnetum montanum | reverse complement strand
TCTATGCTATCAAGATGATTGAGTAAGTAATTGTGTAAAGTAGTGAGACCATCTCATCCATCCCTCCACTTCTCTGAATAAAAGGTCTTTTTCATAGAGAAAAATTGGTTCTTCTTTCATGAAACTAAAATTAATAAATGATCATTATACCTTGAAGAAAGAGGAAATGACAAGTGGAAATGATAAGGGTATGACCTCAAGGGGACTTGTTGGGTTTTCTTATTAACTTCCTTCATGTGATTTATGACTTCTCTTGGAACATATCATCACTCATCTATTGACCAATAACAAGAGGCTAAAATTTTTTGCATGGTGTGGTTCCCATAAAAAGAATAAACAAACAAGAAAGAAGAGAGAGAAAAAAAAGAAAACAAGAATGGAAATTAAAAGCACATTCCTTAGACACAATTATGGGCTACAAGCACTAGTTATGGGGCTAGAAAGACATGTTACCCATGCTTGAAGGCTCCCCTCTAACCAAGGCCCTTCATTCCTTCTTCTCTTTTCTTCTCTTTTTAAAGTGATGATTCTTCTTTGAGGTGGTTGTGGACTTATGGTGGTTGGAAGGATGGAACACATCAATGCAAGATCATTGTTCATGTTATGGACTTGGTCTAAACTTGGATGGATAGGTATTCTGATCATTTTAATCACATTTTTCACAAAAACCTATTGTAAACATGGTCAAGTACCTTACATCCAAATCCTTGCAATCCCTTCTTATCCCATTATTAACCTCACTGCTACATGCGATTATGAGCATTTTGGTTTTGTGTAGTATAGTGACACATCCCAACCATGGCAGTTGTGTGTTGTTTGGAACAAAGGCATGGTCTACACTTAACTTCTCGAGTGCCCACAAACATCTATAGAAGTGGTTATGTAAGGGCATTATGGCAGTAGCCTACTTTTGGAAGGACCCACTTGCATAACTTTTATTAATCATGGCTTTGAACTAATCTTCACATCTTCCAAAATGTCAATGACATCTGAATTTTTGCATAATTTTGGCACTACTTCTCATTTGTTTCATACTTTTCTATTTCCATATCCATTAATATTTCTTCGCAATCTTCTAAATCAAACCTTTGGTTTTAATTATTTGAAAAATTATTCACTTCCAAAGCTATGTTCATTAGTCATGGGGCCTAGGGATGTCCATTTTGAAATTTTTCAAATTTTTGTAACATTATATTTTCGAACACTATGGTAACTAATAGTAATTGAGCAAAATAATGTGAACAACTTGATGATTTTAGTTACCCCATAGCCTTGGGCATAGTATGTTGTCATCACCTTGTGCTTAAATGCAAACTAAGGGATTCAAAAAGGGTTAATTATTAAGGAAAATTTATCAAAACTAATGTTTATCCTTTGATGACTATAAGTGATGCTAAAAGAAATGCCTAAGAAAGAAGGTCTTTTGCCAAGCATGAAAATATAGCCAAGAGGAGGACAATGGAGGATATGCCCATAGACAAATCATAGCACATACAACATAGCAGCTCAAACATTGCATGTTTACTATATGAAATACCACAAAATTTTGGGTCTCAACATCTCAACTGCAAATTTGGCTAAGTGTCAAAATAGTAACACTTTGCCCATATTTTTCCAAATGTTGCATGTAGCTAGCACCAAACTACCAAACTTGAAAAATTTTTCTAAGTGTCAAGATGATGGTACTTTTTGTAGCACCTTGCTACACTGTGTAGCATAGCGTAGCATAGCACACTAACACGCTACAATGTAGCGTGGTGCTACAATGCAACTCCTTGCTAGATTGTGTAGCGTAGCACAATGTAGCACACTGCCACGCTATAGTGTAGCGTAGTGCTACAATGTAGTGTAGTGCTATAGTGTAGTGTAGCGCTACAATGCAACTCCTTTCTATGTTGTGTAGCGTAGCGCAACATAGCACACTACCACACTACAATGCAGCATAGCACTACAATCCAACTCCTTACTACACTGTGTAGCATAGCACAACATAGCACACTACCATACTACACTATAGCGTAGCACTATAGTGCAACACCCAGAGCTACAGTGTAGCATAGCGCTATAGTGCAACACCCAGAGCTAAAGTGTAGCATAGCACTAAAGTGCAACTGGTGCTACAGTGCAACACTTGACGCCATTGTGTAATACTTTGTTATGCACTACCACGTGGCACCTAATCCACATTTTGGGCTAACCCTAGCCCTATAAATATCCTTGTGTCTTCTTTTGAGAAAGGGCATGGGAGAAGAAGGGGTTTGGCTTCTGTTTTTTACCAAAGAGGTAGTTGGCACTTCCATTTGGCATTTTTGGCACTTTGGCATCCTGGCACCTATCTCCATGGGCAAACATGACCTAGAGCATACCATACCAACAGAGAAGCACACCAACATCACGTAGTATACTACAGCCCCATTGCAGACCTATACAACATCACATAGTACACTGTGACTACCGACCCAGCAGGCACAGTTCATCACAATGAGCACCTGACTTCATAGCTCAACACCACAAAGGCTGTGACTGCGCTCCACTATGCCTATTGTACACTCTGTATATGTGTGTTCCATTCAACATCGTTCTTTGTAAAAGGATTATTATACAGCGGTTAAGTCATTGTCTAATCGACTAGACCGTTTAGGGCATCCTGAATCCATTTTCTCTAGCACGACCCTCAGACAGATCTGGGGTTAAGTTATGCGACTGAAGACCTCTCGATGTTTCTAGCCACCAATATTTTTTGTTTCTACAATATTTGGCGCTAGAAGGAGGGCCATATCTAATTTTGTATCAAGTATCATTTTTAACTGTTATGACTTGTTCTGCATAGTGTAGCAGCTACACCACGAGCAGCGTAGCAGGGTGGTACAGGGTACAACGTAGTAGGTATACACTGTGTAGCGTAGCATATCATAGCACACTATGGCACTACAGTGTAACATAGCACTACAGTTCAAAACCAGATGCTACAATGTAGCATAGCACTACAGTACAGCGTAGTGCTACAGTGCAACACCCGACACTACAGTGTAACATCCTATTACACTACACTAGAGTTGGCCATTTTTAGCAATTGTCATACTTAGCATTTTTTCTGCATTTTCATAGTTAGCATTTTTTTCTACATTTTTACACTTAGACATTTTCTATATATTTCTATACTTAGCCATTTCCCTACTACTGACTTAGTCATTTTTCTACCATTTTCAGAGTTAGCCATTTTCTACAAATAGCAACTCTCACAACCTGATCTGTGAATATCAATCCAAATCAACCTTCCACATTGGTGTCTAACACATTTGATACAACAATCAAGCCAAAGCATGCTGCATTAAGCCATGAACAATACAATTTTGTTTGTGCCAAAATCCAAGTAGGAATACTAGTGGATTACCTCGATTTATAGGCAAAACAAGACTATGAACGAGTCCACTAGAATGGACGAGAGTACAACCCCTCCTTGTTTGACATAATCCCACTCACGGAGTCCTACCACCAGTTGTTGTCCCAACTCATCTATGCAAACAAGCATGATGTAAGGACAACCTACGATGAAGCCTCACAGAAGGAGGAAGATGAGTTCGAGGCCCACTCCAAGCATGAGAGCCCCCTCCACACCGTCTTCCAACAACCACTCCCTAGTACAGCCCCTCCTCGGTTTGGTCCACCCATCCCCTCTGAGATGGTAACCATGCCAATTTAGCCTTCCTTGCATGCAACTAATGCATTTCCTCAACACTATGCTCATGCAAGGGCCACCTCCCAGCCCCAAACAACTTAGACATCCTACATCCTACCTATCTCATCAATGTCTATGGTGTCCGTCCAACCCACCCATGTGTGGCCCACTCCAATCACCACACCCATCGCTTAGCAAATACATCAGCAATCGTCTGCTATGATGTTAAACTAGCAACACCCATCCGCTACAACGTTAAACTGGTAGACTTCACAACCAATAATTCAACCCCATTCTATCTAACCAACACAAGCCCAGCCAATGCAACTAACCAGCACATCCCCAAGCTTGGATCAAGCATTCTAGCTAATCCAAAGCTTGACGGAGGAGATCAACCGACTTAAGGCTACCTCTTTTGACACCATCAAGGTGGTGGACTTCTATGGAGATGACCCCATAAGTCCTACAATACCATCCCTAACTCTTCCAACTAGGATCCAACTACCTCAATTTATCCAAGTACAATGGAGAAGGGGATCCCAATGCACACTTGGTCATATTTCGATCTAAATGCCTACTCCTTCAAGCTTGGCCACATGCCATCATACATATCTTCCCCATGTCATTCACTGGCAAGGCCTTAGACTAGTATCATGTGTTACCCAATGCCTCAGTCTCATGTTTGGAGGATCTCATAAGAAAGTTTGTGATGCACTTTAGGTACAACCTAAAGCCTGAAGCAACCCTCGACCAACTAATGCAAGTTAATCAGAGGCCTCTAGAGCCCATGCCAAAATTCCTCTAATGTTGGAATGCTACATTGAGTGAAATGCATGAACCCCTAGTGGAGGCACATCTATTGGCCATCTTCAAAGGTGTAGTAAGTGACTTCATTAAGTCCAAATTGTCTTATCCAGCCCCAAAGTCTCTTAGCCAAGCCTTTGCCCAAGCAAAAATCATAGAGGAAACAGTGCAAGCTAGCAGTGTTCTAGCTGATGTGGCCTACAGAAACCAACATGCTCACAAGAAAAACACAATAGTAGCAATAGTGGCTACAAGCACAAAAGCAACCAACTGGGGCCCAATAGTTAAGCAACCGAAGGCCCTAGCTAACAAAACTACCAACTCTAGTGCCAACTCACCTACATTGGTAGGGGCCATCCCAAGGTCCAACTTTCAATGCAAGGATCGCTCAAAGTATACACCACTACCAATGCAACCCTCTGAACTACTGAAGCAACTCTTGAAAGCTAGGAAAATCCAACACAAACATGGATCAGTGATTACATGCCAAAAACATGATAGGTGTTGTGAACTACTAAGGAACCCCATATTAGTGGTACCAAATGAGCTCCCAATCCCATAACATTTTAAATTGGACCAATACTGTCATTACCACTAGTTGTCTAGTCATAGTACGGATAATTGTCATGCTTTGCAGGATGATCTATAGAGAATGATAGAACGAGGCGAACTGGTGATCAACACAGCAAGTCAATCCAACACAAACGATGCCTCCTATGTCATAAATTCAATTAGCATAGGTGGCAAGCCCAAACCTATGCAAAAAATTTTTGTAATCCATGTTCCTCCTAACAAGGCAAAGGTCCCCATAGCCTCCACAAGTAAGAGGCCTCCCTTTATTTTTAAGGTGCCACCTTGGGCACCCACAACACTCTTTATGGTCAAAGTTCGACAGTAACCATCCACTAATACATTAAACTAGCATGATGTAACAACAACCACTAAGCAACCTTTCATTATCAAGGTGTCACAATTTGACCACAAAACAACTCCACCTAAATCACCATTTGTCATAAGGATGTCACAACATGATGACTCCTCACCTACCCGAAGCCCAACAGGAAGCAATGTCTCAATTTCTCCTCCCTCAAGGGTCAATCCCACTAGCAACCCAAGTGGGCTTACTAAATGGCAATGCAAGAGGACAAATGAGCACCTTGCAACCCCCATGGCCAAAGCAAAAGCCACAACTAAACACTAGGGCCCCTACCCCCAATCAAGCCAAGCAAACCAAGCCCAAGTCCCCTTTGCAAGAGATCTATCTCTCAAGCCACATGGAGGAAATCAAGGCCAACATAATAGCCAATGACAAGGACTTTGTAGTTGCACTAACCCAAGTGAAACAAACACTCAAGAAAAAGAATACAACATTGATTTTGTACAACCTGGTCATGACCTCATCTGCTCATTGCTAAGCATAGGCCCAGATCTTGGCCTCCATTCCTGTTGCGGAGGATATCCCTGTAGATGAGGCATCCATACATGCAACGATGTTGCCTCCTACACCACAAGAATTGAGTTCAACATCCCTAGTATTCCATGACAATGCAGTCAAAGTCAACCCTGAATGAGGGGAGGTTACTATAGCTCCATTTTCAATTAGCATACGTGTTGGGAAGTGCACAATCCACAGAGTGCATGTCGATGATGGTGCAGCAACAAACGTAGTCCTGTACTTTATCATCGACAAACTAGGTCTAGTAGATGAAATCAGGCCAACCAAAACCATGTGTCTAAAATCCTTCAATGGATCACGTGTCACAGTCAAGGGTACAATCAACTTAGCCTTTGTGGCAGGATAGCAATTCANGCAGATGAAATTAGGACAACCAAAATCATGTCTAAAATCCTTCAATAGATCATGCATCACTATCAGGTGTACAATCAACTTAGCCTTCTTAGTAGGAGAGCAATTCACCACTAGTGTAGATTTCACTATCATAGAAGAGATGCTAGGTTTCAACATGATTCTAGGCAGGACTTAGCTAGCCCAACTAAGGGCCATCTCCTCTCCCATCCAAGAAGAAATCCACCTTCTATATGAAGGTGGTCAAGTTATCATCTATGGTGATAACGCTTCCTCTTCAACAATCCATGACATAGACATGGTTCTTGGTGGTACACCTATGAAAACCAATGCAATGCCTAAGGCTAACACACCCGAATGAGTGGTTGAAGTCGATATCTTCCCAAAAGATTCTAAGCCTTGCATGCTCCCTAAGCCATGCCCAATTAGGAAGAAACTACATGAACAAGACTTTCCCTTGGCCAAAACTATGCTAGATGCTTGCCTACCCTTTGCCTCCACTTACCATGCATTTTTGACTTTTGTTTACATTGCACTAGCCTATGCGTTTACATTTTGCCCACTCACTTAGATCACGCATTTTTCTTTGTTTACACATTCATCAAATTAGTTTACACATTGCATTTGAAAAACATCAAAAAAAAACATAAAACAACAAAAACATATGGCCCAAAAAGGCCATAAACTAGCCTACGACCCAAAATAGCCTAAAACTATCACTTTTTGCATTACTTTTCTTTCATTCATACATTTTAACTCTATTTACGATAGGTGTTGCTTGATGTTTCTTTCTTTCTAATTTATTTTTGCAAGATCTCACAGGCACATACCATGACTACGCATGTAACATCACACCTTACATAAGCAAGGTAAGCACCAGTCTGCTATGACTATAAACTGGCATAGACAGTCCACTATGAGTATAAACTAGCACAGATATTCCACTATGACTATAAACTGACACAGCTTGTTCTTGGATCATGACGTTAAACTAGCACATCATCCACTATCTGCTACGACATTAAACTAGCATCCAACGGTCTACTAGGACTATAAACTAACACATCACAGTCTACTAGGAACTTAAAGTGGGTTCATGGTCTACCAAGACTTTAAACTAGCATGTAGCTGATCTAATCTGAACACTTGTCATTGCCTTAGGAGCACTCACAACATCATCACCTCCAACCATTCTGGTGATTCTTTTGGAGCACTTGCCATTAGTGTGAAATTCAAAAGACTTGCAGCATCATCACCCTGGTACTTTCACCAGCTTCTCGAGCACTTGCAACTAGCACAACATTTGACACATTTGCAACTTCCTCATAGTTTTTCACTTGCAGCATCTTCACATCTAGCATTTGCACTTGCATTTCATGTTTTGTGGTTTTCTTGTCCTCTCTGAGTTGTGTTTGTAGGACGAAGCCTTGGATGCAGTCATGCAAAGGTACATCTCATCGTAGTGAAAAGCCACCACCTTGGTTTAATGTGCATGATTGGACTAGTTGAACCACTCAAGAGTGCACATCCCCCTCATCCTTGTTACAACCTATGCACATCCATTCCTTCATCCCAGTATCCTTTCATCCTCCCCATACTCATTATTTCACACTCCTCTGATGCATACGCACTGTGAGACACATGGCATTCTCTTCATATCAACCATTAAACCCATGGTCGATATAACATAACTCATCAGATGGGGAGCCTCTGTTGCATGGTCAAAGCTTAAGCAAATGTAATACAACTCATCCTGAGGAGGAAACACCTATTCTACAAATGCAATGCGGATGCATCAAAACAAAGCCCATCTTCCTGATGGCTAAATTGCAGCTAGTATTCAGTGGTAAGCCAAATCCGAAAGAAGGTTCACCTCACACACAAAAACGTTGCAACTAGTATTCAGTAGTAAGCCAAACCCAAAAAAAGGTTCACCTCACAACAAAAAAAATTTGTAGCTAGTATTCAGTAGTAATATGAACCTAAAGAAGGTTCACCTCACAGCAAAAAATAAAAAAGAAAATCAACTTTTCAATTGGCCCATCCTTGGATCGACTTTGACCCTCCCATGAGTACTCCAATGAAAGGTCAACATTTCAGAGGCAAGCTACTTCATGCCATGGTCACCATCACTATGCTGACTTCACATTTTACATCATGATCCACTATTTGCATTTCATTTCCACAGTTTACATTTCATCTTCCTATCATCGCCTATACCCCTTGTCCCTTAGCATAACCTTATTCTCATAGCACTCTTGAACATGGCAAAATAATATCTGATCTTGTACCAATGAGTAATCTTCGTGGCATATTTACTATGGTGTTTTGTAATTCTTTGTTGACGTCTCTCAGGCCACTCCTCCAGACATCAACAAAGAGGGGCTATTAAAACACCACAAAATTTTAGGTCTTAGCATCTCGACTACAAATTTGGCTAAGTGTCAAAACAGTGACACTTTGCCCATATTTTTCCAAATGTTGAGTGTAGCCAGCACCAAATTTCCAGACTTGAAAGATTATTCTAAGTGTCAGGATGATGACACTTTCTGTAGCACCCTACTATGCTATGTAGCATAGCGTAGTGTAGCACACTGACATGCTACAGTGCAACTCCTTGCTACGTTGTGTAGCGTAGTGCAACGTAGCACACTGCCACACTACAGTGTAGCATGGCACTATAGTGCAACTCCTTGCTACGCTATGTAGTGTAGCGCAGCGTAGCACACTACCACACTACAATGCAGTGTAGTACTATAGTGCAACTCCTTGCTATGCTATGTAGCATAGCACAACATAGCACACTGCCATGCTATAGTGCAGCGTAGCACTACAGTGCAACTCCTTGCTACGCTGTGTAGCGTAGCATAGTATAGCACACTGCCACACTACAGTGCAATGTAGCACTATAGTGCAACACCCAAAGCTATAGTGTAGCGTAGCACCACAGTGCAGCGTAGTGCTATAGTGCAACACCCAGAGCTACAGTGTAGCATAGTGCTACAGTGCAGCATGGTGCTACAGTGCAACACCCAACGCCACTGTGTAACACCCTGTTACGTAGTACCACGTGGCACCTGATCCACATTTTGGGCTAACCCTAGCCTTATAAATACCCCTACAACCTCTTTTGAAAAATGGGAGGGGGAGAAGAAAGAGGTTTGGCTTCTATTTTTGACCAAAGAGGCAGTTGGCACTTCCATTTGGCATTTTTGGCACTTTGGTATCCTGGCACATATCTCTATGGGTGAATGAGACCAAGAGCATACCATACCAATAGAGAAGCATACTAACATAACATGGTACACTACAGCCCCATTGCAGACCTATACAACATCACACAGTACACTATGGATACCGACCCAGCAAGCACAGTTCATCACAATGAGCACCAGACTTCATAGCCCAACACCACAGAGGTTGTGACTGCGCTCCCAGTACGCCTACTGTACACTCTGTATACCTTTGTTCCATTCAAAATATTTCTTTTCAAAAGGATTATTGTACACCAGTTAAGTCCCTGTCTGATCGACTAGACCATTCAGGGCACCTCAAATCCATTTTCTCTAGCATGGCCCTCACGCGGATCTGGGGTTAAGCTATGCACTCGAAGACCTCTTGGTGTTTCTAGCCACTGACATTTTCTATTGCTACACTATATCCATGGGACAATGAAAATAAATTTCAATCCATCCTTCAAAAATGTTATACATAACCAAAGAAGCATCAACATATCAATCAAGGTTGGAAGTCTACCACTACTAGCAAGAACAAGAAGAATCGTCTATAGAAAAATTTTGAAATACTTCTACAAATTTTGTAATCTTCAATGTTTATCTAGTCATTTCATCATTTTGTAATGAATCCACTTGAATAACATTTTTGTAATGTGGCACTTAGAGTTAGTCAATAGTTAGTATTAATCAATAATCCCATCATTCCCAATTTGTTGTAAGGAAAGCTTGGTCCTATCATGTTAACTCAAGGATGAGTTTTCATTCAATTGTAGGGGTATGATGAAGCATCAAAGTGTCATGTCGATAGGTCCTCATTGACATGTCCTTGTTGATGGATCCCCTTCAACATAGCATTTTTTGAATTTATGAAGCATTTTTGACATAGTATCTATTCTTTGCTTATAAATATGTGTGCTCCTATTATGTATTGGCATTCTTTGGTCAATAAAGTAGCCAAACTCTTGTATTTTTATTCTATAGTCTTAGAGAATAGTTAGTGAGTGCCCTCAATGTGGATCTAAGTTAGTTGTATGACATCTTATTTGAGTGGCAATGTACCTGGACACATTCCATGAATGGCAATAAGATTGAGATTGATTTTTATTCATTGCATCAATTTTCCTTAGATTAAATTTACTTTCCATATAATTTATGTTTCATGTACTGAGTTAATATTTACATTTTCATGCATATTAATGAATTGGTGGAATGAGCACAACCAGTTTTGAGCATAAACACGTATTCTCTTGGTAATCCCAATAGCATGATTGCTTGGTTTACCTAGTAGCATAGTGCTTGGTAATCCTAGTAGTGAATACGTGGGTTTAGATGTGTACAATAAGCTAGGAATGGACACTCATCACTCGTAGGATAATTTAGACTTTATATTTATGTTGTTAATTAGATTAAGTAATTGATTTTTCCATTATTATTAGGAGTAGCATAAGGCCAAAACAACATCAAGAATTATATGCCTCACTCTGGACTAAACCATACATGACAAAGCTATTACTAGTCCAAGTGGGAAGATAGTAAACTATAATCAATGCTTAATGATCTAGATGTATAACTAGTCCCATCCACAGAATTCAAATGGATCATGCATGAACACTTGTGATTCATATGGTTGGGTGTAATGGGTAACTCACTACTCATCACCTATTGAAAGGGATCTTGCATAGAAAATATTGAGAAAGCAATTAGAAAAATTAGAACAACAACTAGAGGATGTTCGAATTAGTGATATTAATAAGATTATGGCTATAAGGTGAAGGATAGAAGAGAAAAAGTAGGCTTTAGAAGAACAAAGATTCTTAATAGAAGAAAGGTGACTTAAATATCTAGACTCTCAACCGTCAAAACAAGATTCTAAATATAAAAGCCTAGAAAGGAAAGAAGAGTTGGAAGATGAAGGGAAGAAACAAAAAGAATCATCATTTAAACCCTCACCAATAAATGAATCTCTTCTTAGGCTTCATAAGATTGAACAACTTCGCACACTAATACAATAGGCTATGCAAGAAATAGCAAAGTTAGAAAAAATTGAAGAAAGCTCTCAATGAGAGCAATACCAAGCTAAAACTCAAGTCATATCTATTAATAAGGTTAATACTAATACACATGTAAAGACTACCTTACCAATATGTACATTTATGATTAAATATAGAAATTATAAAGCTTATCCAATAGATGCTCTAGTAGACTCAAGAGCTGAAGTATCCGTTACTAAATGAAGCATCATACCTTCTCATTTTTGGGAAGAAATAGATAAAACCTTTATAAGGTTTAATACACAAAATATGAGCATTCAACATAAAGTTATTATTCCAATTTAGGCTACTAATGGAAAACTAAGAAACCTCATAGTTCTACACTATGAAATCAAATCCTATGATTTGCTTATTGGTACCGACAACTTACAACATCTAGAACCATATGTTGTAGGTAAAACATATGTAAGCTTATCAAGACAAAGATTTTCTAGAGAAAGCCAATATAACAACAAATTCAGGAATGGACCTTCTTTTGAAAAATAATGCAATACATAATGGATAGTCAATAGCATAAATAAATTAGAAATAGAATTTATAAATATAAAAGAAAAATTACTAAATCTCACCAATGATGACTCTACTATCTTTAAACATAAAAGCACTAGTAGTGTAAGATAGAATTTTGAGATAATATCAAAATTAATGCCAAAGCACATCATATTGATATGCCTCCATTTTTGAAAATGAATGTGATCTAGAAATAAAATTACTATTGGAAAAGAAACTAATCCTAACCAACACCAATGTGTTTGCATGCACCTCATTCTATGTCAACAAACAAGCTAAACAAGTTCAAGGGAAGAAAAGGCTTGTAGTCAATTATAAACCTTTGACTGATATGATAATACTAGTCCAAGACCCAATATCAAACAAAGATGATTTGTTCTAAAAACTCCTTTATACTAATGTTTTCTCTAATTTTGATTTAAAATTAGGATTTTGGTAGATGATAAGCATCAAATTATCACATTGATGGGCCTCCATTGATGCGGCCTTATCAATGGGCCCACATCAACATAGTGTTTACTACATTGAAAAGGCCACATCAATGTAGCCCTAGAGCAAAAACTATAAATACAAGATCCTAGCCATGTTTATGAGGATCAAATTCATAGTAGTAGTCAAACTCTTGTAGTTTTTACATTTGGAAGTTAGAATATTCTTCCTAAGTGACTGTAGCAGGAGTCATTGAGTGTACAGATCTTTATTCAAACATTGTTGTACTTGAGCATGACAGTGTGTATGGCAATAAAGATGAGCTTCTTGATAAACGTTGTAGCATTTTGGATAGTTTATATCTTTATTCATGCATTTAATGCTTTTAGTTAATTATTTAATGTTTTTCCAATAATTAAGCTAATTAAGCAAGATAAGCTAGATAGATTAAATACATAAGTATGACTACTTTACGCATAACACATATTCACTTGGTAATCCCAACAATGTTATTACTTGGTGTGCCTGGTAGCATAGCACTTGGTAACCTAATAGTGGATATGTGGGTTCAAGATGTGTACAGAAAGTGGGGTTGAATGCTTATGTTAGGATTAGCTAAAGACTAATTAGTTAGATAAAATTAGTCATTAAATTACTTTATCTCTCTCTTCATGCACCAACGAACATAAAACATAAAATGACAAAAATCATATGCCTCAATTACGCTTAACCATACCTTTCTACTTCACAAGTGTAATTAGGAAGACAACAAACAACCTTGGGGCAAGATTCACTTCTTAGAAGACTAGTGCACCAAAAACTAAAGAGTGCACAGAATTCGACTAGATCATGCATGAATGCTTCATGATTCATATGGTTGAGCGTAGAAGTACCTTCAACATTTATCATTGGTGCCATTGCCAAGGATTCTATTTGTAGAAACATGTGTAATCTAGGCTTAGGAAATATCATTAATATTGTTGGAAAAACCCCAAGGTCAATATCATTCCCAAATAATATAACTACAAAAGCACACTGATATTTTAGTTGTTTTGCAAAATGTGTTCTTCTCATAGGCAAAATGATACAAAATTGCTAGTCCCACAAGAGTACAAAGTGGTATGTGCTCATACCGATGAGTATGTACTGAACTTCACCTTCATCCTACATTAGGATGAGCAATTGTGATGGTGAGATATTGAGGGCAACATTATAATGCCCCTTGATTGATCTATGCATGTGATGCTGATTCAAACTATTAAGTTAGGCATCTCAAATCTTCAAGAGGAATACGTTGTGAATGGTTATATTACTTAGGAATACCATCCCACTAACACACAATGCAAGTGAGATTGATATCAAGAGAGCCATCATGAGGATGCTAAGGGAAAATGGTTCACTAATCCCTTGTTCCTACTAAACCAAAATGACAATAAGGGTCCTACCTTTGAGGACTCTTGGCATGAAGATTCTCTACCCTTTGTTACTAGTGATGAGGGTGTAACCTTCAATCTGTAGCCTACAATCCACAATTTAGGTTTAAGAAAAGATGGTAGTCAAAGCAAGGGATCAAACAAACATCAAAATGATAGGAAATCTGATGAATGTAACTATGATAGCCAAGGAGGAATTGGTAGATTTCATGGTGGAGGTAGTCCTCCTTCCTCTTTTCCCTCTTCATTTGCATCTGCTTCTTCTTCCTCTTTTAATACTGAAAGACATTGTAGAAGGAACAACCATGATGGAGGTAAGAATCAAGGCAATAATACTAATCCCCATGCCCATAATAATTAAATAGGTAATAGAGGAAATCATCAGCAACAACGAAGTTATGATGATGGTGATCCTCTATTAGCAACTTGAAGCATGCTTAACATTGTAGAGGTAGTTAAGATCCCAACTAGGAATGTGAAGGATAGTCAGATTAAGTGCTTAGACATGAACAATATCCCAAGATTTGAGGGGGGATATAACTTTGATCCATAGACACATCTACAAACTTTCCACAATGCCTATTCCTTATAGAACATTGAAAATGATTGGCAAAAACTCAAGCTATTGCCTAGGACACTCATTAAAGAATTTGAAAGCTAGTACTGGTCCTTGGAGCAAAAATCTATCCATTGATAAAGTACAATGCTTGAGCTATTCAATGACAAATACCAAAGATACTCCAAAGTGTCTAATTTGAGAAGGCAAATCCAAGACTAGAAATAGGGAACACTTGAATCCTTGGATACTAGCATGGGTAGATACTATTCTCTTTTACATCGATGCCCTAACCATGATTATTCTCAATGGGAATAGCTCCACCACATCATAGATGGGCTCAGAGCAAACCAAAAGAACATTTGGGGTTTATATTCAAGGAAGATTGTCTAAACTCAAAGCTCATCAAATACAAAGGCTTATAGAGTAGGTGGCAAAATATGAAGGTGAGTTGCAAAAAAGGGAAAGTGTAGAAGAATATAATAGGAACCCTTCCATCAAGAAATAGGAGGTCCAATTTTGTGATGAGGAGGAGTCACCACTCAACAAAGTGATGAACAAGAAGACCTTACCCATCCAAAAATCTATTTTTGATATTTCATTAAAGGTTGACAAATTATGGGACTCTTTGGATGAAAAATTACAGACTACTATGAAGATTACTGAAGAATCCAAAGAGAAAAATAGTGATCATAACTGTAGGAGGTAGAAAGAAGTTGAACATGCCTACCAAAGAGGTAAGGGAAAGGTTATTATAGTAGAAGTTGAGGAGATAGACTTTGATGATAACATTGGTTGTGACATTTGTCAATATGAACATCCTAAGGGATGTTGCCCTATGGTCTTACACTTACAAAAGTTTGGGATGTACATGTTGAATCCTTGACTAGCATGGAGGTAAGCACCTAGACAATTGCCTTATCCTCAAGGTAATCCAAGGTAGTTCCACCAACAATAATAGTCTTACTATCTAAGTGGAGCTCTACCATAACCATATAAATAATATCAATAGTAGCACCAATCATAGTCATGTAGAATGCCATTGCCAAGGTAGCAATACCCTTATAGGTAACTAGATCAATATGGTTACTATGTTCAACAACCCATCTCCCCAAGAAGTTCTACCAGTCATGTATCATTCCAAAATCACTATTACCCTCTAGAGTACCATCAAACTCATTCACCATCTACTCAAGGGGAGAACCCATAGCCTTACCATCCTCTATATCCATTTTCACACATCCCTCCACCCTCAACCTAGTTACCTCCTGTTTCATCCATGCAAGATGATATTTCTTCACAATCATAGCAAAAAAATGCTACAAGGGCTATACATTCACAATCAGCTTTCCAACCAAGTGGTTCAAACAATAAATTTATAAAACATCCATTTTTTCAACCCAACAATCCTTTGAAACCCTCACAACCTAATCCATCTAGTCATCCTATATCTCCAACATCCTCATCCTCTACATTAAATACATTTGAGCACCTTCGAATCAAGTGCCACCTCAAATCCACACTATAATGCTAACTCATGTTGTTTTTTATTAGATCAAGGTTAGCAATCTTCCCACAAAAAGATCTAACCTAGGAAGTCCACTAATTTACTTACAGATCGCTAGACATGAGGTATGCAAGGCCCTTCTTGATTCTAGTTCTAATGTTAATCTCATCTCCCATGACATGTACAAATCTTGGAACCTACCACCTCTTAAGAAGAGCAACATTCATTTAGAATTGGTAGATTAGTCAATCACTATTCCTTTGGGACTAGTGGAGGACATTGTAACCATAGTTAGTGGGTAATCCTATCTTGTTGATTTTTTTGGTGATCAATGTATAAAATTGCAAAGGTAACTTCCCCATCATTATGGGAAGGGCATAGTTAAGCATAGTTGATGCACAAATGGACATCAAGGACCTCTCCTTGGAAATCTCTAAGGAAAATGAATTTTGACATTTAGAGAAGAAGCATGTTCCATGCATCACCTACAGTGATAACAGGTGCAATTGCATGCAAAAAATCTAGCCTATTAAGAGTACATTCATTCAAGCATGTAATTAGTGTGTACATGAAATAAATATTCAAAGGTACCTGTACACAATAGCCACCAAATAGGAGGGCACCCAGTGTCTAACAACTAACTCTAATAGTAGCACATTATGCATGGAACCTACTGACTGCCTGACATGTGCCTATGTCAAAAGCATGATGAATTTAATCAAGTTCATCACCAACTTTCTAACAATGAAGAAAATGATGATACCTATTAGGGAGAGTTGGAAATCCCTAATAATTTCAAGTAGGAACCCCTAGAGTTAAAAACTCTACTAGCCAACATGGAGTATGCATTTTTAAATAATGGCAAGCTAGTCATAATCAATGCTAAACTTTCTTCTAAATAAAAAGAAAAGCTATTAGAGGTGGTTAAAAATGGTCAATAGCCTTTGCTTGGTTATATCCTAAGCTAACAGGAATCGATCCAAGGATATGCTAGCATCGCATCTACACTAATGCAACCATAAAGCCAAGAAGGTAGTTGTAGAGGTGGCTAAATCCAAAATTGAAATAGATCATCAAGGAGGAAATAGAATAACTCCTCAAGGAGAGGTTCATCTATTCCATCATGGATAGTAAGTCGGTTAGCCCACTTGTAATTGTTCCAGAGAAAGGTGGAAAGTAGAGGGTTTGCATTGACTTTAGGCTATTGAATATGGCAATATTTAAAGATCATTTCCCATTGTCACTTGTGGACCAAGTGTTGAACACTATCTCCAAGAATTGTTATTATAGCTTCTTGGATGATTATAGTGGCTATAACCAAATCCAAATTGTGCTAGAAGATTAGGCTAAGACAACATTCATGAGTTTATGGGGAACATTTGCATATTGAAAGATGTCGTTTGATCTATGCAATGCCTCTACAATGTTTCAACACTTGGTCCTTAGTATTTTCCAATAGCAAATTGGTATGAGGGTATAAATCTTCATGGATGACTTCTCTACCTATGGGGATACATTTGAGCAAGTCCTAAACCACCTTGAGTAGTTATTGAAAATATTTGTCAAAATAAACCTTTGGCTTAATTTGTAAGAAAAGCCATTTAATTATCTATGAAGGCATAGTATTGGGGTACACAATTACTCAGGCAAGGATTGAGGTAAACCTAGAAAAAATAAGGGTCATCCAAGGAATCGCATGTTAACTAGAGATAGTTAAAGATGTCTAATTATTTCTTGGACATACTAGCTACTACTTGTGATTCATGGAAAATTTCTCTAAGATCCCAAAGCCATTGGTTGAGCTTATGAAGAAAGATGCTCATTCATCTAGACCAAGGAGAGCAAACATGCATTCCAACTACTAAAGAAAAATCTTATAGAGACTTCGATTCTATGAGTACCAAACTGGTCCAGATCATTTCACATAATGATGGATGCATCTAATTATGCTTTGGGAGTTGTGCTTATGTAGTAGGATGACAAGAAACATCCATATTACACTCATTGTGTAAGCTAAAGCATTGTGGATGCATAGCTAAATTACACCAAAATGGAGAAAGAATTAATGGCAATGGTGTATGCTCTTGAAAAGTTTAGGCACTCTATGCTTGGTTTTATAATATTTGTGCATATAGACCATAGTACCATCCACTTCCTAATGAACAAGCCAATGATGAGCCCTCGTATCATACAGTGGCTCATGATCTTGTAGGGATTCAATCTCACAATGGTAGATCAAAAAGGAACTGAGAATGTGATCACAAACCACCTCTCTTAATTAAGATGAAATAACAAAGAGGAGGAGAGCCTACTCTCTAATCAATTTCTAGACAAACTCCTCTTTATAAGAGAAATAAATGACCAAGTGCCCATAAAAACAAAATGGTACGATGGCATCCTCACTTACCTTCTCACTTAGGAGATGCCACAATGTATGGACTTTAGAAAGAAACAATAGTTTCTTCATCAAGCAAAATACTTCATGAAAATCAATGGACACCTTTACAAAGTGTGCACCAATGGATTGGTTCATTAGTGTGTCCCTTATGCAGATCAACTACATGTTCTCTAGGATGCTCATAAAGGCCGTTGCAGAGGCCACTATGCAGGGATGCACACAACCATAAAAATCTTAATGGTAGGATATTATTGGCATACAATCTTCAAGGATGTCCACTAGTTTATCTAATGTTATGAATGTTGTAAAATAGATTGTGGGATGACTACTTGAATGGAGGATCCTCAATAGTGGATTCTACCACTGGAGCCCTTTGACATATGGGGCATAGACTTCATGGGTTCCATCACACCCATGTCCAATGAACAAGCATATATCATCATAGAATTCAACCACTACACCAAATCGGGAGAAGTAGTAGCCATCACCATTTGTACATCATCCACTACTACTAGATTTGTACAACAAAATTTTGTCAACAGGTTTGTAGTGTCACATGCACTAATTTCTAACAATGGAACTTACTTCATAGGTGCCACTTTTAGAAGGTTAATGCAATGCTTAAGGGTTGAACATAAATTAACAACAGCCTATAACCCCCAAGCCAACAATCAAGTAGATGTAACCAACAAGAAGATCACAAAGATTCTAACAAAACCCATAAGCAAATATAAGAGAAATTGGAGAACAAAAATCAACGATGTTCTATGGGCCTATTGCTCAACCTAGAAACTTCCTATTAGATACTCTCTGTATGAGTTAGTGTATGCAAAACTTATAATGCTCTCAATTCAATCTAAGCTCTATATACTCTCAACAGTTTGTGCCCTGAATCTTAACCTAAGTCTAGCCTAAAAAGAAAGATTGATCAACCTCAACATGCCTGATGAAAACTAATTGGTGGTCCTATCTTTGAATGAAGTACACAAGGCATTCAAAAAACAATGACATGACCTAAGAATATGGAAAGTACAATTTCAAATGGGAGATAAGGTTCTTTACTAGAATCCCACACATGTACCTTAGAAAATAAAACTCCAAACATTATGGGAAGGACCTTACATAATTGATGAAGCCTTTCCTTCTAGGATCATAATCATATACAAACTTGAGAGCCCAAACAAAAATCAATTGGTCAACATCCAACAAATGAAGCTTTTTCATGAGCCAAAGTAAGCTAGTGTAATAAATACCTCATCAAATATATAATCGTATTCAATTTTTCAGATGTCCTCCTTTCAACTTAGTTGTGGGGGAGATGGCCATCCATGCTAATCATCCATATGGATCCTCAATTTTTCTATTTTTTGTTTTCCATGTTTTTGATTTTTCAATTTATTTATTTTACAACTTTTTGATTTTCAAAATTTTTCTTATTTTTATACTATTTTTTTATTTTACACCATCATTAGTATGTTTAAATCTTTATTGGATATTTTACACTTTCTTATATATTTTACCTTTTTTTGTTTGAGTGTGATTTTTAAATTTTTGCTAATAAAAGTACTTTATTGCCAATAGGACATTGTGGTGCTATAGCTATTACTAATGGTGGTCTATGCTTTATGCTTTTGGTTTGCTAATGTCTGGTTTCTAGTTTTGAATTCTTGTGCTAATGACTTAGTCATGGTTTCTTTTTCATGGAACAGGCAATGAGTCCACGACATCCACCCATCCACAAACTCTATGGTTTTCCTTGTTTTGAAAGTTTGAGGCCTCTTTCATTAATTCAAATTTTAATAAATTTGTAACCTTGGTAGTTTCTAGAATTGGGGAAGATTCAAAGGTTTGAACGGGGTGTGACTTTAACGAGACTCAGTACTCTTCGTACTCTTCTACTTACTTGAGTGCTTGAGTGCTCATTGACCTCTTACCGTTCCTTGTTCCAATAACAAGAAGTCAAATGAGTCTTTACATGGTGTGATTCCCATCCAAAAATGAAAAACAAAAGAAAAAAAATAAAAAAAAAAAAACATGATGGAAATTCAAAGCACACCCCTTAGACAAATAAATGGGCTACAAGCACTAGTTATGGGACTAGAAAGACATGCATCCATGCCTGAAGATCCCCTATAACTAAGGCCCTATTTCACTTCCTACTTCTTTTCATCTCTTTATGGAATGATGGTTGTTTTATGGGAGTACTTTTTTGTCTCAAGGGGATGGATTGGTCTTGGAGTTGTGATGCAAAGTCACTAAAAGAGGTTACTTTTGGTCTAGACTAAGGATCTTCTTCAATCATTTTAGACATAAAATTTACAAGGGACTTCTTATTACCTTAGTTGGAATTCCATTCCACCTTCTCTATTATCCATCTATGCTAACCATAATTCACCTCACTACTAGTGTTCATGTTCTTGATTCTATGTCTTGGTTTGATGTATTTTAATTCTTAGGTAGAATCTTCTAGGTTTTGGTTCTTAACTTTCATTGATCATTAGTTATCTATGGGGATCACAAACTCCTTAGGTTGAGGCTATTCAAGGGAAAAAAAGACATGTGCCTACTATGGGGAGGATCCACTTACATATCTCTTGGTCAGGTTCATTAAGCATCTTATCTTTCAACATTTTTGCAAACCAAATCTTTCATAGATCCATCTTCTGCATCACACCATGTGTTCCTTTACAAATTTTGTTTAATAAATATATTCTCCATTAAATTTTCCAATTTTTGAGCTTTCAAAAACCCTCTTAAATTATTTTATGATATTCTTGGCTTTTTTTAGATTCCATAGACCCCAATTTCATTGAAATTTTCATTATATTTTTTGAGATATTGATGTTTGAAAATGTTTGTTGATGGGCCTTGTATATGAGGCCCCATTGATGGAGCTGATCCATATATGTGGCCTCATATATGGGGCCCCATTAATCTAAGTCAAAAATAGTATAAATAGGCATGACCCCACAAAGAAAATTTTGCATTTTCTCATAAGCACCAAAGGAGTTTTTCAATTTTTCAAAGCCTAGAACCTTGTAAAGCTCGTAACTTATAAACCATTTATCCAAATCACTCTATTCTTCAACCCTAAAGCTACTAGAGGTAAGCTCTTCATTGTGGGGGGCACAAATGTATCATTTTTGAAAAAAAAAATCATAGTTTTTTCTAACTCCCACAAAGGTTTAATTGAAAAATCAACTATTAAATACTAAATTACAAGAGTTAAACCTTTTTAACAAGCTCCAATGACAATTATGATAAATAATTAATAAGATAATTAATTTTCCATGGTCAAAATGTAGAGAAAGTGTAATTAACTAACTAATGGGGAAGGTACTCAAAACTTTAAAGTTACACATTACATCTACTAATCCATGAATGTGTTGTGACCATAGATGGCACCAAAAGGAAAGCACATTTAGGAAGAAAGATCATCCTAATCAAGGGAGAAATGGCCTAGAATAAGAGGAGAGCAACAATAGCCCTAAGAAGAACCACTTACAACCCATGCCATAGGTCCTCTCAAGGAAGAGGTAGAAGTGGAGTCTATTAGACAGATTCCAAAACCACCACCAATAGTAACAAAACACTTCCATCAAGATGATGTGCTAGTGCAACCAATAAATCTTAAGGTAACCTTAATAGAGGCTTTTCTAAATCAAATGAAATTAAGGGAGGTCCAAAAGTTAGTGCTCCAAGAATTAAATTTGGGCCCTTTCCTAGAGCATGCACTAAGAGAAGCATAGGACTAGCTAAAGGCTTCTCCCATGTGGCCAATCATCACTTTCACTGGGAAGTGATACATGGGAGATACATTCCTATTCTGGAATAATAGGTAGCCTAGAGCAACAGTGAAAATCAAGGACATCTTAGTGTCTCACTTGGTGTAGACCATTGCTACAGTGCTTGGGTTACCTAAAACAGGGGCAAATCTTACTAAAATCCCAATGTAGGTAGATCTAAGTGTCAAGAAAGAATGGGTGAAATGGTGTTATGGTGTCAACCTTAAGGAATTTGGCATGCTCACATCGACATAGAGGATCCATTATAAGAATGCAGCCTTCCACCTCGATCCCATGGCGAGGCCAAACAAAATCACTACCTTCTCTACCCAAGCATGCAGCACTCTAAGTGGAAGATTCCTTGTCAACCTTTTGCAACTAATCTATCTAGAGATGAGGAAGTGATTTAAAGAAAATGAACATGGAAGGAAGGCACTCCCCTTCCCATGCCTCATCAAGAACCTCTATCAAAGGGGAGGGATAGTCCATTACACCAACAACACAATCAAAAGTATTCCAACTACCAACTAGGCAAAATGATGAAGGATAAAATACCTACTACAACTATCCATGAAGAGGAGCAATGACCACCACCCCCACCTATCACTTAGACAATAGTGCCAGACATTACTGCAATCACCCAATGGTTGCAAGAGTATAGAGAATGGCTCTTGAGTGAATAAGAGCAAAGAGCAAGCATGAGTGGTGGGGACCCATCCATCTACAAACTAGCCATGAGTCACCTTAATGAGATGGCCCAAACAATCAACTTGATGGATGAGGTGGATCCATTTTTTTGGCCCAAAGAATGTAGCTACCCACGAGGTCAAATCTAAGCACTAGAGAGATCACAATATCTCTCATAGAACAATAGTCACTCCTAGAAATCTTTGGAAAGGTTGTAACCTTCTCGATGCACTTAGAGGAGGGTGAGGGAATAGTTTTGGTGATGTAGCACTAGGGGCAAGAAAAAAATATTAAAAGTGATCATTGATAGGATTTTCAAAGTGCTCAATGCACCTACGGCATCTACACCAGACATCACTACACTCATAGATGCACAAACATCCGCAAGAACCCTAAGCAGCAAAATAAGTGTAGCATAGCATGAGGAACTACTAGAATGACTGGTGGGAACCAAGCAACCACTTTTAAATGTCTTTGACCTTCTGAACAACATCACTATAATCCAATCAAATCTACTAGAGGCAAGAGTCAAAAGTATCATATTAGAGGGGCAACTTGAAATATCCAAGAAGTGGAATGAATGCTTGGCTACAAAAGTTGTCGAATTAAGGGCCTAGATTGCCAATCCTACATTTCTCAACCTACCACTAACAACAAATGAGGCTATGGAACGACTTCACATCAAGCTTAAAGGGGTTGAGGATGCAATGGAAATGGTAGTGTTCTACAGATCCTTGGCAGAGGCCACACAACATAAGATTCAAAAGTCCTTAGATCAAACCTACTAGAAGAATGTCTAGTTGACTACAGAGAATCATCGCCTATAGAATGTTGATGCACACAAGCAATAGTTAACTAATTTTATCAATCAACAATAGGAGTAACTGGCTAGAGAAAACATAGAAGAGGAATCTCTCCATGAAGGAGGTGCATGCCCTTTACCAAAAGACTGCAATTGAGGTAGCCACCTAGAAATCTAAAGCTCTCAAATTTGCAAAAGTCAAAGATCATTGCAAAAAGAAGGTTGGTATATAGAAGGAAGTAAACAAAAAACATACCCAATTGGTGAAGGAAAAAGCAAATGAAGCCCTCCATCAACTTGATCAAGGTAGAGAAGTTTGGCAACCCATCATTGATGGGATAGATGCTTACAACAAGGAAAAAATCTACACAAAGGAGTTGCAGATCGAGGAGATAAGAGAGTACATGGAGTTTGCCAATCTCTATTACGCAAATCTAGCCATGGTAACTATCGGATGACCATGGTCTAAATTAGAAAAATAGGTGGCCAACTCGTACTTGTTGTACAAGGCTAAGTTCAAGCACCATAAGGATACCAAGGACAAGCTTGCAGTGGCTAACATTGAACTTGAAGTTCTCAAGGCTCGCTTCATAGATTAACAATCAACTACTAAGAACCTAGCTAGGAGGATGAACTACTAGGAGCTACAAAATATAGTAAGGGCATTCGATATCAAATGCTAATAGTTTACTACATGGTTTGTCAATGTAAAGGAGATGTTCCTGGTCATGCCCTATCTGTGGGATGTCCCCATTCCAACCCACATTGGTGATGCCATGTGAACTATGAATGATCCCTAGAGTAAGGAGAAGAAGATGAAGGCATTGCTTAATGCCTTTCACCTTTCACCAAAGGTTGCAATTGTAGTTGGATAGCCATAGTCACCTCTACTACTGCATGTGCTTGGAGCCGGTGAGGTACTTCAGAGCCTCAGGAACCTCCATCGTCTAGGACTGTCTAATCTTCACCACTATCTTCACACCATCAGAGGATGTGCTATCCAAATTTTTGTAGTCATGTCATGGTGTTCAATTTTGTGTCATGAACACCAAAAGTTTTTGTAATTTGTTGATTCATACATTTGGGCACTCAAATTTGTCAAGTTAGTTGTTTTGTTAAGAGTTAGTCAATAATTCCATACCTTCCCAATTTTGCAAATGAACTCAAGGTAAAGTTTTTATTTAGTCATGGGGGTATGATGAGCATCAAAGCATTGTATCGATGGATCCTTGTTGATGTGGCCTCATTGATCAGCCCCTGTCAATAGGGCCCCATTTATGTGGTGTTTCCCCATCGATGGAGCTACATTAATGTAGCATTTTGCTCAAGGCTAATGGAAACACTCACATAAGAATCTTTTCAAGATTCTTGGAGACAAAGCTTTGATTGGCTCATCAAGCATATTTCTCAAGCAACTAGATCCAAAATTTGGGTTGAATATGTAAAACCAAGGTTTGATGGTAATTTGTATTGCAAAATTTGATTCAAGATCCATACTAAATTTCAATGTTTGTATTTTCCTACCTCTCAAAACATGTTTAATTAGCCTTGATTCAAACCTACTCCATATCATGTTTATGAAATTGAAATTAATCCTTAGATCTTACCAATATGGTCACACTCCTCACCATATCCTGAAGGCTATCCTCAAGGCCCATTCACTCAAAGAAATGAAGTCCCTAAAAACTTCAATATAGTCTACAAAGATTACCTATTTTATGGGGATCTTAAAGCTTGGTCATTCCACATTGAAAGATTTAGGAAGCCTACATCATATCTGCTCACTTCCTATGTCTCCAAATATTTAGATTGGAATGCACAATATAGATATTCTTTCTATCATAAGATCTACACCTCCAACCAACATGACATTAAATTCCTTGGATGCTAGTATCATTATCGATCATGATCCTTAGATTTAGCATAAATGGATGGACAGATTGCATATATCATATCTCATAGTGGGTGCAAAATGCAAACATATCTTGTTGGGGCACTAGAATCTCCAATACGAAGAAGGGTGTGGGATTCTCCACCACTAAATGATGAAGTGGGATCCCATCATAGCTATGATTCTCTAGGAGATGCTTGAAATCATGGTATCTACCATTATTGTAAATTATTGTACTAAAAGTAAGTTTATAGTATCATGATAAGGTATAGTACAACTTTATCTTTATGAGTGCATAGTGAGTTGTCATTCATTATCTAGTGGTTTGTTAGTTGGATGGCACTTAGTCAAAGTCTTTAGAGGCATCCCCCTCTAGTATAAATATGTATCCTAGCAAGTCTTAGAGGCATCAGCAAAGAGACATCTTAAGTGTTGCATATTGCACCTTAGAAGCATTCCTATGTCAAGCATCCCTTAGCTGCTTCATGCTCATAGCTTTGGTTCTTGAATCAGTGTAACTACTAAGCTTGAAGCTTTTTGCTTATATCTCCTTGTTTTGAGGTTGCACATTCGAATATCATTGTGTTGAGGTTACAAAATGAATTGAGAGCAATTTGGATGAGAAATTCCAATAGTGAATACTTGGTACACCTAGTAGTAAATACTTGGTAACCTAGTAGTGTTTGTATAAGTTTAGGATATATACAAAAGGTGGAAATGGATACTCTATGTTTAGGATAGTTTAGTCATTAATTAGTTAAAGCTTAATATTTCAACTACTTTCATCCTTAATACTTTTACAAATAAAAAATAATAACAATTATAAAAATAAATATCTTACACCTCAGTTACACTTAGCCATACATATGAAGTTAACACAAGTAAAGATTAGGAAAACAACAACCAATAACATCATGTTTTGCTATCTATGACCTAGGCCACTTAGGTAGAAGGCATCCATGGAATTGAACTAGATCATACATATATGCTTGTGATTCGTATGATTGGACATAGGAAATACCCATTGCTAAAAAATGCAATGTCTTGATTAGAATCATATGCCTATTGCATTTTCTACCAAGTAGCAATAACATGATACCTTGAACAAAGCTAGTTTGCATTGAAGTAATTAATTAAGGAATAATTAGTTTTAATCTTTAGATAAGACATTTGGCCAAAAATTTATAAATTGAATTCAAAAGAGTAAGAGGACATCACTTACCAATTTGGAAGTGACCACCTTCCTTAGGAATAAGTTTGATGAGTGATGACTCCTCTATTTAGCTCTTGACCATGTAGATTTTGTTTAATAGCTGCAATAAAAGCACAAGAAGGTCTATACCAATAACATCCCAATGAGATTTAAAATATTCAATGAGAATTCCATCAATACATGGAACTTTATCATTTGCCAGGTGAAACATTGCATCTTTAATTTTAGTAAGAAAGATATTTTGCTCAAAAAGATCATTATGACATTCAAGAATAATTTTTGATAAATAATTTGAGTTAAAAAGAAAATCATCATGATTAAAACTCTCTAAAAACCATACAACGAAAATGTTTTTCTAAAAAACCATTAATATTAAAAGGATCAAAAGACCCCTTTATTTTCCCAGCCTTATTCCTATTTCCAAAGCTCAAAAACAAAAAAAGGGGTTTAATCGTCATTATGAAAAAAAAAAAACATAAGTGAAACCAAAACAGTTATTCTTTTTCGTGGCGCTGGCCCCGCAAAGTAATCCATTTATTATGCATAACCGAACAAACAAGGTTAAAGAATAAGAAGCATTAAAGAATAAGCAAATTTGGCTAGAATTTGCTAAGAGGTTGCTGCTCATATCTTATTTGATTAATAATGCAAAGAAGAGCCAATTGCTTCCAAGTTCGAACCCATGAGAAAAGAGCATCTTTACGGCCCCTCTGTATAAGTCCGAACACCTGAACATAAAGAGTTTCAGTCTCGCAAAACGCCAGATTAATCACGCCTTGTTCGGTGCCTAAACAAAACAAAACAAAACAAAACAAAAGAACAGAAGCTCTTGTACAGTATTGGCGCCGCTGCCTGAAATTGTGAGCGACTGACAGACAATATTCCAAGGAGGAAGCAGCAGCAGCGGACTATGGCGTTCCCATTCCCCTTCTTTACATGTTCATCATCTTCCCCTTCCTCCTCCTCCTCCTGTTCTGCTGCTGCTTCTCTTTCTTCCACTACCAGAGTTCCTTTACATTTTACTAATTCCAAAATCCTTCGTCCCTTCAAAACAGCATCTGCCCACCTCCCCGTGTTGTTTTCGAGATTCCAAACAAGGATTTCGGCCGCCGAGGTTCCCGATTACTTGCCTGCTACCTGGTACGTTGTCGTTTTACCATCAGCTTCCGCCGATATAATGTTGCTTAGTTCAAATTTTTGCTGTGTAAAGTGAGATAGTTAAGGCATCGTCCGTTTTTCATTTTTTAATTACTTTGATTTGAATCAATTTTTTGTTTTCGTTTCGATATTCGACGCGGCATTGTTTATCTCGAAGCCTTCATAAAACGATTTGTTTGAAAGAAATGAGAGAGAGACTGTTATGTATGATTTCGTCAGGAGAAAATTTTTGAAATAATCATTGGAGATTTCGATAAATGTAAGATTGGTTTTAATTCATGAAATAAAATCCCTCCATTTCGCTTGCGAGCAAATTACATGGCAATAAAAATTCTTTTCGAGACTCATCAAAAATATATCTAAACCATATATATATATCTTCCTATAAACCTTGTGAGTTTATTAAAGATGTAACAAAGCATTTTGGGTTTCATTATTTAAGTTTCATTTATATATGTAGGTAAAGTGGATCAAAGAAAGAATGACAGAAAACAAGCTTGTAAAGCTTTGTTTACTTTTAAAAGTAAGTGCAAGGATTAAGGACTTTAAGCTTAGAAGGCTGAAAAATAATTTTTTTGGACTATTGTTTATCCTACTGTATTATGTGGATATGTTGTTTAGGGACCTGGACTTAGTGCAAAACCTCGTATTGAAAGAGTGCAAAAATTTTTCTTTTTCAATGAATTAAAGGTGAAGATGCAAATACCTTATTCAAGGCTATTGTGTGAATGTAATTTATTATCTTTAGAAGCAGAAGTCTTGTGCCAATTCATTACATACACTTATAACTTGCATATATCAAAGTAAGACATTGTCTAAGGCAGTTCTTTAGAATTCATGAGACCGTGAATGGTATTTTTAAAGAATGCAATAGTTGAAATGGAATATCTTTTAGGAGGAAGTGCAACAAAATCCTAAGCATATTCATCAGTAACTCAAGTAGAAGTTTCTTGTGGTGTAATGTAGAAGACAAGAAACAATTTTATTTACATCACATTATTGAAAGCTCTTCCAATCAAGTATCTAAGTGACATCAGCAAGCTTCACTTAAGTTTACATCATCTTAGAATTGAAAGTGGACGATAGATTCAACTCCCTGAGAAGAATGCACCTGTAGGTTGTGCAGGTCAAGAGCCCTTGAAGATTAGTTGCATGTGTTTCTTTTCTGTGTTGAGACTTCCTATTTGAAACAATGTTTTAATGTTGCAGCAAAAACTTGTATGATTTTTTTTGGTGCCCCATTATTATTTGGTAAATTTGTAGTCTGTTTTTATTTTTCATGAAAATGTAATATCTGTCCAATAGATCCTATGGGTCTTTGGATGTAATAAAGCTTCAGTTTCATTATTTCAACAGAACTAAAACAAATTGCATGAAGATTATAAGTATGAAAATGAATGTCAAAGAATTTAATTATTTTCAAGGATTTGTATGACAAATTATATATTTAAAATACACGTTTCAGCAAATCACATATTGAAATACGCGGTAGTTGGGCATAAGCCGATTGGCATGGTGGTTTTATCTCACTGCTGCTGCCCATGTGATTGGAGTTTGAATCCCTTTCAAGTTCTGTTTACCAGCATAACGAATAAAAGTAGTAACCATAATTATAAGCTTTGATATATTATAAATAACATTTCTGTATTTTCTATATCAATGTGCTTGAGCGATTAAACGTCTTTGGGATTTTCAAACTTAGCATGCATTTGATAGACACAATCTTACTCGTGTAATATGTTCATTTAAATTATCAGAAAAAGCTTTGAAGCATCTACAATTTCATGTAATGAAATATAACTTGCATAGATAATTTTGTGCTTTAACTTGCAGTTTTGGATTAATGATATACGTTTTGCATGCCTACAGGGTTATCTCTTGGGAAAACAAGCCCATTGGTCCAAGGCTAAATGTATGCTCCAAGATAATCTTTTAATGTATCTTTTGAGGTCTAATAACATTGACTTTGCTTGCTGAATTTTCCTTTATGTAGCAGTTAAGCTTATATTTCAGTAATCATTGTGTCTTTCCTAAAATATTCTACAAGGTCATAACAACAGCCATTTACATCTTTAATTTCATTTTTGACTGCTGCAGTTAACTGCAGAAGAAGCTGTTCATTGCCAACTTGAGGCTCTAAAATATAATAATGAGCCGCATTTAGACCATGGCGTAGAAGTAATGTACAAGGTATGCAGAACTTCAACCGAAAGAAATGGTATTCGTTTTTCCTTTCAAATGTATATTTTGTACATGATAGATGTAATTCTCTTGAATTTGTGCTATGGCTTTGTTCATTTTAAATTTAGTGATGTATCAGTACAGTTACCCAAATTCCAACATTGGTTTTCTAAATGGATTGAATTCACGACTAAGCTTCCATTGCTTGCAGTTTGCTAGTTTTGACCCCTTTCAGCGATCTAAATACTTTGGTCCTGTTTTAGACATTGGGCAGGTAAGCCTCTGTTTGGTTTGCATGAACATTCTTGTTTGTGGTTTTCACTATCCTTGTGCTAATGAGGAGTCCTGTTTATATTAAGTTTGAAAGATTTCGACGCATCTTTCATCATTCTGCTTATAGAGCATTGCTTTCTCACAAGCAGAGAAAGATCTTGAGCAGCCTATACGTGGAAGAAGTAAGTTACAGCTTCTTTACCATCTTTACACATAGAGTACTGAAATGAGTCTTATTATCAATGGTTGATGTCATTAACTATATTTTAATTGGTTAGACTCGCTTTAAGCAAAGGATTTGGGCAATGGGATCAAGACCTGACGAGGAAGAAGTCTTTGAATTTACCATGGTTCAGGTTTATAATTGTTTTTGAAGCTTTTACGTACGTAATAAGCTATTTCATTTTCAGTACAACCCATTACCATGTTCTGTTTTGTTTCTTAATGTTTTTATTCCTGCTTCAGAAAGTTGGTGGCTTTTGGGATGGGTACTGGGTGACTGAGAGTCTGCTTCATGATGGAGAAGGCCTTTCAAAAGGGATAGCATATTGAACCATGCATCTTCCTCGATTTGTAATTTAAGACTGATTGCCAGCCGTGACAGCTTCGCATTCTTATTCTTAATTAGCTTGTAAAATGCATCAAGATTTTTTCTTCTGTTGATATCCTGGACAAAAAAGTCTTTTTGTGTTTCTATGTAAATAGTCATGTAGTTTGGGGGAACAGAATTCTGATCATCCCGACAATTATACAGACAGACGTCTGCTTGCATTTGTAGACAGTGCTAAATGTTATTAACTACAGGAGCATCAAGTTGTACAGGTTGCTCTAAATATTGCTGGTCAGGTTTTTTTCCCCATTGTTTTCTAGCAACATGTGTAGCACACAATTTTTTAAGAAAAGGGTGAAACAAAAATTGTTTTTGGTCGCAGATCAAAGCAAATCAAAGAACACAAAAATGAGAAATGGGCAAGATCTAAGCTTAGCAAAGAGCCACGTAAGAGAGTTTTATAGAAGCAAGATTGGTTCTATGAGAGGCCCGTCAATGCAAAATAATAATCAAGTCCTTAAAATATATATCGTGTGAGAAGAGATAAAGCTCCATGTTAGCACAGGCTTAGAATTGACTCTTAAGCAAGCTCTTCTTGTTGGTTTTATAAGCAATGAAACAAGCAAAACAAAAAATTGATTCTATGAAATTGCTTTGGTTTTGTTCTACCAGCCACTCCAACAACCTTATTTTATCTTCAAAGCCAGTAGAACCAAAATATGGTTCTATTAAATGGTTTCACTTACATGACATGTCAACCTATTAGCTCTTACTTATCTTGTCACAATTGATGAAAGATAAAATAAGCATTAGTGTGAGAGATGTCCCAGAATGGTGGTTCTCTTGGGCTCTCCCCATGGTTCGGGGGCCATGGAACACTCTGAGGTGCCCTCGGGTGGCTCTCAAGTGTTACAAAACCCACCTCAGCTTGGTGGTACCAAGCTAGCAATAGGACACCCTCTTGTTGCAACTCTCTTCTAAGTCCTCTTCATTCCCCCTCTTCTTCGTGGAGAACTACATGGCCCTGATTCTACGATGGTCATAGATATGTAGGTAGCCAAGATTGGATAGTTTTGGTGCAGTGCCAAGTCACACCTTATACTAGATCGTGAAGGATCTAGGGGTGAGGCACCTTCCCTTCTAGGTACATCATCTCCCCTTCCACCGATGTGGTCTACAAGATTGTGTGTGTGCTTGTTTGCTTGGTCCTTGTTTTGGAGTTTGGTTACCCTCAATGAGGTGCATGGTCATGTACATTCAGAAGCTTTGCTTCTGCTTGCACTCATTCGTGAGATGCTTGCTTGCTTGAGGCGTATTCCCCAGGTCTTCTGTCCCAGATCCACTGGATCTTCATGAATTCCTCAAGGTGCCGGACAACGTCAGGGCAACGTTGTTACAAATGGTATTGGAGCATTTTTGAAATTGTGTTGTGATATGGTTGTGCTCTTTGGTTGTGTTACTCCATTGAGCTTATTTGGTTAATGGTCCCTCCAAATTGATACCTAGGTGATCTAGGGTCTGCTTTTCTTGAGGGGACAGATGAGAAATTGTGAGCAACTGATGTATGTTGCTCTTCGTGGGGATATAAAC
>MNCI01017913.1:1487382-1505250 GCA_015680685.1 Gnetum montanum | reverse complement strand
CAATCATGCAAAACATTGATGGAGGAATTCGATCCCCACTNATCAGTACCTTGGTTGTGATGGATCAGTAGGTACATTATGATTTGTTTGCCTCTCTGTGCTGGGGGAGTACTAACAGAGGATGGTGATCTGTCCTAGACCCTATAGATATTGGGCTACCAGATGGCATGAAATGGTATCCTTGGCCATGCCAGATACTGATGGCCCCGGAGTGGCCAATGCAATGAGGTCCCACTATGGCAGGATGGTGGATACTCAGTTGGTGTGTTTTGTTATTCGATCATTGCGTTTGTGTCTCGAATTGTTTTCGTTCGAGGTTACCCGTGTAGTAGATTCAGTGTGACAGTAGATCATGGATCTTTTGAGACAGTGGTCCAATGACAGATGATCGTTTATGCTTCCTGACAGAGATAGGTTTTTCTCAAAACAGCATGGTTCTTCATGGTATGCTCTTTGTGGCCTAAATCCTTTAGCCTAGGATGGGCTTGGGTAGTTTGTCCTATAGCCTTTTAGGCTTGGGTAGCATTCCCAAATACCATGTATGTTCCCATATATGAATGTAATCCGATCCTCGGGTGTGTGAAAGGTATCCTTGTGATATTCTCGATCCAGTTGTATGCACACACAAGTGCTGGATGTATTGCCTATGTGACTCAGTTGTCTTCTGGTTGTAGGCCTATGCCACACATTGTGACAAGGCCAAGCTTGATGTATGGTGTTTTCCTGGTGCTTGTCTTAAAGCGCCCTTGCTATATGTTGTAAATGGCCTTTGTGCCTTGATGTATAATTTTGCTGAAAACCTCATGAGAAATGCTTCAGTTGTGATACGGTGTTGTAACGAACGGACCAGGGCATGTCCTTGCCCATTATGCTCTTGAACTGGTGCCATGTGTTCTTGATGATGTTGGCATGTCTAGATGGTGTATGCTTGGTGAACGTCCTTGGGACAGGACAAATCTTGGGAACACATTTTCTTGTGTTCCTGGACTGGCAAAGATCTTGTCCACGGATGATCGATGGTGTTTGAAATTCAAATCAATGTGATGTCTAACGGTGGATTTGAGTAGAATTCTAGGTAGTTGCACCTAGACTTGCTCTTCCATGTTGGAGGCGATCATGGGGCAGTTGTCCAAACGATGGGATGGTGGTCCATCCTTGGATAAATGGCGTTACAGATACAGAAATTGTGATTTCTCTTGGTGGCCTTGCTTGGTGGGCTTGAATGTGCTCAAAACACTCGAGCTGATGCTCTCATGTTTGTGGGCTTCTAATGATTTGTGCATGTTGGTGGGCTCTCGTAACTAAGTGCCTTTGGTTCTTTGGAGAGCTATGATGCACTCTCATAGATTGGGACTTATTGGTGCGTTTGTTGTCTATGGTGTGATTCCGTGATTAGGGACTCGTTGTGCCTAAGAGGCTATGGTGTCTTGTTGAATTTTCCCGTGTACTTGTCCCTTATGTACACTGATGTATCACACAGTCCCTCTCTGATGTATTGTCCCATGTCTCTGGTGTGAGGTTAATTCATGTTGGTGTTCTCACCTCCCTGGTGGGATAGCAGAGTTGATCATGAGGGATCATTCTCCATTTCAATGGATGCCCTCTTTAGTTCCTAAACTAATAAGGCAGGTGGTATTGAGATGGTTGTCTCCTATTTGGGACCTAGAAGCAGTTGATGTTTGGGACTTGTTCCTAGCTATGGTCCCATGTTCGTGAACCCGTGGGGCTTGTTCTCAGAGACAGGATGTTTTTCCCTTGGTGAAATTCATGAAACCTCCTTTGTGAGGTCATGTGTTGATGTAAATTAAAGATACATATTGCTCTTCTTGTAAGCAAGGCATGATCTTGTGTACTCTCGTAGTTTTGGGGTCTTTAGAGGAACTTTCTTGTTGGGGTTCTTTGGTAGACCATCCTTATTGTAAACCCTTTGGGGATGAATCATTTTGTGTTTGAGTTGTAAATGATGTTGATGAAAGCCCATTCCATGTAAAACTATCTTGAGGACTTGGTCCTCCTATGGGAAAGATGTTGTTGTTGACTTGTGTCTATTGTTTGGGTTGAATAACAATAGGTAGTGGTGCGGCCTTGTCCACCACAAATTGATGTAAACGGGCTTGAATGGGATGTATGAAACAAAAACCTAGATCTCCCAAGATGAAACAGAAATCCCTCTTGATCAAAGGGATGAGCTGCTTGGTGTCTCGAGTTGTTCTCAAGGGGAAAAATTGAATTGGGTAAGACTTGTGAATCCATGTCTTCCCTCAGCTGGTGATAGTTCCACGATATGGTTCTATTGGCTATATTGACTACTTGGGCATGTATGAGGGGTAAGGTGTAGCTGGGTTGCTATACTTACCTATGGAAGAAACCTCCCAAAGAGGATCCTTCTTGCAAGTGCAAAATCTACTGAAAGGTGTTGATTGTGAGTTTGGTAGTCGTTCTTGATATAGTGGGGAAATGCAAATTCTGAGAACGTTGATGTTCCTCGGAGAATTCATGATTTGGTTACTCTCTGAGGTGACTCTATATTTGTTCATGGACCTTGTGTTCAGAAAATGGTTCTTGTTCCATAACTTGGAGTTGATGGATAGCTTGCATGTGGCAGCTGTGGGTGATCCTTCTCCATGAACAGGATATTATGGTTGCATTCGATGGTGTGCTTATGGCTAATATGAGATAGGTGATGGAGGATTGTCATGGGGTTGGCTACCCAATTGACCATCCCTTGCTCTAACATTCGAGCAGGCATTCTCGATGTTGGACAATAACAAGAGGTGTTGATGATTGTGGGGGCTTATTGTAAGCTAGTCTCCTGGAGAAGCTTCCAAACAGATTTTTGGATTTTCTCTCTCGTTGGAATGATGAATGATGAATTGAGGCATGCGATGCTGGTGTCTGCATACGGCAAGGTCAAGCTCAAAGATCTGTTCTTGTACCTTGTTTGTAAGGGTGAACATGCTTGATGCCCTTCATGCCAGCTTGAACAAACATGATGAGAAAAAAGAGAATGCACATGGTATCGATGCATGTGGAATCAGTGCTTAGATGGTTGCACTGGTGAGATCCCATGGGTCTCAATGCGAGTAGAAGAACATGGAGTTTTGATCTCGATACGAGTAGCAGAACATGGAGTTCTGGCAAGCATGAGTTGCTTGAGGAGACATGGCTCTTAGAAGCATGTCCTCCCTCTCGGTGTGATGTTCCCAAGTCCCTCACCATGGGTAGTGGCCCTGGTGAGCTCTCAAAAAAAAAATCAATGGATGCTGAGATGCCATTCACAGAGGAACTCGGCGGGACTTGTGAAAGAGGAGCTGTCTTCTTGCATAAGTATGGGTTTACGCAAGAAGATATGTCTCTAGACCCTTAGAAGGGACCGATCTAGGGGATGCCTTAGAGACGTTGGCCCTTTGGGTTGGACTCTCCCACTCGTATAGAGAAGGGAAGTCTTGGGCTTCCTCCAATTGCCCTTGCGTTTCATGCAAGGCATTGGATGGAAGGACGTATCAGGTGTTGGGGTTGGTACCTTCCTTCAAGCCTGGTGTCTAAGGAGTTGATGGATCCCAGGAATTGATGGAGTTCCAAACCCATTTAGAAGTGTACACTTGAAGCTATCCTAGGCTCTGCTTCGAGGATGTCGCTTCTTTGTGTGGGGGAGGATTGTGAGAGATGTCCCAGAATGGTGGTTCTCTTGGGCTCTCCCCATGGTTTGGGGGCCATGGAACAGTCTGAGGCACCCTCGGGTGGCTCTCAAGTGTTACAAAACCCACCCTGACTTGGTGGTACCAAGCTAGCAATAGGACACCCTCCTATTGCAACTCTCTTCTAAGTCCACTTCATTCCCCCTCTTCTCCATGGAGAACTACATGGCCCTAATTCTACGGTGGTTGTAGATATGTAGGCAGCCAAGATTGGATAGTTTTGGTGCGGTGCCAGGCCACACCTTGTACCAGATCATGAGGGATCTGGGAGTGAGGCACCTTCCCTTGTAGGTGCATCGTATCCCCTTCCACCAATGTGGTCTACAAGGTTGTGTGTGTGCTTGTTTGCTTGGTCCTCAATTTGAAGTTTGGTTACCCTCAATGAGGTGCGTGGTCATGTATGTTTAGAAGCTTTACTTCTGCTTGCATTCACTCGTGAGATGCTTACTTGCTTAAGGCATATTCCCCAGGTCTTCCGCCCCAGATCCACTGGATCTTCGTGAATTCCTCAGGGGTGCCGGACAACGTCGGGGCAACGTTGTTACAATTAGAGTAAAATTATTTATATTAAAGCTCACAAACATTAATGGTGTCAAAGCAGTGGCTTAATAAATTTAAAACAAACCGTGTGTCAATAAATGGTTTTTTAACTTGCCCTTATAGAAGGGAATCAAAATCAAACCTTCAAGTATTAATTCATAAAGTCCTAAAGTTTAGAGCCAATACCAAGAAAATACAAAGAATTATTATAGAACATAGCTAGAGCTAAATTGCAAAGTTAAGGCTCAAAATTCTAGATTATAGAAAAACCTTCTTAATTACGTTTTCCTTATAGGAATTCAAAGTATCTTGTCAAAAGAGAGAAGAAGTTCAACAGAAATTTTGAGATTTTGATACCTTTAGCTTCTCAAAATACTTGCAACACTTTCAATTGAACATTTCTTAGCTACATTAATGGATTGACATTGGGCATTTAAAACTAGAGCTAGAGGAAAAAGAATTATTCAATTTCAATGAAGACCATGATTTGATTTAGAAGATGCAATTCAAATGTTTGGAACCAATGGAGGATTAACGTGAAGTATATGAGAAGATAGGCCTTTATAAGTTGAGGTTCAAACATACGAATAATATAATAAGAGATGCTATTCATTGCTTAGTCACTTGAATAATTTATTAAAAAGGCAACCTCTATTTCAAAGGAAATATGAGCACCTTATCAACATCATCATCAAAAACATATATGAACTTTATGGTCTCATTGAGCCCAACTTTACTAAAGGAAAAGCTGAACACTTCAATGAAGATATGCTTAGTAGTAAAATTTGGAAACATTCAAAGGTTGCAAAGATTATCAAGCTTCCACTAACATAGTTTGCAAAAGCTTGGGGATATCGAAATTCTCTACTAAAGGTGATAAACCTCAAGTTTCCTAATCAAAATTTTCTTTCATCTTTAAATTTCTATACAGGATGTAAAGTTAATTTTATCGCAAACTATCATGTTTTGGTTTTGGTAGTTTTAGAGAATAAAACAATTTTTTTCCATTTTAATATATGAATGATATGTTGAGGCGAAGTTTAGTTGAAATTCATTAACATGAAACTCAACTAAGTTTAAGCTCATTTTAATCAATATTTTGCTAACTGAGATACTTGAGCTTGAGTAGACATCCCTAGTCTTTTCAGGGTATGGTCCACAATGTAGAGCTTAGGCTAAGAACCCCTTCTATGATTTTTTCCAAGTCATCTCTTAGAAAAGCTATTTAGATCCCCAAGACTTAGAATTTTTAATGAATTGTGTATATCCTTAGCTATTCCAGTCCATTCAAGGAGTTTTTTCACCACAAGTAGATCAATAGATTATCAATGACAACAAGAACTGTAACACCCCCATTCCCAAATAATGCAGTTACATAACAAAGATGGTGTCTTTTCATAACTAATCTTGAGATTAGCATGGCAAGACCCAAAAAGGTAATTGTAATTAAGATCCGAAAGAGTGTGTTGTAATAATGAACATGTCTTTTGAGGTGACGTTTGGAGGTTTGACCTAAGGTATTTATATCTAGGCATTAGAGGTCATATTAGCATGGAATTTTCGAGCTAGTAAAGGCAAGTAATGGGTGTTGGGTGAAGTGGGACAGGAAGAAGACTAGCCATCTCTTCTGGCCGATGATAAGTGTAATTGTGGTGGTAGCGCTAGATTTCCTCTAAGGGATAGATGCCAAAGAAATAAAACCCCAAGGAACACTCTTAGAGCATGATCTAGATACATTATTTCGTATCAATAAAGCAACCTTTTCCTTTTTTCTTTTGCATTTTCCCTATTATTTTCTTTATGCTTAGTCTCAAATATTACGCATATTTGACATTTTCTATGTTATCTTCTTATGCCTAATGTCTAATATAATGTATATTTCACTTTTATCATGACATGTGGTAACCACATCACAAGAACAAATGTCATGGAGCCATTTTTCTTCTAGATAATTACACCAATATTTTGATAGCAGAATTTGAAAGCTAGGCATATAAGCTTCCAAGATTCATAGTTCCATACTTAGCAATTTTGAAAGTTGGAAGATAGATGTGGAAAAGCCCCTTAAGATATGATTACAAGCATGAAGAAATTTCTCTTTTGAAATTTGACTTCTAGGAATTTAATAATGAAGGGCATCATAAAGGAATGACTAAAAGATACAAAGAGCAGCATTATTTTTCTTTAGCTCCTAAGAGCATATATCCAATCACCAAGACCTCCTAGGTGCATTAGCCTTATGAAACAAATGTAGTATATTTGAGAGCTCCAAACAAGGAAGTAAATCAAGCCAAAGATGAAGCATTAAAATATTGAGAATAAGCCTATCAATGAAGCTTCCTACCTTCTCATGTGATCAATCATTAGTGGAACTTTGTAGATGGATGGAGAGTAAAAATCATCCCTTGGATAGATATTTTCAAGAAGAATATCTAAATATAATGGAAGAAAATTACTTCTCTCGAAAGCTTGAATATTTTGAACAAATTGTGCTCAATGAAGGATTCCCACCAAGTAGTGCTAAATATGCAAGGATTAAAGAAGCTAGGAAAATAAGAATTGAGAGGATAAAAACCAATGAAAAAAAAAATAGGAATAAGAACTATTAAAATAATAGTAGTGACAATAAGAGATTTTTGAAAAGTAGCAGCAACAATAACAAAAATAGAAACTACTTGAATAGTAGACTAGACCAATAGCAAATAGTAGAAAGAAGAGAAAACCTTATCATTAGGTTTAACAAATCTAGATTTCTCCTCAAAATATTTAATGAAACAAGTATCTCGATCTTTTAAGGTAAAATAAAAAGAAGAAGAAAAGATTCTAAGCAAGAAGCTCCAAACAAAGCTAGAACCTAAAACAAGTGTCACCTTTCCTTATAAGGAATATGACACTTAAATTGGAAGATATAAGTTTATAATATCACATTAGGATATGTTAGAGATACTAGCTATATTAATTACAGATATGAAGCAAGTTGTTGATAGTAGAATAGCAAAGCCCAAAGAATTTTTAGTACAAAATGAGTAAAAAAATAGCTAGATTAAAGGAAGATTTGAAAGGGTGTAAGGATGTAAATGAAAAGCTCAAACCTATAATGATAATTGAGGAGTTACTACTTGAAAATAGAGTGCAAGATATGTTACAGTTAAGAAAAAAAGGCTAGTTGTTGTGAGCTTAGAATTGGAATAAGCCAGGAAAAAAAAGCTCTAGATCATACTTATTTACTATAATTAAATTTTCAGAAATTAATGACTAAATTTAATTATAAAAAAGAATGGATGCAGGAAACCTAGATTGATATTGAAAAAGATAAGAAAAATTCAGCTATAGTTCCTCAAATAAATTAAAAGGTGAAAATTTTGGTAAGAACAACTATTGAAATAAGGGAAGCACTGGCACCATTTAAAAGCATTTTCTTGAAAATACAAGGATGAAAATTGCATGAATAATGACATACATTAATTAAAGGAAATTAGAGCTAGAAGAGATTTGTTCAAACGCAAGAGTAGCATTGAATAAGCTTACTAATTCATTAGCCAAATTAGGAACTAATGAGCAAAGGCAAAAGAAATTATTAAGAAGCCTATTCATACAAAGTCAAATATATTTAATGAATTAATAAATATTTTTTTAATCATAGAAGAATATTCTAGCAGTTATCAATAGAAGGGCATCAAATTCAGAAAATCAAGAAGGCCTACCAAGTGTTTAAACAACTGTCAATGACTTATAGCTTTTTGTATAAACTATGAAATTAATTAAGCCATAAATCGGTAACTTTTATAGCTATTAAAAGCTACTCAATTCATCTTTGAACAAACTTATAAAGGGGGTAATGGGACATTAACTTTTTAGAAAAAACCTTGTAAAGACAATTTTTGATAGTAGTAGTCTAAAATAGGTTCAACTTTTCTTTTATGAATTTTCTCTTAATTAGTGATTTCATTAGATAGCTTTTTACTTGTTTAGCTAGGACTACCTATAGCTATGTTTTAGTGAACAATAGGTTTTTGAATAAGCTATTTTCATGAAATATAAGTTTTAGCTTATTTATATTATTTGCATCGACTGAGATAGATTATTTAAATGTTAATTTTTAATGAATTTAACATGGAATTACTATTATTTTGCATATAATTTTAAGCTTCATGAATAGTCTCTTAATTTTAGATTTTGGCTATGTATAATATTACATTTGCAAAATGTAGTTTTTAAGAAGTATGTTAGTAGGTAGCTCAAATTCATAGAAATGATATATTCTGTAAAATTATTTGTTTATTGCTATAGGTATGTGGAGTTTAGAGGTTAATGATTAAAAATTATTTAAAATGAATTGTTATAATTGAGAAATAGTTAGAAGAGAAAGCTCAATATTAGCAATTATAAATAAAGATAATACTTTTGACATTTGAGTAGATAGAAAATATAGATTTAGCCATAATTAACTCATTAAAAACTAGTAATAGCTATTTAGTGGTATTTTTGTATTGGTGGAACTAAAGACTAGTAACCACCTAAAAAAATATGCAAACTGTCTTGGACTAGCATTGTGATCTTTCTCTAATAGATCACTAGTTTGGGAGAGGATTATGACTTGGTCTAGTTCAATGGATAGTTTAGAATCATGGGATTTTTCATTCCTTTTTCTATATCTTAACCTTTACCTTTTTCTCTTTGTCCAATTGTGATGTTGCATTTGAAAAATTCGATGTTAGAAAACTAAAGATCTCTGGTGGATAATTTAACCTTAGATCCCAAGGGCCTCTGAAAAATAGGATCCAAGGTGCCCTGGATGGTCTTGTCAATCACCTAGGAACTTGAAAAGTGTAAATAGATGCAAATAAATTCAATGGAAAATGCAAATTTAACCTAATAGAAAGAACAAGAATTAACTTGAAATAAATTTGCACAAACAAATGAACTGTAAATTTTATTGAAACAATAAAATAATAATAGAATAGAGTTCAAATGAGTACAAGTGTATGCCTAGGTGCACAAGAAACTACCCGAGTGATGCTTGAAGTATGGTGAAATAGGCAGATTGTGTCCTACAATAGGTTGCACGATCTAGGACCTTCCAAGCTTCAACTTTTGAAACTCCTTGTTGGTTCTGAGGTGTAGATCTATTCTATTGGTGTTGAAAAAATGATGGAATGGCTTATAGACTCTTGGTAGTGTGCACTATGTTGAAAGTCTCAATGTTCAACTCCAATGCTCAAAATGCCAAAAGTCCCTTCACTATGTTTGAATTTGATTTATATAGGCTTCTTGGTGTTGATATGTTGCTACAACTCTCTACCATGGTTGCTTCCATATTGCTGCAAATTGTAGGTGTGACAGGCCATCAAACCTTAGTCTATTTTTCAATTTTTGGTAAGTTTGAAGCAAAAAGGCCATAAAAAATATGTTGGCTTTGCAAATACATGTTGATTCCACCAAAGAATACGTTGGCCTTGGGAAAGGTACACTAGGTTCCATGGGAACTACATTGGCCTTGCTGTGAAAATTAAAGCCCAATAGTTGCTACGCTGGCTACAAGTCATTCAAGTGTATCTTTTGCTTTGACCAATCTAAAACCCATGAAAAACCTAAATTTGACACTTCTCAAGGCATTTTCATCCTTCCCAAGCCCAAATATACACATGACATAACTTTTTCCACTTGGGAAGTGAGGCTATAATAACTTATGAGGCATTTTTAGTCTCAACAAGGATAAAGTATGCAAGATTGTAGCCTATGAACTACCAACCTTACATTTTATAATAAAATTTGGCTTCAAAATTAGTGATGAAGGTTACTAGTTGCAACACGAATTTTCTTAGCGGTGTTTTATGTGAATCCCTTTCAATCCATGATTGTGGTCCATAGGCCTATGTGATGATATTTGATGAATCTCTATTTTGTTATCCTTGTGTCCTCTCAATTTTATGGATTTGATCCTCTTTTTTGTGCCTAAATTGATCTATTAGTAGGTCAATTTGATTATCATATTCTTGTTGCTATTAATTACTCTTGTTTCCCACTTGTTCTTGTTTCTAGGTTTTTAGATCCTTGTTACTTCCTTTCTTGTAGTTTCATCAAAGTTTCTCATTACATTTACCTTGGTTCAACTATTTTTTGGCTCAAACTAAACATTATTAGTGTCAAAGAGACATCTTCATTGAAAGCCAAGACTCCTAGTTAGACATCTCTACCCTATTGAAGATGTCTCCTTCATAGTGTAGACGTGTTCACCAACTTATAGATGTATCCTAATGGATATCTTCCACATAGTAAGAGGTCTTCCTTCTTTGGTAGATATCTTTTTTACTCCATAGATGTCTCTTATTTTTAGAGATGTTTGTTCTACAAGCCAAGTAATGCAAGAAATTTGTTTCTCATAAGGTTTGGTCTTCTATATGAGATTGGTATTTGGTTTTCTTTGCTCTAGAACTTTTTGAATCATTGTTGAAGTCTTCTATCTCTGTAGAATATTTTGTATTCCATTTAATCTCCTAAGTGTTAGACACTTTCCATGCATAAGTATGTATTACTTTTCCTGGCCATTGGTTAATTTATGACTTCTGTTATTTAGTATCTTAATCCTCATACTATTAGGACTCTATTCTATTCATTGGAATTTAGTGATATCCATATTTATTTTATATTTGAGATATATGCCTTTGATTATTGAATTCCATTTGATAGTTGAATTATTTTTATTTGGGTATTACTATCCATCATTAGTTTGGATTATCATGTTTATATGTTTGTTGGATGATTGCTTGTTAGAGATAACACTAGGTTTGTGTGGCTGATTGAATATTGGATTCTAGAAAATGTTTATGCATTTGACTTCCTCTTACTATGCATTAGTGTGTCTTTCATTATAGGTTCCATCCTACATAAGAGGTTGATTCCATGGCTTATTAATTTTCTTTGTTTGTTGCCTCCAAAATGTTAGAGATGAGTCTTGAAGATAGTTCTAATACTAGTATGTTTGGTATGATTGGGTGAGTCTTCGTATATACCTATCTTTATTATTATAATAATAAATCTATGCATATGGTAAATTTTATATTTTTTTGGCATTTATCTTTTGGAATTCAACAAGTATACATGACAACAACCAATACACATTTGTTACTAAGTACATTGTATGCTAGCTATCCTGTTTGTAGTGATGGTTGTGGTTTACCAATCTTGGTATTGGTAATGTTTGGTGGTTTAATGTTTGACTATAAATTTATATGATTATTTTGATATATGCTTGGGCTAACATGTTTTTTAGGATAACCATGGTCCATGTAGCTTCCATGAAATCTTCCCCTTCTCAGTTAGAGATGGTATCAAGGTTTCCCACTCAATTTTATACTAATATCTCCTTTTCATTACAAGTTGATTAGATTAGGGGGAGATTGGAGATCTTGGATGGGTTTGATGATTTTAGAGTATTATCATATTTTTGCATTTTTATACTTAAGCTTTAGCTATCTTTGCATTAGACATTTTAGCATTGTGTTAGATGTTGTTTATCTTACTTCCAACATTTGGATTTATGGATTCTATATTGGCTAGACCTTTGATAGTATGTTAATTATATATTTATGGAGGTTTTTGATTTGCAATTATTATGGCCTATTGTTAAAGATATATTCTTCCTACTCATTTCAAATTTTCATAAATGATTTCTATTATTTTGTATCCAATTAGATTCATTTTTAGTATATATGTTTATAATAATTTTTTATTTATATATTTTCTTTTTCCTACCATTTAGTTTCATCTATTTCTTAGGATCATGAATGTTGGCCTTTTGGTATGTCAAAACCTTGAAAAATGGAGAATTTGTTAGTGTGTTTCTAAGAACTTGTAGGTCTAATGAAAGTGAATGTAGCATATTAAGGAACCCGAGACAAGAGAAAGAATTAAAAAATTGGAATGCTAAATTCCAATAAGAAGATGCAAGGGTTTGAAGAAAATCATAAGGTTATGAGACATTCAAAATCCCATAGAAGATGTTTTGGAGACTAACAAGACATCTCACAATGTAGTAAGATGTCTTTGCTGAGAAAATATGATCTCAAGCAATACATCTCCTTAAAACAAGAGACATCTCAATCACTATCAAGATATCTTATGCAAGATGTCTCATGCAAGACATCCTACCAAAAGTCAAGACATCTTAGGTCTAGATAAGACATCTTACCTACAAGGAGGCAAACATAGCAAGACATCTTGTGCTTGTAGAAGACATCTCAACTAGATTTTTCTAACCATTGTACAAATTCCAATGGACATATGGAGAGAACAAGACTATAAAAGAAAGATATCCGATGAGTGGCAAGGTACCCCTACACTCAACCATACGAAACAAGCGTCGCACGTGCGATCCGGTCGAACTCCGCGGACGGACTAGTTGTGGCACCTAGACAGTTATCCTTAGGTTGCAGTTCGCTGTCTTCCCACATGGACTAGTATTGTATATTTGTCATGTATGGCTTAGTCCAGATGAGGTGTATGATGTGTTCCTAATCTATGCTACTCCTGAAGGCAGTGGAAAATAATATTTAACTAAGCTAAGCTAGGAGGAAAAGGGTAAGAAAATCTAATCTAGCCTAAGTACGACGAGCAACTGATTTCTTGATCAATTGTACACATCTTGGACCTCATGCACGACTACCACTAGGACTACCAAGCATAGATCCTAGGTACACCACTCGGATTACCAAGCACAGATCCCAGATACGCCACTAGGTTACCAAGCGTAGATCCTAGATATGCCATTGGGCTACCAAGTAGTCACACTTAAATGCTTGTAATCAAGTCATACGCGTTCTGCGTTCTAGGAGTTTAAGGGTGAGAGAGAGAAAATAGTAAATAACATTAAATAAATAAAAAAATAAATAAATGACAAAGTGAATGCTGCAATGATGAAGTAATCTTAATCTTTATTGCTGGTCATGTGCGTGTCCAAGTACGACACACTCGAATAAAGACACCGTATAATTACATTCACCACACTGCGGGTAGACACGGGAAAAAATCTAACTCTGGAGGGATCAAACTGCCAGAGCTTCACTACTTCTAACTGGGATCCCAAACAAGGGAGAGCCACGTCTTATTTATAGATATGGCGGTGGACTGTGATATCACGTATGCGATATCGTAGGGAAGACACGATATTGCATACGCGATATCGCGGCCTATGCGAATTGCGTCTCATCATACCCCCACAACTAAATAAAAACTTATCCTTAAGTTACAAGGAGAACAAGCTTCATTGATTACATAGTGGATAGGTATGGGATTATTAAATGGAAAAAAATGAAATGATGCTGCAGTGTGGGAAGACACAACACAGAAAAAATGCTACACTACAAAAAATGGAACTCATGTAGTTCCTGGTGGCGGTGGCTCCTTCATGGGTGCTTTCCCCTTGTCACGTGCTCCAAGCTTGGAAGGTTGATGAAACTGAAGAATGGCTTGGAGCTTCTCCTCTTTAGTCTGAGGGTCCTGTGCTATCCATGCTAATGTTCTGATGTTTGACGGAGTCGGCACCTCCCACGGATAGGGTAGTTGCGGGAACATCTGATTAGCTTTGACATACCATGCCACAAACAACCATCGTTCCTCTTCATATGCTCTGGCTTTGTCTTTGTATTCATGAAGCTCTGTTAGCCATTGATCCAAGTCAGTTGCAACATCTTTTTGTCCTTGGTAGCTTTCTTTTACCACTGCCAGTTCAGAATTTGCGACATCTAGTTTCTCAGCCAACTTCTTGCGCACTGCAAATTTTGCTTCATATTTGATATGGGTGGAAGCTACCTGCTACTCAAGCTTTGACCTCGGGCATCCTACTGTTAACATGGCTGGGTTAGCATATCTAAGGTTTGACAACTCAATGTATTCGGTCAAGTCTTAGTTCCGCAGGTCCCGGTTCTTAATTTCTGCTTGGTGGGCGAAGGCGTAAGTGTCCAATATGGCCCTCCAATCAGTGTGCTGAGCACTGATGTTGTGGATTTGAGCCTTGGCCATATGGATCTCCTTCTCCAGGTTTTTTTTGAACATCCCCACTTAATCATGGAAATGCTCCTTCAGCTTCTTGTGTCGTTTAGCCTCATTCTTCCATGCGCTTATCTCGATGGCTGATTTTTGGCGAATAGCGCGTACCTCCTCCATTGAGAGGGTTCGATTTTCTTTGGCTAAACGGCTTACATCTCGGTTGAACCGAATGAACTGTCCTCATAACTGATGAAAGTGTTCATTGAGAACATTCTTTTGTTTCTCCATAGAAGTCAACCAAAGGTTATCTGCAACCAACTGCTTATTCTCTTCTTCTAAGGCCTTGAGTGCCTTAAGATGCGCATGAGTTTGTGCTTGATTTGCGGAGGCATCCCAAGTGGCCGTCTCCTTTTCTTCTACCACCTTCTTATTTTCTACAATTAGCTTTGTTAATTGCTCAATTCTAAAATTTTTCAGCTGGTCTGCGGGAACAAATTGCAAAGGATCCCGCTGTGCTGCTTGTAAGGCTATGAGCTGCTCTTGTAGTTTTTGCACTTCAGCTTTAGCATGCTTTGCCCTTACTTCAGATATGACCAGCTTCCCCTTTGTGGAAATGAGGTCTAATTGAATTGCTATTACATGTTGGGGGATGTCAAACAAAGACGTCAAAACTTTTCCTGTTTGAAGAAATCTGTCTAGTGCATCCTCATGTTCCGTAGGAGTCATTAAGGTTCCGGCAAGAGTTTGAGCATCCTGTGCTCCTGAAAGATTTGCCGGTGGCACAATAGGTACATTAAAGGATTCTTTGATATGATCAATGACCACTTCAGCAGCTTCTGTGGCATCCTGGTGTTGCATGACCACCACAATGGCCCCTTCACCAGTCTCTAACTACACTTTAAAAGATGCCACATTTCTAGAGATCTATTGTGACCATATGCTTTTCCCTCCTCTTGTTTGAATTGATAATTCACCCCTTGTGCAATCTAATGAAATAGTAGGATGGTCGACATCATCAATGGCATGGAAGAGGTTTGCATCATCGTGACTTCCCCAACTAACTGTCTCAGCGATGGCCCTAAGATGGCTCATCGATGGTTTGTAGTCTTGTGGCTGCAGCAGCTGATCATGGCCTGTGCTGGGTCTTGCTTCTTATTGTTGGCTGGGACCTGTGGCTAGAGGTTGACTGGGTCCTACAAGTTGAGTTGTAGGTGATCCAGTCATCTATTCTTCTTCTTCATCTGGTCCCCATTCTTCACCAGTGCTCTTTCTTGGAGCTGGCGCCTTTAATAACTCAGCATAAGAAGCATTCTGGGCCTTTTGGAGGATGTCATTTGTGTATCCTTGAATACCAGCCTGTCAGCATAGTTTTCTAATAAGGCAGGGAAAAGGCAACGCCATCTTCCCTGACTTCCGTTCTTTGAATTGCCTTAGGATCTCCATCAAATATAGATGGGGAAGGTTAGCGTTAACCTTTTCCATCAACACTACACATCCCCTTGCCACATATGTAGATATTCTTTTCAAACCTTTTGTGGGGAAGAGGTGATAGGTTTGAATTTTGAAATAAACCCACTTTTCCGTCATCAATTCTCCAAAAGTTTTATCTCTGCCATAAGCCTTCTCTAACCAATCCTTTTGCACATCAGGGTCCAATTGTGGGGGCCTGAATTTGGAAGGTTTAACACTTCTGAAATCACCTGTGTAGAAAAGTCTACTGTCAGATCACAAATGTTAACCGTGGTTCCTTGCTCCTTGTTGTGCCAGAACAAGTACATTTTACCTAAGTACCAGGCACCACACTTAGAGAGGACAGGCCATAAGGGAGACCCTTTAAGGTGATCCCTAATAGCCTCAGGAGCAAACTCTGCAAAAGATTCAAAGTTAAGCTCCACAATCATCGCAGCAACTGTGGACTTCGTACGGATAGCCTGAACACATTCCAGGGGCAATGTGAGTTGTTTTCCTAGTTCAGGCACAGCAGCAACTCCTCTTTCTGCCTGCCCGGACCATCTTGTAGGAGGTTCTTCTTGATGGATGCTGAATGAATGCACCTCCTATTCTGCATGTTGTTTGGCAGGGACTCTTCTTCCACCTCTCTGAGGTTGTTTTGCTTCACCTTGAACAGGACCCCCTCGCTGCACACATTTCAAGGCCATCTGCAATCTCATGGCCAAACGTTAGTAAGGTTGTTTTCAAATTCAAGTTATACCTTACTACATGCCTTTAATTGAAGATCTTATGTTGTCGTCTGATTGTGCCTGAAAATTACCCATTATTATAATTTTCATTTTAATCTCCCGGTGTACCTAAGGTCATATGAATTTTGACACAAGTTTTCTAAGTGTTAGTGTTAATTACCCTAATTGATGTCCTTTGGATGATGATAAATTTCAAAACATTTAGGCACCTTTCGACAAGTGTCACTCCCCCACAACTAAACTGAAAACTTTGGGTTCAAGTAGGTTCAAACGGAATGAAAATCGATGCACCAGCGCTTAAGATATGAGTGAAAAAGCGAGGGTCACACAATTGCAAGTCATAGAGAAAAATTTCAAAAATTGCCCCAACGTAAATGACAAAATGATACGAAGTGTTGCGGTGGGGGTTCCTATTTATAAGTAAATAGGATGCGATATCACGTCCCACATATCGCGTACGCGATATGTTGTCCCTAGTGATGTGGGAGACATGAAAAATACCGAATTTTAAAGTATTTTCTTGAAATTAATGGTGTAAAATGAGGACATGGGCAAGTATGAAGATATCCTAGGGTAATTTCATTAATTCCAAAGGCACACTTAATGATAATGATGTGAATTTAGCAATTAAAAATTTGGCGGTTATGAAGAAAAGGGAATATAATGGTACATTGGAACGTTTAAATGAAAGAGGGATAAGAATAGGGAAAGAAAATTATGAAAAATTAAGCTGAGGGTAAGAAATTGTGTGTTTGAGGTAGAGAATTAGTGAAGATTATGAAAAATTACACAAGTGGGTCCTCCCCAAGGTAGGTTTCAACCTATTATGCCCTTGTGTAACCACACTTAAAGTGTCCGTGGGCACTAGAAGGGTTAAATGTAATTTGCACTAACTCCACAAAACACACACAGGTAAATATCACTGAAATGAGATGAAAATTCTATGCTACATGGGACACGAGCGACAATTACACGAATAGTGAGATGAGGCGGAGTATAGAAAAGGATCGTAGAGATTGGGACATGAGGTATCTGACCCAGGGCATAATGAATCCTGTGTGTAAAGCATGATTAATGTGTCATTGAGCCATCATTCCAAGATTAGGACCAGGTCCATCCTTCTAATCAGTGACATCGCATTGTTTCATCCGATGGTGACCAACTATGAGAGTACCATAACAACGAGGCGTATGATCACTTGGCGTTTAGTATAAGGGAGGAGTGATTTTTGTTTTATGGCACTTCTTTTTCTTTTCTTCTTCTTTTCTTTTTTTCACTTTACTGAATCCAGAGAAGCCACCAACCTTTAGGCATGGGTGCATGTCTTTCCAGTGGGACCCCCTAGAACAGCTTTTGAATTTTGAGTGCCCCTTTTGATTACTCTTACTTCCATTTTTCATTAGGTCTACAAGGATCTTAGTATAACCATATTGCATGATAAC
>MNCI01017913.1:1454980-1485512 GCA_015680685.1 Gnetum montanum | reverse complement strand
TAGAAGGCTAGTAAATGTTGATGCGGATCTAAGTCATAGCCTCCTAAAAATTTGGGAAAGTTATTTAAATCGAGCCTGGGTAGACGGCTTCTTTACGATGCCTACGTGAGATTCAAACAACCTCTTGTATTTGCATTAAGCTTGTAGTGGCCAATGGGGGTTCATCGTCATCGGGTAAGTTATGTCTCATTGTGTTGGGATGATGTTGTTTTTGTTCATGTTTATAAGAAACTTCCACTTCAAGTTGTATACTCCAATCTTCATTGTCATATAGCTCATTGGTTCTCCAGTGAACTTCCTCACTAAGTGTGGCGTTATTATCATCTTGTAGGAGAGGCATTGTTGTGTGTGAATTTATGTGACTTTTTATAATTACTTCTTTTTAAGAGATATATCGTGAAGTCCTTTACAATGACCTTGTATGATATAACTAATCTAGATAACTAGCACCATCCCCGATTACGGTGCCAATGATGAATGGCAAGGTACCCCTACACTCAACCATATGAAACGAGCATCGCACGTGCGATCCAGTCGAACTCCGCGNAATAAATAAATGACAAAGTGAATGCTGCAATGATGAAGTAATCTCGATCTTTATTGCTGGTCATGTGCATGTCCAAGTACGACACACTTGAATAAAGACACCGTACAATTACATTCACCACATTGCGGGTAGACATGGGAAAAAATCTAACTCTGGAGGGATCAAACTGCTAGAGCTTCGCTACTTCTAACTTGGATCCCAAACAAGGAAGATTTGCGTCTTATTTATAGATATGGCAGTGGACTGCGATATAGCGTATGCGATATCGTAGGGAAGACACGATATCACAGAGGATGCGATATCGCAGCGGACGCGATATCGCGGCCTATGCAAATCACATCTCATCAATATCCTAAACTAAAAAGTATACACATTGTACAACCAATTAAGAAATCATTATATACATTCTTTGAGGAATATTATACTTCATTTTAATCATTTATTATTTATTATGAGCTTAAAGTAAGGAATCAGAAGCTTAGTTCATTTTCTTCCATTGATCATTTCTATTTCTTATTGTAAGCCTTAAGGGGTTAGATCTACTTCTTGAGGAAAGACATCCTTTGAGCTTATTGGAACCTTGAGTGGTTGGGTGTGATCCTAAGTGAAAATACCCCTAATAGAGCTCAAGATTTTGTAAATGTTATGGAATATTTGAAATCAATTTTTGAAGGAACAAAGTATAAGTTGTGTAACGATTCTACCCTATGAGTGTGAATGTACCTAAGTTGGAGAATCACATATATCTATTATGAAAGAATTTGGTCTGATTAGTTAGAACTTATTCAATACCCCTTCTAAGTTATCAATTTTTAAGTAGCATTGAAGCTCTGGTACTCATAGTTTGAGTGTAAGAACTCAAGAGTGGGCTATGGAGGGAACATCTTATCATAAGCCACTAAAGTTCGATGGGATTGACTTCACACACTAGAAGGCACATATGCAAGGATTATTTGAATCCATGAAATTTAAACTATAGTAGTCCATCATGGAAGGATACACTCCTCCCATTGATAGCATAACATGCCCTACATTGCTAAGAGGTAAGTTGTCTATTGATAAAAAAAATTATGTTTGATTCAAAGGCTAGGAATTGTCTTTACTATGCTCTTAGTAAACTTGAATTTAATAAAATAGCTAGATCTAAAACTACCAAGGAAATTTGGGAAGTTTTAGAAGCTACTTATGAGGAAACCTCAATAATTAATAATCTAAACTCTTAGTCTTACGAATTGAATATGTCAAGTTAAAAACGAAGGAAGGTGAAATAATCAAAGATTATTTTTCTAGGGCCAAAAACATAGTAGTTGCTATTAGAGGAACTAGAAAAGAGTTATCTTAAAGTGAAGTCATCATTAAAATAATTAGAACTCTACTCAATTTAGATCCAAAATCACTACCATTAAAGAAATTAGAGATTTCTTAATATTTAAATTTGAAGAATTACAAGGTACACTTGTTACATATGAGATGAATCTTCTAAGTGAAGGTGCTATCAAGGAAAAATCCATAGCACTTAAGAGTTCCTCAAAAGAAAAGGAGATGTCAAACTATGAATGAAATAGTGATGACAAACTAGCTTTCCTAACAAAAAGAGTAAAAAGTCTTCTAGCACAAAAAGGGAAAAGCTTCAACCAATTAAGTAGCAAAGGTAAATAAAGAAGTAAGAAATCTAGAAATTCAAATTTTAGGATTTTATTTATAGAATGTTGGATATGTGGTGGAAGAGGCTATGTGGCCTTGAAATGTGCTAGTGCTAGTAGGTTATAGAAGAAGGAGCTCATTCAAGAGGAAAAAAAAGATAAAAAATTTCCACACTAGCAAGGATGATGAATATATTAAAGAGGAAACTAATGATCCATTAACAAGCTCACATATTATTTTCATCGATCTTGCACAAGAAGGTTTGACAAAGGAATCTAGACAACTTGAAGGTACAATTAAGGAAAGGTATGACATGTTGTGTAACAAAATTATCTCTTTTTTAAATTTATGTATCAAAATGAAAAAGATTATACATAGCATGGAAATAGAAATAGCTAAAATTAATACTAAATAATCTAATCTCAAAAAGGAGAACTTAGACCTAAAGGATGAGGTTCAAAAGCTAACCCTATTTCATTAGTAGATCAACAAGAAATTAGTAGGTGAAAAACTTAGCAATGAAAATCTTATTAAAGATAAAAAGATGACTCAAGCTATGGAAAGACATGAAACTGATCAAAATGATAAAAGAGGATTAGAGAATTGATGAGTGGTGAGGTACCCCTACAGTCAACCATACGAATACAAGCATTCACGCATGATCTGGTTGAACTCCGTGGATGTGCTAGTTGTGGTATCTAGATAGTTACATGTTGATCATAGTTTGTTGTCTTCCTAGTTGGACTAGTATTTGCTTTGTCATGTATGGTTTAGTCCAGAGTGAGGTGTATGATGTGGTCCTAAACTAGTGCTACTCCTAGAGGGAATGAAAAATAACTTTGTTTTAAGCTAAGTTGGAATGAGAGAAGAGAATCTAAGCTAGACTAAGTGCGATGAGCATCCATCCTTAATCATCCATACACATCTTGGACCTTGTGTACTACTTCTGGGATTACCAAGCATATATTACTTAAGTGCTCCTAGATACGCTATTGGGTTACCATGTAGTCATACTTAAATGCTCGTGATTAAGTCATACTCATTTCGTGTTTAATAACAGGGATAGTAAATGAAGGGTAAAAAATATTAATTAGGAAAACAATAAATAACAACAACAGTAAGCAATTAAAACTAAGTGAATGCTAAAATGATGAAGTAATCTCAATCTTTATTGCCGGTCATGACGTGTTCAAGTACGTCACACTCAAATAAAGGTTCCATACAATTACAATTATCAAATTGTGGGCATGCACTGGGGAAAGAGTTGAGATGAACTAAAAATGAATAAAAAGACTCTACACTTACACCTACTAACTCTAACTCTAACTGACTCTTTCATGTGCACCCAAATGTGGTATTTATAGGCTTACATAGGAACCCTGATATCATGTATCCAATATCATTAGCCAGGCCATGATATCGTGTACTCAATATCATGGATTTGATATCGTAGGTCTGATATCAAAGCCTGACAAATCATGGTTCATCATACCCCCATGACTGAATGAAAAATTGTTCTTGAGTCGAAAAAAATGAGAACAAGCCCAATTGATTACACAGTGGATAGGTATGGGATTATTAATTGACTAGGAATTTATTCATGCCACAGTGGAGAATTGAATACAATAAAATTGGGACATAGACATAAAATTACAGAATTTATTGGAACTCATGTGGTTCCTAGTGGCGGTGGTTCCTCCATGGGTCTCTTCCCCTTATATTGTGCTCTAGGTTTTGGAACTTGATGGCTTTGAAGGAGTGCTTGGAGCTTTTCCTCTTTGGTTTTGGGGTCTTGTGCCATCCATGCTGATGCTCTAATGTTTGATGGAGTTGACACCTCCCATGGACATGGCAGTTGTAGGAACATCTGATTAGCTTTGACACACCAAGCCACAAACAGCTGTCATTCCTATTCATAGGCTTTGGCTTTGTCCTTGTATTCCTAGTAATCCATAAGCCATCAAGCCAAGTCTACTATGGAATCTTTTGGTCCTTGGTAGCTGGTTTTAACCACCTCTAACTCAGAATTTGCCACTTCTAATTTCTACAATGTCTTCTTGTGCTCAACAAATTCTATTTCATACTTTGCATAGGTCATTGCTACCTATTTCTCTAGCTCTGTTCTCAGCTGGCTTGCTGTTAACATGGCTAAATTAGCATATCACAATTTTGCCAATTCTATGTACTCTGTAAGATCTTGTATTTGTAGGTCCTAGCTTTTGAGCTCTGCTTGGTGGGCAAATGCATAGGTATCCAATATGTCCCACCAATTAGTATCTTGAGCATAGAGAGTGTTGATATGGGCCTTGGACATATGAATTTCCTTTTGAATTACTCACTTATACATCCCCACCTAGTCCCTGAAGTGTTCCTTCAACTTTTCATGTCACTTGGCCTTGTTTTACCATGTGCTTATTTCAATTACCATCTTTTGATGAATTACGCACACCTCCTCCATTGAAAGAGTTCAATTTTCTCTAGCCAAGTGATTCATGTCCTAGTTGACCCTGACTAATTATTCTCGTAACTACTGAAAATTTTCTATGAGAACATTCCTTTATTTTTCCATGATGGTCAATTGGAGATTGTTTGTGGAAAGGTATTTACTCTCCTCTTGCAAGGCCTTGAGTGCTTTGGCATGTGCATATGTTTGAGGTTGTGCTTTAGAAGCATCCCAATCGGCCTTCTTTTTCTCCTCTGTCACTTTCTTATTTTTTGCCACCAATTTATTAAGTTGTTCTATCCTAAAAGACTCTAGCTGGTCTGCAGGAATAAATTGAGATGGGTCTCGCTGTGTAGATTGTAGAGAGATGAGCCTCTCTTGGAGTCTTTCCAACTCTGTCTCTACATGCTCGGCCCTGATCTCTACCATAACCAGCTTCCCTTTGGTAGAGATGAGGTCTGATTGAGTTTCCATGACATCTTAAGGGATGTAAAATAGGGACATTATCACTTGTCCTATCTGTAGCAATCGATCGAGAACATCCTCATGTTCCGCAGGAGTCATCAAGGGACCAGACAAAGTTTGAGCATTGTGTGCTCCAGTAAAATTTGCCAGTGGCACAACAGGGATATTAAATGATTCTTTTATGTGGTTTGTGACCACTTCTATGGCTCCTGCTACATCTTGGTGCTACATGACCACTATTGTGGCCCCTTCACCAGTTTCTAATTGCACCTGAAAAGATGCAGCATTTCCTGAGATCTGTTGTGACTAGTATGATTCCCCTTATTCTGTTTGGATTGACACCTCACCTTGTGCATTATCAATGAAGAGCATGGATCATACAGTATCATCTATGACCTAGAAGAGGTTGGTCTCATCATGACTTTCCCAGTTGACCATCTTAGTGATGGCCTTGAGATGGCTCATCGATGGTCAATAATCCTACGGTGGTGGCGGCGGTTGGTCTTGCTAGTGTGTACTAGGCCCTGCCTCTTGTTGTTGACTGGGCCTTGTGCTTGGGAGTTGGCTAGGCCCTACAGTTTGAGTTGCATTGGGCCCCACTATCTTTTCTTGTTCTGGCTCCAATGTCTCACCAGTACTTTTCCTTGGGGCTGGTGGCTTCAACAATTCAGTAAATGAAGCATTTTGGGAACTTCTAGGGATGTCATTGGTGTACCCTAGAATTCCAACATGCTGGCATAGATTCCTGATGAGATAGGGGAAGGGCAATGCGAACTTCCCTGTCTTGTTCATCAAACCACCTCAAAATATCTGTTAGATATAGATGGGGTATCCCACTTCCTCTAGCTGCATATGTGGAGATTTCATTTAGCCCTTTTGTGGGAAATATATGATATGTACCAATCTTGAAATATATTCTCTCTTCCAATGTCAGCTGTCCATACATTTTTTCCTCCTTGCCGTATGCCCTTTTGAACTAGATCTTTCGTGCATCAGCATTAGAGCGAGTGGGTAGGTGAGCAACATTTGACCTTGTATTTGGAAGATTCAACACTTTTGAAATGGCTTTGGTAGAGAAATCTATAAGAACAACACCAATATAAACTGTGGTACCTTCTTCTTTATTGTGCCAAAATTGGTACATCTCTCCTAGGTACTAGGTACCACTTTTAGAGAGAATAGGCCATAATGGGGATCCTTTGAGTTGGTTCCTGACTGCCCTAGGAGAAAACTTAGTGAAAGGTCCAAAGTTGAGTTCCACAATCACGGCTGGTGATGTGTACCTTTCATGAATTTCCTGAATGCATTCTGGAGACAACATGAGATGTTGCCCCTATTCAAGTGCTTTAGTTCTCATCCCGATTGCACAATAATAGGAGGCTCTTGATGGATGTTGAATGATTGTGCCTCTGATTCTGTATGTTCCTCAGGAAACACCTAGCCTCTAACTCTCCTTGGTCATTTGGATGCACCTTGAGAGGGTCCTCCTTGTTCTCCACATTTAGGGGCCATTTGCAATCACATGAGGCCATCTATTAGTAAGGTTATTTAGAAAATTTTACTTGTATGCCTTTAATGAATTCATTTATTGTTTAGTGTGATCTATATTTAGGAAATTTTATGAAAATGTCCCCTAAAAGTTTTGTTATTGGGCCCAATTTAATTAGGTGGCTCCAAAATTTAATTCTCATGGTGTGGGTGAAGAGATAAAATTGATTTTGGCAACATGTTTAACATTTTTATGGTCATTTACCATTTATAATATCCTTCGGGTGATGATGAATTTGGAAAAAGTATGCAAAACTTGGAGTGTACCCTTCCCCCATGACTAAGCTAAACACTTTGGGTTTAGACAAGTTCAATCAGAATGGGAATCAGAGTGTTAACGAGCAAGTTATGGATGTTTGAACGATAGGTGTTCAAGCTAGCAAATTCATGGAAGAAAATTTGAACAACTCCCCTTGCATGAATAGTGCAAAATGATGTTGACGTGCGCGGGGGGTCCATATATATAGTTTTTATGGATGCGATATCGCATACCCGATAGTGTGGACCTAATATCATGTCAAACCCAATATCGGGTACTAAATATTGAGGCCTATTGAAAATTGGGTACTTAGTAAAATTAATGAATTCTAAATTTCCAAGGCCAAAAATGAAGGATTTGAGGTTGATTGGAAAGGTCTAGGGTAACATTAAATAGACCGGGAGGCACAAAAAGTATAGTGGGGTAGAATATGATAATGAAAGTCATGAATAGAGTGAGGAAAAAGGACATGTTATGGTGCATAGGAACATTTGAATTAAAAGGATGATAAAGGAAAGAATAGATTTGGCAATGAAGTACTTGGAGGATATAAAATGATGTGGTGGTGTGCAACAAGTACAAACTACAAAAGTCACGCAAGTGGATCCTTCCCAAAGTAGGTTCCAACCTATGATGCCCTTAACCATGCTTGAAAATGTTCATAGGCACTAAAAGGTTTAAATGTAATTCCCACCAGTTGCACAAAACACACACATGTAGATACCACTGTGATGAGATATGAATTCAATGCTACATAAGACATGAGTCACAAACATATGAACAATGAGATGAGGTGAATTGTAGAAGGGATTACAAAGATTGGGACATGAGGTGACTAACCTAGGGCACAATGAATCTTGAGTGTAGGATGTGATTAATGTGTCATTAGCTCGTTGTTCCAAAATCAAGACCAAGTCCATTCCTTCGATCAGTGACATCACATTGCTTCATCCAGTGATGGACAATCATAAGAGCATCATGATAGCAAGGTGTATAATCACTTCACATTTTCTTCAAGGGAGAAGTGATTTGAAATTTATTTGTGGCACATTTTTTTTGTTTGGTTGCATTAGCACACTTTCTCTTCTCTTTTTTTTTGATGTGTAATATAGAGAAGCTGCCTCTCCTTCAGTCATGGATGTATGTATTTCCAGTGGGACCCCCTAGAATAGCATTGGGTTTCTTTATTGAGTGCCTTTACTACTCTTACTCCCATTTTTCATTAGATCAACAAGGATCTTAGTACAACCAGGCTGCATGGTAACTCTTAGAAATGTCACTAAAGAGAATCCACAAGTCCCCTTGATGTCACACCCTAGCCATTCTTGCTTAGTCCATCCTTCTTCGCTCTGGGCATAATGAGCACAAAATTACTTTAAGTTTTAATTATGTCAAGAATATCATTGGACCTAGAGTAGAACCTCTTATTAATAGAATGGATGGGTGGATGTGATGGGCTCACTGTCCAAGTAATTAGTCACCTAAGACTTGATAGCATAGAAAAACACCTCAATCAACAAGTCACATGAGTATTTTATTTGCCGATGAGATTACCCTTAAAAAGATAAAACGATAAGTAGAAAGATAAAACAACAAATTGAAAGATGAATAACCAGAAAATAAAAAATTGTAAAATTGAAGAAATTAAAAAATATTTATTAATTCTACTTGTTAGAATGGAGGATATCCCCCATATCTAAACTTTTGATCATGGCAAGAATTAATAAATGGAAGGTTTGGATCCATGCATTTTGGAAATATTGGGACCTAGTCATATCCAAACCATTGGGTGTCTTTGGATGTGGTGGTTGGAATGTACCCAAATTGTGGTTCACAGACTTAATTAAAGTTGAAATATTAGGGCAAATTATAAGATGTGGTTAATTGATAAGGAGTTGACCCACTATGAAACTTGTGACTGTAAGATGGTATGCAAGAATCAATATGTCTCCCTACATGGCTATATTCATTAGGCTGCATGGTTGTTGGAGTATTGATTGGTGGCCCTGATAAGGTAACATGAGGTGTTGGGTTTGAGGAGAAAGATGCACCATAGTGTTGAACTTGTGTTAAGTGGGAGGATGCAATGGTCTTGGAACTGTGCTATCCCTTTCTAAAGTCATGTCTAAAGAAGGGATGCCTTTAATGTTGTGGAGAATTTCCACTACAGTTGACAGTAGTAGCACAAGTAACGTTCGTGGGTTTATGTTGTGGTGCAAAACCTTATTGTACTATTGACTATTGAATGATGAGTGGTGAGGTAGAAGGGGGTGAAATATGAGAATATTGAATTTGAGGAGAAGTGTAAGGCACATGAGGGGGTGATTTTGTTGGAGGGGACATGGGCTGATAGTACTTAGGAGAATGATAATAATGTGGTGAGATAGAGGATGTTGACCCAGTTGGGGAAATAGGATGCTTAACCTAATAAGCACTTGGGTTTGGATGATATGAAGGGTGTGACCAGTTTTGGGGTGGCCTCCCCCATGACTGGGATTTTTGCCACTGTGATTGAACATATTATTTTTGTACGAACTTTGGATGTAACATTTTTTTCCAATGCTCATGTAAATGTGATAGGATTGGGCATTGACCTTTGGGGTGATCATACAGACAAATGTTACATTGATACATATGATTAGTAGTTGAGTTCTTATTCTCTTCAACCCTTCTTTCCGATTGTCTAAGGATGTTTATCATGGTTCTACCTCTAATAGTCTTGGCATATTCTCCACATTTTTCATGTATCCATTCTATCATCATATTGATCTTTGCCTCAATTTCATCTAGTGATTGTAGTACTAGCAAAGATGGTTCCACCTCCTTGAGATGAGTTGATTTCTCCTCTTCCTGATTATGGACCTTTGTTAAATTGAGATTTTGGTTTTGTTGAGATTTTTCAACACTCTCCCATTTAGCCATTTCTCCTTCTTCTTTTACTACTTTCTTGATAAGCTCTTGAAATTAGTGGGTTCGTAGCTCATATAGTTGACTTGGGGTGTACATCCCTAGGGTTTTCCTTGTTTCATTATGGAGCCCATCCATGATACGGTATATTAGCCTCTCCTTGAAGAATCCATGGCCTAGGAAATTGTTTAACAATGCATAATATCTTTCTAAGGCCATGTCCAAGGGTTCATGTTGTGCTTTTTTCCACTCTTGGATTTGTTTCCTCAAGGCTGACACTCTTGCATAGGTTTGATATCTTTCATTGAAGAGTTCTACCATTGTTAGCCAATGTCGAATTGATTTTGGTCTTAAGGACTTGTACCATACTTTTTCTTGGCCAAAAAGTGTTGTAGGAAAGAGCTTAAGTTTTTCCACCGATTATAAATATTGTTCCATACATAGGCATCATGGAAGGCTTGTAAATGATGTTGTGGATCTAAATCATAGCCTCTTGAAAATTTGGAAAAGTTGTTTAAATCAAGCCTAGGTAGATAGCTTTCCTTACGATGCTTGTGGGATATTTGAACAACCTCTTGTATATGCATTAGGCTCTTAGTGGCTAGCATGGATTCAACGTCACTAGGTAGGTAATGGGACGTGATATTGAGTGGGCTGCGATATCGCGTATGCGATATCATGGTGCATTGCGAAGTCTATAAATAAGAGGTAGCTCTCCCTTGTTTCTCATCCTAGGCTTAGACTGTAGTGAAACTCTGGTAGTTTGATCCTTCTAGAGATAGAATATTTTCCATGTGCCCACAGTAGGAACTCCAAAGTGAATAGATCTTTATTCGAGCAAATATTGTACCTGAACACATGTTTGTGTACGACAATAAAGATGAAATTCTTGGATAAACCTTGTAGTGCATGGAATAGGCTAAATATGACTTTATTTATTGTTATTTACTATTTAACATTTAATCACTTTATTAGTTATTAAATCTCTCGCAATCCTTATCTCCTAGTTAACTGCCTGAGTACGACCGCTTCAAGCACATGCGTTACGCTTGGTGATCCTAGCAACGATTAGCATTTGGTAACCAAGGTTGCATTGGTTCAGGGTGTGAACGGTAAGTTGGAATAGATGCTGATGCTAGGTTAATTCAAACTTAGTTAGTTAGTTAAAGTTAGTAATTAATCTTTTCACCCTTCACCTCTCAGCATAGGAGATAAAATAGAAAAGACATAAAAATCACATACCTTAGACTTACTTAACCATACAATCATGACAATTACAAGTAAGTTTGGGAAGAAAATGAATAATTAACCTTAAGTGTTCCTTAAGGCGTGTAGGCACTTAGTCTGCAAAGTTTGATCGGATCGTGCGTGCTATGCTCGTATTTGTATGGTTGAGTGTAGGGGTACCTCACCACTCATCATTGGCGCTGTTGCCAGGGACTAAGTGTTTGTGCGCTAAGTAGAAAATAGGAAATCACTCACATCATTGGGAGCTTAAAAAAACCTTAGGGTTAATTAAACAAAAAATTATATAATGGTTAATTAGCACACCAAATAATAAATATGTCTTCTTCTTTGAACAAAAGCAACTCATGAGCTAGGGATCATACAAGAAACAGTCGACAATCTAAAACACATAACCAAAATCAGTCAGTTCCTCAACAATATAGGGTGGTATATACTTATCCCAATGAGTATATACCTAATTTTACTTTTATCCTCCATCAGGATAAACAGATGCACTAGAGATATTTGCAAGGTAACATAGTGTTAGCTCCAGATTGGTCAGTCCCAAACATGCTTCTTCATGCTCTTGCACAAATAGGCATGACACAGTTATATGCTGAATACATTATAGGTGACTTTGACACAAGGGATTATCATCCCACAACAGAACAACATATAAGGGACTCATGGTAGGAGAACCACCATACATTGTTGAAGGGAAAAGGGGTCCTGCACGTCCTAAGTGAAATTGGAGATGGAGGACCAGTTATAATGGGTTCTCCATCAAATGATGTTCCCCCTCCTAACGATAGTGAGGAGGTGGGGTATCAGAACCTATGCTCCATGATACATAACCCTAGTTCTGATCCTCATGAACACCAACTGTTTACCGAGGGAACAAAAACACATGACAAGGATGGGCATTCTGTTCATCATCATGATCGGGGCTGTAGTAGCCGAAGAGAAGGTAAGAAACATCATCATGGTTATGGTTCTCCTTATTCTTCCCCTTCATCTCATCATTCACCCTCTCCTTCCACCTCTGGACATAGTCATAGAGAGCATAACGGTGAGGATAGAGGTAGAAAAAATGAGAGACCTCGACCAGAAAATCGAGAGAGAGAACAAGGGCATGAAAGAAGGGAAAGTAGGGAACAATGTAGGTATCATAGAATTCATGAAAGAGATGATCATGATGAACCCCTACTTTCCACCTGAAGCATGCTAGATATAATGGAGGTAATAAGAATACCAACAAGACATCAAAAAGATAGCCAGATCAAGTGTTTATACATGAACAACATCCCACGCTTTGAGGGGGAATACAACGTGGATACACAAAATCATTTACAAGAATTCCATGATTCCTGTGTCTTGCAAAACATAGAAAATGAGAGGCAGAAACTAAAGTTATTTTCCAAGACACTCATGAAGAAAGAAGAGAGTTGTTACCGGTCCTTAGAGCTGGAAACCATCAGGAGGTGGAGGACGATGTTAGAACTCTTCAATGATAAATATCAAACATACTCTAGAGTGTCTAACTTACGTTAGAAGATCCAACGATGGAAGCAAGGTAATCATGAACCCTTGGATGCTACCATGGGCTGCTACTATGCATTGTTACATTGTTGCCCAGGCCACGGTTATGCACAGCGGGATCAACTTGACCATTTCATAGATGGGCTAAGGTATGAAACTAGGAGAACCCTTGGGACTTATGCCCAAGGGAGACTATCAGAACTTAGATCCCATGAAATGCATCGCTTGTTAAAACAAGTAGCCAAAGAAGAAGCGGAGCTACGAAAAAGAGAAAACGCTGAAGAATATAATCGTGATCCTTCCCTCTGGAAGAGGGAAGTGAGATTCTGCGATGAAGAGGATGAGTCACCACTCGAAGAGTTGGTGAATAGAAAAACCTTGCTACTTCATAAGCTAATAATAGAAGTGGCAACTAAGGTAGATCAAATATAGGACTCCTTGGATAGTAGATTTGAACTTGTCTTGAAAATTGTAGAGGAGTCTAAGGAGGAACGAAGTAGTGACAAGAACAAGACAAAGTGGAGAGATTCAGGTCCTACATGTGACAAGGGTAAGGGGAAAATAACTATCTCCGATAAGGTTGTGGATTCAGACACAGATAATGATGGTGGATGTGAGATCTTCCAATATGACCATCCTAAGGGATGTTATCTAATCATCTCACATCTACAAGAGTCAGGGGTGTATGCACTCAACCTGAGACTTAACCAACGGCAGACACCCTGAAGGTTACCTTATCCACAAGGTAACCCAAGGCAGTTCCACCAACCGTTGACGTACTATCCAAGTGGAACTCCACCACAACCCATTGGGAAACATTAGCAGTGGCAATACCCACAGTCATGGGGGATGCCACTGCCTAAACAACAGTACCCTTACCGGCAACTAGACCCATATGGATACTACGTGTAGTAGCTAATTTCTCCAAGTGACTCCATGGGTCACACAACTCCCCACTACCAAGTTTAGGAGTACTTTAGAAGGACTCCTTCTCCTCTAGGAGACACTCCACATCCATACCATCCTCCTAATCCATCCACCTCTCTTATGCCAGTAGTTCCCATACCACCTACTCCAATAATGCAAGGGGAACTTCCGACTCAATTGCAGTAGTGTAATGCTATAAGAGTTGTAAACATTCAACCCGCTACTGGTTCTAACAACCGCAAAAAGAGAAGATCTTTCTTTAAAACCAAAAGCCTAGAAAAGCTCTCACAACCACAAGCGGTTGAGTCTAGGTACACTCCTCGAACACATAAGGCTTCGGAGCACCCTTCAGTCCAACAATAGAGCTCAATGCATACGGTTATGTTAACGCATACCGTAACCGACTGGATCAAGGTAGGCCACCTTCCTAGGAAACTATCTGACCTTGGAAGTCCCTTAATCTACCTCCAAGTCACTAGGAACGAACCACATAAGGTTCTTCTTGACTCAGGATCCGGAGTCAACTTAATATCAAGAGAAATGTATCAAGCCTGGAACCTGCCCCAACTCAAGAAGAGTAATATTCAACTAGAGTTGGTAGACTAGTCCATTATCATTCCCTTGGGATTGGTGAAGGACATTATTACCACTGTGTGTTGCTGGTCATACCTAGCTGATTTCCTGGTGATAGAAGTTAACAACGAAGGGGACTTGCCAATTATAACGGGAAGGGCATGGCTAGGCATAATAGATGCATGCCTAGGGATTTGTGATCTTTCCTTGGAGATATGTAAGATAAATATTTATGGAAAGATTAAGAAGAAGAAAGTTTCATGCATCACATACAGTGACTGAGAGTGTGATGACATGCAGGAATCATGGGTGATGCAAAATTTAATATCTCTTGCATGTAACCAGTGTGCACTAAAGGATAACATACAAAGGTGCCTGTATGTAGCAACCACACAACAAAAGGACACCCATTGGTTGACATTTGATGAATATATAAGCCCAAAAACATGCATGGAATGAGCTGAGGGAATAACTGATGCCAACAACGAAGGCATAGAGACATTGGAGTATGAGCATCGCTAACTTCCACCCCTTAACCTTAAAACATCAATCAAGAGAAGTTGGGTACTATTAAGAAATTCAAATAGGCGTTCATTATTTTGGATCTCTCCCTTTCCATTCAATCATGGGGGAGATGGCCACCTATGCTGATCATTTGGGGTCCCTCAGTTATTTTTTATTTTTTTACATGTTTTTGTTTTACACATTTTTTTACACATTTTTGTTTTACACATTTTTTTACATGTTTTTGTCTTACACATTTTTTTTACATATTTTTTTTTAGAATTTTTTTTAACTTTTCTTGTTTTTGTTTTACAACATCGTTATACTTTTTCCTTTTTTGTGGGTTTGTGTGTGTGTGTGATCCATCTTGTAAGTTTGTCACTTAATAAGTGTTCTTAATGATGGTATGAACTATTTTTATATTGATTTCTAATGTTTGGTATTTACCCCTAATTTATGATGTTGTTACTAAGGTATGTTTCTTTTGATATGACAGGCAATGAGTCCACTTAATCCATTCATCCACCAAGTTCTATGGTCTCTCTCAGCTTGGAAATGTACAGTTCCTTTCTAAATAAGAACTGTAACAAATCAGTGACTGGGAATTTCTCAAACTAAGGAAGGACTCAAGGATTGAAAATGGTGTGAATTCAAGGGAACTTGATGCATTTGTGTTGCCCATTCTCTTGGGTGTTTGGATGCTTTCTTCTTGAGTTTTCTTATCGCTTCGACATTACCTAATTACTGGGAAGCTGACTTAATAAAAATAACAAATTCTTTACATGGTGTGGTTCTCACACATAAACACATAAAAGGAAAAAAAAAGAGAAAAGAAAGAAAAAAGTGAGAATTCAAAGCACACCCCTTGGATGAATTACTCATTTGGGCTACAAGCACTGGTTATGGAACTAAAATAAAAATGTTTCCACTAACTAAGGCCCTTCTCGCTTCCCATTCTCTCCTCCTTCGTTTCATCGAAATGGTGGTGGCTCTTTGGGAAGGCATTCTTGTTACTTCATGAGGATGGATTGGCCGAATGCATTGATGCGAAGTCACTGGAGGTGGTTTGTTTGAGGCCGGACTTGGAATGGGATCTACTAAGTCACATTAATCATGAAATCCACAAGGGGCTATACACCACCTTGTTCTTGAGACTCCATTCCATTCTCTCGTTTCCATCATTCTTCCTCCATTATTCACCTCATTGCCAGTTGTATCATTAGTGTATATTCTAGTGGATTCATTTTTTTCTTTTTGGTAAATTCTTGTGGTTAAGACTTTAACTATTGTTCTAAGTAACATTCCCAGAGCCTACGGACTCTTTGAATGTGGGTTTGTCAGGGCATTAAGGGCATGAGCCTACTTTGGGGAGGACCCACTGACATTCCTATTTGGTGCACCAGCTAAATTCTTTTCCCTAACATTTTTGCAATCTATTTTATTTTGTTCATTTTCATCTTGACATCCATTGCTTTCGATGTCCCTAATTATTTTGCAATCGATGTCCTAGTTGTCTCTTTTTTTCCATCTTTCTTATTCCTTTGCTTTCACCATTCTATAGCTTCTAGAGGTTCGCTCTTAGTCATGGGGGTCCAAACCCAAATTTTTTGATTTTTTCTTAACCCCTACACCTTCGGTAGTCACCATATTTATATCTCCAGACCCGTATCAGCCATGCCACAACTCAGCCAATGGACTTTCACTGAAGCAAGGTATCAACTACATTGAAATTCATTTACCCTTTCTAATATAAGACTGTGTTGTGTGTGCAAATGGAAATCATGCAACAATGGATTGGATCTGGAGAGAACACTTGGAATGGAGTGGTGCTGAAGCAGCTAGGCAAGGAGAAAGATCAATGGCGCGCTTACGGATGGACACTGAAAGGCATAATCTTGGTGTTGGAAGTAGCAACACTTCTTTCTCTCTCTTTCTCTCAACTGCTAAATAAGGCCTGATCTCAATGTATAAGGTGTTCACTCTTATTGTCGTGAACACCAATTTTGTCTTGTCTTGTAATGATGATCCGTTCACATGTCATCCCATTAGTTCCATTTTGAGTCAATAATCCCATACCTTCCCAATATTTTATAAGGAACTTGAGGACGAGTTTTTATTCAGTCATGGGGGTATGATGGAACGCGATATCGCATGGGTCACGATATTGCATACACGATAGCACATCCACTGTGATATCGCATCCCCCGCAATATCACGGTGTGCCGCAAAGTCTATAAATAAGAGGCATCTCTCCCTTGTTTCTCATCCTAGGCTTAGACCGTAGTGAAAGTCTAGCAGTTTGATCCCTCTAGAGATAGAATATTTTCCATGTGTCCATAGTAGGAACTCCAAAGTAAATGGATCTTTATTCGAGCAAATATTGTACTTGAACACATGTTTGTGTACGGCAATAAAGATGAACTTCATGGATAAAGCTTGTAGTGCATGGAATAGGCTAAATAGGAATTTATTTACTATTATTTACTGTTTACCATTTAATCACTTTATTATTTATTAAATCTCTCCCCATCCTTCTCTCCTAGTTAAGTGCCTCAGTACGACCGCTTTGAGCACGTGCGTTACGCTTGGTGATCCCAGCAATGATTAGAATTTGGTAACCAAGGTTGCATTGGTCCAAGGTGTGAATGGTAAGTGGGAACAAATGCTGATGCTAGGTTAATTCAAACTTAGTTAGCTAGTTAAAGTTAGTAATTAGTCTTTTCACCCTTCACCTCTCAGCATATGAGATAAAACAAAAAATACATAAAAATCACATACCTCAGACTTACTTAATCATACAATTGTGACAACTACCAGTAAGTCTAGGAAGACAACGACTAATTAACCTTAAGTGTTCCATAAGGCATGTAGGCACTTAGTCTGTGGAGTTTGACTAGATTGTGCATGCTATGCTCATATTCGTATGGTTGAGTGTAGGGGTACCTCGCCACTCATTAGTAGGTTATGAATTTATGAGTTGGGATGATGTTGTCTTCGTTTGTATACATAGGAGACCCCTACATTAGATTGAGTACTCCAAACTTTATCTTCATCATTGTATAATTTTTTGGTTCTCCAATGAATTGCCTTACTGTTTGTTGCATTATCATAGTCTTGTAAGAAAGACACAGTTGTGAATTTGTGTGTGACTTAATTGAAATCAAGTTCTTTTTTAAGAGATATATTGTGAATACTTTGTTACAACGATCTTGCATGATATAACTAATCTAAATAACTAGCACCATCCATGGCAAGGGCGCCAATGATGGGTGGCAAGGTATCCCTACACTCAACCATATGAATATGAGCATTCACACACAATCTTGTCAAAATCTGCTGATGGGCTAGTTGTGGTATCTAGATAGTTATACATTGATCGCATTCACTATCTTCCCACCTAGACTAGTATTTTCTTTGTCATGTATGGTTTAGTCTAGAGTGAGGTATATGATGTGGTCCTAAACTAGTGCTACTCCTAAAGGCAATGGAAAATAAGTTGTTTTAACTAAGATGGAATGAGAGAAGAGAATTTAAGCTTGCCTAAGTGCAATGAGCATCTGTCCTTAATAATCCATACACATCTTGAACCTTGGTGCTACTTCTAGGATTACCAAGTGTATATTACTTGAGCGCTCCTAGACATGCTATTGGGTTACTAATTAGTCACACTTAAATGCTCATGATTAAGTCATACTCATTCCACATTTAATAACAGGGATAGTAAATGAAGGGTAAGAAATATTAATTAGGAAAATAATAAATAACAATAACAGTAAGCAATTAAAACTAAGTGAATGTTGCAATGATGAAGTAATCTTGATCTTTATTGCTAGTCATGTGCGTGTCCAAGTACATCACACTCGAATAAAGGTTCTGTACAATTAGAATCATCACACTGCAGGCATGCACTAGGAAAAGAGTTGAGATGAACTAAAAATGAATAAAAAGACTCTACACTTATACCTACCAACTCTAACTCTAATTGACTCTTTCCTGTGTGCCCAAATGTGGTATTTATAGGCTTACACAAGAACCTCAATATCGTATATCTGATATCGTTATCCAGGATATGATATCGTGGGTTCTATATTGGAGCTTGACAAATCATGGTTCATCAAGAATGATTCCCATGCTAATACATCCACAAGCACTTCACCTAAATGGAGGTACACACCTAGGTTTGAACATCTAGAACAAATAAGAAGAACTATGTGTTACTATTGTGGAAAATATGGGCATATACAATCTCATTGTTATTTACAATTAAGAAATTATAATTTAACTACTTGGTCTTATTAGAAGAAGGGCATAAAGCATGTATTATAGGATAAATAGGTTTGAAAACCAAATAAAAGAAGTAAGAGGAAGAAGTAACTAAACATATTTCTTTTTCAAACAACAAAAGAATCACTCTTAATCACAGCAATAGAGATATAAAACACAATCATGAAACTGCTACCTTGAATTAGGATCTAAACAAGCATGTTGGTGTCAAGGGAAGAAAACATTCAATGAAAAAAAAAGAGGGACTCTAGAAAGGAGGACATTATTCTAAAATTACATAAGTAGATAGACAACCTAGAGTAAGCAACTTAAGTATTGGTAAGTATGCTTGTAACTTTAAACATTCCTTGGCTTGCATCACTAGTTGTATGGATACTACTATTTTTGAAAATAGTTTTATATGAGTATATGATTGAAAACATTAACAAAGGATACGTGAGATATGTTTTATACCTTTGACCATTCTTAGTTAGAATAATGTATTCATCCTTAATAGCATTAAATTCAAGATTTTTCTAGTGTTCTACAATTATTTCTACCATTCCATTTATGTATCAAAGCCTTAGACAAGAAATTAAATGATTAGAAAAGATTTCTCACTAGAGAAGTGTCTTTCAAGACATCTCTCCCAAGATGTCTTAGCCAAAAATAAGATGTCTTGACTATTATACACTTAGTTTGGTTAATACATCTCATTTTTTCTCAAGACATCTCAAGTACATTGCAAATCCTAATGAACATGTCTCCCTCTATAAAGTGACATGATCTCTATTCATTTCCCATCTCTTTTATGCTAAAGATGTCATTCTCCAAACAACTAGGGATTTCATCCTACTATTGGTTCCATTGTTCATAAGAAGATAGAAACTTCAAGGTTGTCATAGTGTAAATTCAAGGGTACTTAAGGAACTTCAACAACCAAATCCAACTTATACAAGCCTCAATTCTGATCCACAAATGCTTAGAATAAGTTTGATTATAATCTATCAATGTCCATTGTATTTGAACAAAATTTAAACTTTTGTTAGCTTTATCAATAGGCTTTCTATCATATTTTAAAATCCTAGGATGATAACAATTATCTCAATAATTATTTGCATTCCTAAAGTGCTTGTTCATGACTTCTTTAGCAACATTATTAATCTAAATGCTACTGTTGGGGCTTTCATGTCTATGGTTGGGAAAGTCATTTTCCAAGTATCTCCTTAAATTATTAATGATTTTCTTGGAGTTTCTAGTGCTAATGTTCATAGAGTTGTAGTTTAGACTATGTATGAAATTTCAAAAAAGGTATCATTCCAATTACATATGAACAATTTTGTGATGCAATCTTTGATAGTTGAGTATCACTCAAGGATGATAAGGTGTATCAACACTAGATGTCTTAGAATGCCTTCACACTTTCTCTTATTATGATGTATAACATTGTAGTTGAAGGAGGTAGCTACAATTATTTACTCCTACCACAATTATTTGTGTTATATTGCTTAGTAATAGGATAACCTTTAAACTTGGGGAATAATATTTATAGGGATATGTTGAAAATGTATATTCATGAACACATCTATGGACATTCTCTCCTCATTAGCTTGATCATATGCTAGGAGGATGTTCTCATTCTAAACATTTTCATTCTAAAAGGAAAAAGAAGTATTGTTGAGTACTCTGAGAAGAGGAGTAGTACTCATATAAAATCTATAGTCCCTTCATCTTTATAGGTACATAGTAGGCAAGCACTAGAGAAACACTTACCACCATAAACACTAGCCTAGCTTAGCTAATCAAAACTGGTAAGTTCTTAGGTAGGGTCTTCCTTGAAGAAGGACTTACACTTCATTGTCAAAGCCATGGGGAATATTGGAAAAAATCTCTCTTACCTTTGTAAGAGAATGGATTGACTAGGTCTTCAACCTCCTCCAAGTAATCTTTAGTTTGAGAAGATTGAGAATCATTAGATAGAGAGTGAAGAAGAGCTAGAACCTATTTGACACATTATAGCAATAAGAGCATCTCAAGCCTATGACTTAGAAAATGCATTATATTTAGAAGAACTAGCTGGAGCACTAGCACATGCCTAGGAGAAGCCCTTCCCTTACATTGAGTAGCCAACTCTAGAGGCATTTTTGTAGGCAAAGTCTTTTACAAGACTTTCCAAATGATTCAAAAGTGATGATGCATCACAGTCTTTTGAGTAGTAGGCCATGGATAGCATTTTTGGTGTAGCATCACAATGGAAACAAACTATTTCCAAAACATATCAATGTAGGGCTACTCCATCATCCTCCAAGTAGGCTCCATCTCATGATAGGATTCCTCCATCCATACACTTTTATGTGAAGCTTCATCCTAGATTAGCACCACTTACAATGACCTCTAATAATGGTGATGATGATATCCGACATGTCTCTCTCTCTCGTACTAGTACTGATGACGATGAAGAAGAGACTTATAGGCCACTTGCGATGCATCAAACACTAATGATGACATTGAGATTAGTGGTTAGTGGGATGATGGTGATCCATTTCTATTGATGCTATCCAAAAAGAGGAATATTTTTTTATGAAGTGATGCTTGATCTAAATGCTTGATGACCAGTAGCTATAGTATCTATATTATTATTTAATGATTAGCATCTATGTTTTATGGTGACCACATGACTGTTGTTATATGGCTATGATTACATGGAATCTATGGTTATATGGATATTTTTTAAATTTCATGTTCTAGCATTTATTATGAGGGTATGACGTATGACATGCTTGTTCATTGGATATGGAATGCATATTATAGATAGATATTTGAGTAGATTTTTGATATGAATTCTATTAGTACAAGAGACCATTACTGATGAATGTGTGATTGTCAATATTTAACCCATCCTCATTTCCCATCCTTGTTACAATAGGAAATTTACTATTTTATCTAAGAATGAGTACTTATATATAATACAAATTGTATATATGCTTGTTTCATGCTAATCCATTTTTCAAGTTTTGGGCATCACCAAAAGGATAAGACTATTGACCTTTTGGTATGTAAAAATATTGAAAAACAGAGACTTTTTTAGTATGTTTGTGAGGACTTGCAAGTCTAAAGAAGGTGAATGTAGCATATTAAGAAGTTCAAGAAAAGATCAAGAATTGACAAAATGAAATGCTAAAGTCCAATGAAGATGCAAGAGTTTAAGGAAAATCACATGGATATGAGATATTCCAAATCCCAAAGAAGACATCATGGAGATTTACAAGAGATCTCACACTATAGTAGGATGTCTTTGTTGAGAAACTCTAATATTAGGTAATATGTCTTCACAAAATAGAAGATGTCTATGTCTTGTGCAAGACATCTTATGCAAGATGTCTTGCCAGAAGTCAAGACAAGATGTCTTACCTATAAGGAGGAAAATACAATAAGATGTCTTGGGCTAATAGAAGATGTCTCAAATACCTATTTCTAGCTATGGTATGGATTCCAATGGATAGATGGAGAGAAGAAGGCTATAAAAGAAAAACATCCTAAATAGGAAAGTACAAGCACTATACAAGCAATTAAGTAATGATTGTATACATTCTTTGAGGAATATTGTACTTCATTTTCTTAATCATTTGTTATTTATTATGAGCTTAGATGAAGGAGTCAAAGGCTTAGTTCATTTTCCTCCTTGATCATTTCTATTTCTTATTATAAGTCCTAAGGGGCTGGATGTGCTTCTTGAGACAAGACATATTTTGATCTTGTTGGGATCTTAATGGGTTTAGTGTGTTTCTGAGTGAAAACATCCCTAGCAAAACTCAAGATTTTGTATAGGTTGTGATGCCCTTGAAATAACATTTTGAAGGAACAAAGTATGGATGTGTGCAAGGATTCTATCCTCCAAGTGCAGATGTACCCATGTTGGAGAATCACATACAGTTGTTGTGTAAGAATTAGGTCTTATTGGCTAGAATTTATTCAACACACCTTCTAAGTTCTTAATCCTTGAGCTTTATACTAGGTTTCCTTTCATTTTTTTCAACACATATTTCATTTATTATCTTGTTCTTTGTCGTGGCCAATCATTTGTTAGGGGTGTGATGAGTCGTGATATCGCGTACACGATATCGTGGCCCACCACAACATCTATAAATAAGAGGTGGCTTTCCCTTGTTTCTCCATCTAGATCTAGACACTTAGCCAAACTATATCAGTTTTACTATTTCAGAGTTAGAATAATTTCCATGTGCCCGCAGTAGAAGTCTTAAAGTGAACGGATCTTTATTCAAGCAAATTGTACCTGAGCACACATTTGTGTACGACAATAAAGATGAACTTTCTGATAAACCTTGCAGCATATGGACTAAGCTAAATAGGATTTAATTATGGTTAAATGTTTAAATTATTTCCTAGATAATTAATCTCTCTCAACCCTTAACTCTCCTAGTTAAGTGCATTCAGTACGACCACTTCGAGCACGTGTGTAACGCTTGGTAACCCAGTAACGAATAGCATTTGGTGATCCCAGTAGTGTTGCACTGGTTCAGGGTGTGTGCGGCAAGTGGGAATGGATACTGGTGCTAGGAAAATTAGAACTTAGTTAGTGAGTAGTTAATGAAAGTTAGTCACTTAGTCTCTTCACCCTTTCCTATTAGCATAAAGAAATTAAAAAGATAAAAGATATAAAAATCACATACCTCAATCTTACTTAACCATACAACTATGACAATACAAGTAAGTTTGGGAAGACATCGATTGATTAACCTTAAGTGTTCCATTAGGGTGCATAAACACTTAGTCCTTGGAGTTCGACCAGATCGCATGTGAGATGCTCGTATTTGTATGGTTGAGTGTAGGGATACCTCGCCACTCATCTTTGACACCATTGTCGGGGACTTAGTTGTTTGTGCGCTACGTATAACATAGGAAATCATCCATATCGTTGGGAAGCTAGAACGAACCCTTAGGATTAATCAAGAAAAATAAGATAACGGTAAATGGCACACTGAATAAGACAAAGATATCTTCTTCTTCACACAAAAGCACTTCACCACCTAGGACTCACAGAAGAGACAGTCGACGGCACAACACACTTAATCAAGATCTGCCAATGCCTCAACAATTCTGCATGGTATATATTCATCATGATGAATATGTACCTAACTTTACCTTTATTCTCCATCCAGATTAACAACTACGTTGGAGAGACTTGGAGGGTAACATAGTGTTGCCTCTAGATCGAGCAGTCCCCAACATGCTCCTTCGTGCTCTTGCACAAATAGGCATGTCATAGTTATACACAGAGTACGTTGTATGTGACCATGATGAAAGGGACTACCATCCCATAGAAGTGCAACGTCAATGGGACTTGCAACAGGAGAGATACTATACATCGTTGAAGGGAAAAAGACCCCATAATGCTTCACCCGTCTTAAGTGAAATTGATGGTGGTGAACCTATTTCAATAGGTTCTCCACAAAATGATGTTCCCCCTCCTAACGATGGTGAGGAGGCAGTGTATCAGAACCTTCACTCCACGATCCACAATCCTGGTTCTGATCCCCATGAACACCAAGTGTTCAATGAGGGAACACAAACACATGATAAGGGTGGGCATTCTGATCATCATCACGATCGAGGCCAGGACCACTGAAGAGAAGGTAGGAAACATCGTCATGGCAATGGTTCTCCTTCTTCTTCCCCTTCATCATCACATTCACCCTCTCCTTTAGTATTAGGATGCAGTCATAAGGAACCTAACCATGAGGATAAGGATAAGCAAAGTGAGAAACCTCGATGAGAGAGTCAAGAAAGAGGATGAGGACACTTGAAGGAATCAAGGCATGGAAGAAGGAAAAGTAGGTAACAACATAGACATCACAAATTCTATGAAGGAAATGACCATGAAGAACCCCTACTTGCAACCCAAAGCATGTTAGACATCACGGAGGCCGTTAGAATTCCTACAAGGCACCAAAAAGATAGCAGGATCAAGAGGTTAGACATGAATAATATCCTACGATTTGAGGGGGGATACAACATTGATCCTCAAAACCACTTACAAGAATTTCATGATGCATGTGCCTTGCAGAACATTGAGAACAAATGACAAAAGCTAAAGTTGTTCCCAAGGACACTAGTAAAAGAAGCAAAAAGCTGGTACCAGTCCTTAGAACCAGAAACCATTAGGAGGTGGAGTACGATGCTAGAACTATTTAATGATAAGTATAAAATGTACTTTTGGGTGTTCAACCTATGAAAGAAAATCCAAGGATGGAAGCAAGGAACTCATGAACCCTTGAATGCTACCATGGGTTGATACTATGCACTGTTACATCGTTGCCTGGGCCATGGTTACTCATAGTAGGATCAACTACGCCATCTCATGAATGGACTTAGGCATGAAACTAGGAGAACCCTTGGAACGTATTCCCAAGGGAGATTATTAGAGCTTAGGTCCCATCAGATTCATAGATTACTGGAGCATGTAGCTAAGGAAGAAGGAGAGCTACATAAGAGAGAAAGTGCGGAAGAGTACAACTGCGATACTTCCCTCTGAAAAAGGGGAGTGAGATTCTGTGAGGAGGAGGAAGAGTCACCACTCAAAGAGATGGTGCATAGGAAAACCTTGCTACTCCAAAAATTAACAATAGAAGTGTCAGCAAAGGTAGACCAAATGTGGGACTCCTTAGATAGTAGATTTGAAATCATTCTCAAAATTGTGGAGGAGTCTAAGGAGCGAGGTAGTGACTATGACAAAAAGAAAAGGAGGGATTTGGACCATGCACGTAACAAAGGTAAGGGTAAAATGGCTATCATAGAAGAGGTTGTGGATTCTGATACAGAAAATGATGGTGGATGTGAGATATGCCAGTATGACCATCCTAAGGGATGTTGCCAAGTAATATCACATCTACAAGAGTCTGGGATGTATGCAGTTAACCCATGACTTAACAAATGGCAAGCACCTCGAAGGTTACCTTATCCCCAAGGTAACCCAAGGAAGTTCCACTAACATTTAACATATTATCCAAGTGGAACTCTACCACAAGCTATTGAGAAACACTAGTAGTGGCAATACCCACAGTCATGGGAGATGCCACCACCAAGGCAACAATACCATTATCGGCAACTAGATCCATATGGCTACTACGTGCAGTAACTAATCTTTCCATGTGACTCTGTTGGTCACATGACACCACAACGTCACTACCAAGCTTAGGAGTATTATAAGACTCATTCTCCTAGGGGAGACACACCACATATATACCATCCTCCAAATCCATCCGCATCTCTCACACCGGTAGCTCCATTGCTACCCACTCCAGCAATGCAAGGGGTACTCCCCACTCAACTGCAGTAATCCAATGTCATGAGGGTTGTGAATCCTCAACCCATAGTTGGTTTTGACAACCTTATGTAGAAAATATCTTTCTTTAGAACCAACAATCCAACCAAGCCCTCACCATCACAAGCGGTTGAACATCTGAACACCTCCCTACCAAGTAAAGCTTTGGGGCCTCCTTCAACCCAAAAATTGACTTAACGCACACGGTTATGTTAACACATGTTGTTACTAACTGAATTAAGGTGGGCCACCTTCCAAGGAAATTCTCTGATCCTGGAAGTCCTCTAATCTACCTCCAAGTTTCTGGGAATGAACCATGTAAAGCTCTTATGGACTCAGGTTCTAGAGTCAACCTAATATCACAAAAGATGTATAAAGCCTGGAACCTACCTCCCTTAAGGAAGAGTAAAATTTGAGTAGAGCTGGATGACTAGTCCATCATTGTTCCCTTGGGACTGGTGGAGGACATCGTTACCACTGCATGTGGGTGGTCGTATCTAGCTGATTTCCAAGTGATACAAGTAAACAACAGTAAGGGAAACTTCCCAATAATAATGGGAAGAGCGTGGCTAAGTATAATAGATGCATGCCTAGGAATCCATGATCTTTCCTTGGAAATATCCAAGAAAAATACTCTTGGAAATATCGAGAAGAAGAAAGTTCCATGCATCGCGTACAATGACACGGGGCGCCATTGCATGTAGAAATCATGGGTTATGCAAAGTTTAGCATTTCCTGCATGCAATAGGTGTGCACAAGACATTAATATACAAAGGCGCCTATATGCAGCAGCCACACAAAAAGAAGACACCAAGTGGCTGATGGTTGATCAAGAGAGCAACTCACTAATATGCATGGAACTAACTGAGGGAATAACTAGTGCTTACATTGAAAGCATAGACACACTAGATCAAGTTTGTTGCCAACTTCCAAGTTTTAACCTTGAAAAGATCAACTAGGGAAAGTTGGAAATTCCTAAGAGATTTAAACAAGATCCCCTCAATTTGAAATCATTGCCCACTGGTTTGGAGTATATGACCCTCGAAAATGGAAAACTGGTGATCATCAACGTAAGGCTTGTTCCCAAACAAAAAGAAAGACTGCTGAAAGTGATAAAAAAGTGGTCAAAATCCTTTGCCTGGTTATACCTCGTGTTAACTGGAATAGATCCTAGGATATGCCAACATAGGATTTACACAGACCTCTCCATGAAACCTCAAAAACAACTGCAGAGGTGATTGAACCCAAAATTGAAGAAAATAGTAAAAGATGAAATAGAATAGCTTCTTAAGGCTGGGTTCATATATCCCATTGCTGATAGTGAATGTGTTAGCCCTTTGGTGATCATGCCTAGAAAGGGAGCCAAATGGAGGGTGTGTATAGATTTTAGGCTACTGAACATGGCAACATTCAAGGATCACTTTCCATTACCATTCGTTGACCAAGTCTTAGACACCATAGTAGGGCATCGCTATTATAGTTTTCTGGATGGCTATAGTGGATACAACCAAATACAGATAGCACTAGAAGATCAAGCCAAGACAACGTTCACTAGTCCTTGGGGAATGTTTTCATATAAAAAAATTCCATTTGGCTTGTGCAATACTCCTATCACATTTCAACACCTAGTCTTAAGCATATTCCAACAACAGATTGGAAACAGAGTGGAGGTCTTTATGGATGACTTCTCCACTTATGGAATGAGCTTTGATCAAGCCTTGGACCAATGAGAGCAAGTACTAAAAATATGCATAGAAGCCAACTTAAGGCTTAACTGGTAGAAAAGCCATTTGATGATCCAAGAAGGCATAGTACTTGGGCATAATATTTCACATTCAAGAATAGAGGTAGACCCAGATAAAGTTAGGGTCATCCAAGGAATCACCTGAAAATCGAAAACTATCAAAGACATTCGGTCATTCCTTGGACACACTAGCTACTACAAGAGATGCATTGAGAACTTCTCCAAGATTTCCAAACCGTTAGTAGAACTAACGAAGAAGGATGCACCATTCGAATGGACTAGGGAATGTGAATGAGCATTCCAAACTCTGAAATAGAGGCTTGTAGAAACTCCCATTCTACAAGCCCCTGACTAGTCCAAACCATTCTATATAGTGACTGATGCATCCAAATATGCCTTAGGAGGTGTACTTACATAGTTAGATGACCAAAAACTTCCTTATTACATCCACTGTGCAAGTAGGAGTATCGTTGGTGCACAACTCAACTACACAACTATAGAAAAAGAATTAATGGCTGTAGTGTTTGCACTGTACAAGTTTAGGCACTATGTGTTAGGCTACAAAGTGTACATTCATATGGATCATAGTGCAATCAGGTTCCTCATGAAAAAGTAAACAGTTAGTCCTCATATTATATGATGGCTGGTAATCCTACAGGAGTTTAATCTAACGATGATCGATCGAAAAGTCACTAAGAATGTAGTTTCAGATCACCTATCTCGGTTGCACTGGGACAGCAAGGAGGATGAATATGCCATATCCAACCATTTTCCTAATGAAGCCCTCTTTGCTAGTGTAGTGAATAACCAACCCATGGGAACGAATTGGTATAGTAGCATTCTCACCTATCTCCTTTTCCAGCAAACACCATAGGAGCTGGACTTTAGGAAGAAACAACAGTTTCTTCACAAAGCCAAGTACTTCATGGAGATCAACAGATAACTTTACAAAGTTTGTCCTGATGGCTTGGTTCGATGGTGTGTGCCTGATGAAGACCAACTAAGAGTTCTCCAAGAAGCACATGAGGGCCCTTGTGGGGGGTCACTATGCAGGGAGACGAACAACTATTAAGATCCTGCTTGTAGGATATTATTGGCCAACATTATTTCAAGATGTCCATCAAGTTTTTCAATCCTGTGAGTCCTGTCAATGTGATGGAGGAATGATTGCTAGAATGGAGGGTCTGCAACAATGGATTCAACCTTTGGAACCCTTCGACATTTGGGGAATAGACTTTATGGGGACCATTACACCAATTTCAAATGGAAAAGTTTACATCATTATTGTTGTTGACTATCTAACGAAATGGGCTGAAGTAGCTACTGTTACAGACTGCACATCATCTATAGTTGCACAATTTGTGCAACAACAAGTTGTAAATAGGTTTGGTATGCCATGTGTACTTATCTCAGATAATGGAACACACTTCACGGGTGCAACCTTTCGGAAGTTCATGCAACACTTAGGGGTTGAACACAAATTGACTACACCTTATCACCCCCATGCTAATGGCCAAGACGAGGTCACTAATTAGGAGATTACTAAAATATTAACATGAAAAATTAGCAAATATAGGTGAGATTGGATCACTAAACTGAATGATGCTCTCTGGGCATACCACTCCACTTGGAAACTCCCTACAAGCTACTCTCCCTATGAGTTAGTATACGGAAAACTTCCAAAGCTTCCAATTCAAACCAAGCTCTGTACACTATCCATGGCATGTGACCTGCACCTTGACCTTGATCTAGCATAAAAACAAAAATTGGCAATCCTAAATGTGCTGGACGAAATCCGATTGGTTGCCTTGTCATCAAATGAGTTGCAAAAGGCACATAACAAGCAACGTCATGACTTGAAAATTCAAAAGGTTAAGTATCAACTAGGAGATAAGTTCCTCTATTAGAACCCCATACATGTGCCACAATGCAAAAAATTTTAAACATTGTGGGAAGGGCCTTACATTATTCATATAACCTTTCCCTCAGGGGTCATGACCATATACAAACCTGAAAGCCCTGATAAGAGATTATTGGTCAATGTGCAACAAACCAAACCCTTCCATGAACTTAGAATAGCTCATGTACATAATCCCTCTTAGAGAGGACAACCTCGCTCATTATTTCAGATCTCCTCCTTTCAACTTAGTCATGGGAGAGATGGCCATCTATGCTGATCAATCATAATCCTCAGTTCCTTTTTAAGTTTTTGATTTACACATTTTTGTTTTACAAATTTCTTTAACTTTTTTTGTTTTTGTTTTGCAACATTATTTATACTTTTTCTTTTATTTGTGTGTTTTTCTATTTTGTTAAGTTTTTCACCTAATAAGTGCTCCTAAAGATGGTATGAATTGTATTCCATTGATTGCTAATCTTTGGTTTTTACCTTTGAGTTATGATGTTGATACTAAGTTATGGTTCTTTTGATATAACAGGTAATGAGTCCACATCACCCACACATCCATAAATTTCTATGGTCTCTCTTAGCTTGGAACTATACATTCCCTTTCCCAATAATAAGAACTATCAATGAATTGGTGACTGGGTATTTCTCAAACTAAGGAAGGACTCAAGGATTGAAAAGGGTGTGACTTCAA
>MNCI01017913.1:1442067-1454519 GCA_015680685.1 Gnetum montanum | reverse complement strand
AAAATTTTAATAGAAATTTTCAATCGTACAACAAGAACAATAAGAGCAATCTAAAAATCCCAAAATTACTTGCCAAGGATGATACTATCTAAACCACTAGCTAAACAATTTAAACAAAATAAAAATAAAACATAGCCCATAGGACTATGACAAAGAGGCTGAAATATTTTCTTTAGCAAGCCATTTTACAAGCAGTGTTTCACAATTTCTTCGTTACAATGCTCTTCTCCCAAGACTCAAACTGTGTCTCCAAGTGAGAGCCCAAGTGTGATCCCAAGTATTGATAAGTGAGACCCCCAAGTGTTGTAGCCCAAGTGTGATATATTGTCCCCCCCTTGTGCTCTCTTCTTCCTACCCCTAAAGCCTTTTTATAAGGTTCAAAAGGTAGGTAGGTAAGTTACAAAATATCTCGGTTATAACCACCATAGAGATAAAAAAGCTGTGGGTGAAAAGTGTCCTATTTAGTTGCCAAGTATCTTCATTCAGTTGCCAATTGGCCACATTTAATTGCCAAGTGGTCACCATGGAGATAAAAAGGTTGCAGTTGACAAGTGTCCCATGCAATTGACAAGTGGTCCTTCTGTCGCCAAGTGGTCACCATGGAGATAAAAAGGTTATAGTTGACAAGTGGCCTTTTTAATTGCCAAGTGTCTTCATGGTAATCAAAATTAAAATTAGTTACAAATATCATAGTTGTAACTATCATAGGAAGTTACAACTTCCATATGAATAAAAGGGATAATAGCCAAATGTCTTCTTTACAAATGATGCTATACAAAAGTCCCTTAAATCTCTTACCTTTGTGAATAAAAATAGCCCTTTTTAAAGTGGATAAGGAAACAACGTTGAAGTAAAATAAGGGGCTTAACACATTTTACCAAAATGAATGATGCTGAAGCCACGTTAATGATAAACCAAATACCAACAATTGGATAGACATATTTCTCAACTAAATTTAACAAGCTAGCCCAAACTGCTAACATGTTTCCAGCTGATCCATCTTCATTATCACTAGAAATGATTTCCAAATGTGTCGTGTTCATGTGCAGTAGGTCACACATGTTTCTATTGGCGAACTTGTAGTGGCGATAGCTCCTGAACTTGCTAATGAAGACTGGTAGCACCACATTGTGAGCACCAACAGCTCCATTTTAACAATTGCATCATTATTTAACCAATGTATACATGCATCACTGGTCCAAATTGTGGGGATCATCGATAGGTAGAGAAGGATCAAGGTGTTTAGCCTTGCTCAAAATTTTTTTGGCACGCGCCGCATCACCTGCACCTAAAGCTTCCTTGCCTCCTTGCCGATTCTATTGTGGCAGTTAGGCTTCTCATCTGCATTTCTATTCCCGTTCCTGCTCTATATCACAATGGAGATTGAGAAGGCAAGCTCAAACGAATTTCAGCAGAGTAAACTGTTCATAGCTACGCACTAATACCTAGCACACATCTTGTTGCAAACTAATGCATGGACAAAGGCTACGCCAGGCAGCTATAGACAAACTTCCAAAAAGACATGGGCTTGGGATTTTGGGCTATATGGTGGGGCTACAGCTGATGAAATTAGGGTAGTCTTACCTGATTGGGCATGATTTAACTACAAAATCATAGGTTTCAGATAAAAAAAATGAGCTGAGGTCACAGTGAGATGAGCCATTTATCATCTCAACAATGATGGGGGTGGGTTCACGACCATAGGAAAATTTCTTGAATTTGTTTTGTGTAACCCCGGATATCATCTAAATGTGTGTGGAATGCTTTTTGCGGATCTGAATAAAATTGCAATTTTTCTAGATTGCGGGAACGATGCTCAGAGGTGGGGAACGACCCCAAAACTTTGTGCACCATCCATTTGTATATGGAAACCTACTAACAAAGGAATCCCAGAACTACTCACTTACTAACTTACTCATTGGGACACCGCTCACCTATTGGGATGTCCAAAGGAAACCTGTTGACCATAGGTTCATATGGACCTAGAACATGGGTTTGAAATGACAATTACTGACTAATTGGCCACTCCTTCCAATATTTTTAGTCCACCATCTATGTTACCCTATTTTGGCATTCTCCAATTGATGCATTCCTTGGGAACTCAGGAAAGTTCCAAGCACTAGATGCAATCATGCCATTTGTTGAATCCACAATTAGAAAAATCCTCTAAAATGGAATCAAAATCATAGGTTTCCTCCATGAAGTATTTAGATTTTTGAAACCAGTCTGCATTAGAACACAGAAGATGAAGATGAAGATGTGGTTGAAGATAGGGAGTGGCCACCATTGTGTGCACAAAAACAGAAACAAGTAGATATTTGTGGAATGTTCTCAGGCTCAGAAAGGTTCTGTACAAATCATGGAGGATCTGGCTATGGAGGTGGCAAGAACGATGAACATTCAAGTAGATTGAGGGTGACACCATCATTAACACCAGGTTGCACAACATCATACAACAATGATGATAACACAGCCATGACAGTGCTATGTGTGAGTGTGGCATACAACCATTTCAGGGAAGGTTTAGTCTAACCATCATGACATGTTCAATATGGTGCACAATGACTACACACATTGGCTCATGTATGCCATCGACTGAAGTGCCAATCTGTCCATAAATAATCTTTGAAAACAAAATTCCCTTGCGAAGAATCTCCTTATTGTTAAGTTGATCATCATTGAATAAATTTTGATAATACTCTTCCAGCTATCTCAAGCATACCATCATGTACTCTGAGCATTCTGCACCCTTCAGTCCTTTCACCAAATCCATATAATTTTTATGATGAGTCTGCTATTTTTAAGAACTCCGAGCACATCCTGCCTAAAAATGGACTCAACATAAGCCCATCCATTTGCAAATAATTCCACCTATTCCATGAAATGGCCAAATGTGCCAACACTAAGGTATGGTTCTTTTGATATAATAGGCAATGAGTCCATGTCACCCATACATCCATGAATTTTTATGGTCTCTCTTGGCTTGGGACTGTACAGTCCCTTTCTTTCAAAAATAAGAACTATTAACGAATTGGTGACTGGGCATTTCTCAAACTAAGGAAGGACTCAAGGATTGAAAAGGGTGTGACTTCAAAGGGAATTGATGCATTTGTGTTGGCCATTCTCTTGGGTGCTTGAATGTGTTCCTCTTGGATTTTTCTTACCATTCAGACGTTGCTCCATTATTGGGAAGCTGAGTTAATAAAAATAATAAGTCTTTGCATGGTGTGGTTCTCATGCAAAAAAAAAAAAAAAACACAAGTGAAAAGTGAAAAGTGAGAATTCAAAGCATACCCCTTAGACAAAATAATCATCTGGGGTAAAAGCACTAGTTATGGAACTAAATAAACATGTTTCCTTTAACTAAGGCCCTTCTCACTTCCTACTTTCTTCTTTTTCGTTTAGTTGGAATGGTGGTGACTCTTTTGTGGAAGCATTCTTGTTACTTCAAGTGGATGGATTGGCCAAATGTATTAATGTGAAGTCACATTAACCATTAATACACAAGGGCCTGTACATCACCTTGTTCTTGAGACTCCATTCCATTCTCTCCTTCCCATCCTTCTTTCTTCATTTTTCACCTCATTGTTGGTTGTATCAATAGTCCATATTTTGGTTGATGCATTGTTTTCTTTTTGGTAAAATCTTGTGGTTAAGAATTTAACTCTTGCTTACAAATGACATTTCTAAAGCCTACGAACTCTTTGAATGTGGGTTTGTCAAGGCATTAAGGACATGAGCCTGCTTTGGGGAGGACCCATTGGCATTCCTATTTGGTGCATCTGTTAATTTCTTTCCCTTAAACATTTTCGCAATCACCATTTATTTTGTTCATCTCCATCTTTGACATCCATTTTATCGATGTTACCATTGTTTATTTTTCTTCATCTTCCTTATTCCTTATTCTTTTTCAATTCTCTCACTACCGGAGGTTCGCTCTCAGTCATGGGGGTCCTAGTCCAATTTTTTCAATTTTCTCTTAACCCCTACATCTCAGGTAGTCACCAGTATTATATCTCTAGAATCTGCATCAACCATACCACAACTCGGCCAATGGACGTTACACTGAGGCAAGGTATTAACTACATTATGATTCATTTACCCTTGCTAATATAATACTATGTTGTGTGTGTAGATGGTAATCATACAAAAATGGATTGGATTTGGAGGGAACACTTGGAATGGACTGGTGCTAAAGTAGTTATGCAAGGAACAAGATTGATGGTGTGCTTACGGACAAAAAACGAAAAGCACAATCTTGTTGTTGACAGCAGCAAACTTCTTCTTTTCTCTCTCTCCTCTTTTCTATCTCAGCTACCAAATAAGGCTGGATGTCAAATGTGTTTAGTGTTCACTCTTGTTATCATGAACATTAATTTTGTCATGTATTGTAATGATGATCCGTTCACATGTCACCCCGTTCACCATTAGTATCATTCAAGTCAATAATCCCATACCTTTCAATATTTTGTAAGGAACTTGAGGATGATTTTTCATTCAGTCATGGGGGTATGATGAGTTGCAATATTGGGTACATGATATTGTGTCTGCCCCTGCGATATTGCATACGCGATATCGCGGCCTGCCGAAACATCTATAAATAAGAGGTAGCTTTCTTTTGTTTCTCCATCTAGATCTAGACCCTTAGCCAAACTATAGCAATTTTACCATTCCAGAGTTAGAATAATTTCCATGTGCCCATAGTAGGAGTCTTAAAGTGAATGGATCTTTATTCGAGCAAATTGTACCTGAGCACACATTTGTGTACGACAATAAAGATGAACTTTTTGATAAACCTTGCAGCAAATGGACTAAGCTAGATAGGATTTAATTATGGCTAAATGTTTAAATGCATTCCTAGATAATTAATCTCTCTCAACCCTAAACTCTCCTAGTTAAGTGCATTTAGTACGACTGCTTCGAGCACGTGTGTAACGCTTGGTAATCTAGTAACGAATAGCATTTGGTAATCCCAGCAGCATTGCATTGGTTTAGGGTGTGTGCAACAAGTGGGAACGGATGCTAGTGCTAGGACAATTAGAACTTAGTTAGTGAGTAGTTAATGAAAGTTAGTCACTTAGTCTCTTCACCCTTCCCTATTAGCGTGAAGACATTAAAAAGATAAAAGATATAAAAATCACATACCTCAAGCTTACTTAACCATACAACCGTGAAAATACAAGTAAGTTTGGGAAGACAGCAATTGATTAACCTTAAGTATTCCATTAGGGCATGTAAGCACTTAGTCCTTGAAGTTCGACCGGATCGCACGTGAGACACTTGTATTCGTATGGTTGAGTGTAGGGGTACCTCACCACTCATTAGGGTGTTACCTATAATAATTTTCTTCAACCTAAGGTTTAGGAAGAAGAGTATTATAGGATACTATTTGAGATTAGGGTTCACTAAACCTCTAATTATGCTGATATGTCTACTAATGGTAGGTGTTTGAAGTAGACAACATCATGCTAAGATGGTAGACACTAGGCTAGCAACTCAACACTAATACATAATCTAATTATTAATTGAAGGAAGAAGATGTTAATGGATCTTTAATTGGAATTTGTCACTCTAGTTTCTATTACTACATAGGATGAGAAGATTAGCTACAAAGATATTAATCACTATTTATTTCATTTTTTCCATTAGCATATGGAAAGAAACTATAGTTCAACATTAATGTAGATTGCTTTTAGGGATGTTGGCAATGGTTGAGAATCGATAGAGAGAGAGAGATTAGGAAGTAGTTTTGTAAGCTAGAACCTTTTACCTTCCAAGGTGAAAAGGATCCTACCATTTCCACTAAGGAGATTCTTAAGATCTTCAAGAAACTAAGTTGTACTCTTACTTGATAAACTCATTTGGTAACTCACTAGTTTCATACATCCATTAGATGTTGATGGATTACTTAGAAGAAGGCATATGTATGGAAAGAGTATGATGTCCATTGAAGAGATTTTCTCAACTCTTCCAATGATCATTTAATTCATTTCAAGTTTGTAAAGACTAGAGGTATGATTTTTGATTTGGAAATTTTTATTTTGTTTTATCCTAGTGCAAGTTGTTCTTTCATTAATCTATGAGTAGTTGGATGATTACATTTGGTATGTTAGTTTTATGATCAAGGGATTATCATTAGCTCTATTAGTGATTTTGTGCTTGATGTGGATTAAGTTTACAATTCTATATCCTTGGTAATTCAGAATGTCATTTTGTTTTTTAATCTTTATGTCATGAGTCTAGTAGACTATGATGTCATCTTGGACATGCATTGGTTGTCTTGCTATCAAGGTAGCTTGGGTTATTATCCCAAGATCATTTATTTGATGATAGATGATGATATTTAAATGAGTACATGCTTGGTTCCATAGGATTAAGTTGAATATTATGTGTTCAAGATATTTTTATCATTTATTACTAAAATATCTTTCTTACTTTGTTGTTTCAGTTAGTGAACTCTCTTTTTGATTTTGAGATTTACAAAATTCTTATTATTTAAGAGTTTCTTAATGTTTTTTCATTTTTATTTGACATGTGTTTTTCCAAGGCATGATGTTGATCTTGAGATGTCTCTCAAATCTAGTGTTGAACCTATCTCCATGGTTCCATATAGGATATTTCCTATTGAGTTAGTAGAACTAAGGATTCAACTCTAGGAGTTACTTGATAATAGCTTAATTGATCAATGTATATCTCCTTGAGGTGCTTTCATTATCCTTGTGAAAAAGAAGAATGACAATATGTCATTATTTATTAATTACTAGTAGTTAAATCAAGTGATAGTGAAGAACAAGTATTCTTTGCCAGAAATAGAAAATTTGCTTAACTAGTTGTAAGAATCTTTGATCTTCTCAAAGATAGATTTGAAGTTAGTATACCATCAAGTTTAGATTAGAAAGGATGTGGTATGAACATTTTGAGTTATTGTTTTTGCAATTTGGACTCACTAAAGTCCCTAAAATGTTCATATATTTAATGAATAGTATCATGAGATATTACCTAACTAGTTTCTTATTGGGTTTATAAATGATATTTTGGTGTACTTTTTATTAGAGAAGTTATATGAGTAACATATGAGAATCATTATCTAGATGCTTTGAGAACAATAATTTTTTGTCAAATATTTGAAGTGTTTATTTTGGTGTTGAGAGATTCTATTTCTAGGTCATATTGTTTTGGAGGTTGGTATAGTAGTAGACCATACTAAGATATTAGTTATTCATGATTTTCCTATTCCCAAGGATGTTGAAGAGGTCTGTAATTTTCTTAGGTTGGCAATTTATTACAAGGGGTTTGTCAATTACTTCTCTTGCAAAGCATCATCCCTCATGAAGTTTTTGTAAAAGGATATATATTTCTTATGAAACCTATGTTATTAAGCTATCTTTGATGAACTCATGAGTAGATTAATCTTAACTTCCTTTTTGATTTCACCTAACCTAGGTAAATCATTTGACATTTGAACTAATGCATTAGGAAAGGATTATAATTATATTGTAATGAAAGAGGTAAAAATAATAGCCTATGCCTTACAATAGCTAAAGCCTCATGAGATGCACTACCCCATGCATAAAATTGAGCCATGAGTGATGGGATTTTTCTTGAAGGTTTCTCACCACTACTTCTTCAAAGAGTAGTTGATGATTTGAATGGATCATAAGGGATTATAGTATTTGATCAATGTGCCATAGTTAAACCTACATTAAAGGAGGTGTGTTAAGTTATTGAATTTTACCATATAGTATCAAACAAGAAAAAGTAATGTTGTGGTAGATTCCTTGAGCTATGTGGCTAGTAAGATCCATAGTTCGATGATTTAATTTGATGTAATTAGTAATATTCATGTAAAGTAGTAGTGCTATTCTTGGTGTGATTATAGGCAAATCAATGATTCTTCTATGATAGTTGATGCACTTGGGTTTCTTCATCATAAGCTTCAGGTGTATGTGCCTGATTCCTTGTGGAAGCATATATTGAATAAATATCATCTTAGTAGATTTCAAATGCATCAGGATAGTGATAAAATATACCAGATGCTCAAGAGGTTGTACTAGTGTTTAGACATGAAGAAGCAGGTTGGATAATTTATGATTATAAATTTAATCTATAAGCATGTTAAAGTTGAATACCAATGATAAGATGGCTACTTCTAATCTTGAAACATCCCAAAGAAAAATTCATGTGACAAATAAAAAAAACTAATAGCCAAGAGTTTTCATTGTAATTTGATGGGATCTTAAAGGTAGTAACAACTGCCTATTTTCCCATAAAAAATCCTATCCTATGGCCTAATTCTTGCAAAATTTTGGATATTTCTTAATGTGTAGGTATGGAATTTACAATTTAGAATGTTGAAATTCCATTTAAGCCAACTTGTGTAGCTTGAAATGTAAATACATTGATAAAATTTGGCAGCAAAACCCAAAAATGTTGGTGGCATACATATTTTAGATTGTGCCATGAAAATATCCCAAATATGCCATCCAGTTTGGCAAAAAAAAACCCAAAAATGTTGGTGGCATATACATTTGATTTTGGGCCATGAAAATAGGACAAATGTGCCATCAAATTTGGCAAAAAAAGTAGAAAACATTAGTGGTTAATATGCTATATTTTTTGGATGTTTGTGGCCTATTTAAGCCAAAGTTTGCATCTTTTGAAGAACTTTTGGACCATTTTCATTAAGGCCAAACTTCAGACTTTTGAAGTAGTGCAAACATCCAAGAGTCCATAACCATTTTTCCCTTAGTGTAGATCACTATAATAGAGAACCTGTATTAGATGAAGTTCAAGAGTAGATTGTTTAGGATATTCAAGTGTGGATCTATTTGCAGAGCATATCCTACCATTTGCATCAAATTCCAAGGATATTCTTTGAGCTCTTGGGCTTTTAATTCTCATAACTTGTATTCTCTAAACTTTGATTTTCATGAATTTTTATTATATTCAATACAAAGTTTGTAGCTTCTTGTGTTTACCACATTTGTTTTTACATTTCTTTGTTCTTAGATCTAGCATTTCAATTATCCTTACATATGTTTTTTTTTATTTCATATCATGATAATATACTTCTAAGTCTTCAATTGATCAACAAGACTATTTGAGGCACTTCATATCCTTTTTTAGGACTCATTGGATCCAGGGTTAAATTGTACTACACTAAAAGTTTTGGCTTTCTAGCACTGAATTTTTTAGTTGCTATAGTTTTTGGCACTAAAAATAGGGCCTTTGGTTTTATTTTTCATAAAAAATTCATTTCTTATTTTTTCTGTGAAAATTTTATTTTTTAAAGACCAACATGTAGAGCATAAACTAGTTTTTAGCATAAAACAACATGTTCCCATTACTATTTGCATAACATAGTTATTGTGTTGCCCCTCTTCCCTACAAATTTTCAATTTCAAAAAATTAATTTTTATTGTTTCAGTGTACACCACTACCTTAACTTCCTACTCTAGGTAGCTTAAAAATTAAATTTTGTAGTTGCAATGTTCAACATAGCCCTTGTTTTCTATGCATTTGATTCAAGTTTTTATCTTAGCAGTTGTAGTGCATATCGCATGGTTTTTTTTGTGCTTGCAAGTTGCAAATTGTTTCTTGGTGTTTTCATATACATTGAAACTTTTTAGTATTTATCCTAGAATTGGTTAAATATATTAGAAAAAGTTTGAATTTTTTTTTATTTTTCATTGTAGTTGTAGTTAATATGTTGGAGTTTCATAAGTTGAAACTCTTAATATGTTAGAGTTTCACAAGTTAAAACTCTTTACTAGTTAGCTTATTACATTTTATATATTTGCTTATTAAGTTTTACACTTTAGCATATTAAGATAGCTTATCATGTTTCACAAGTTAGCTTATTATGTTTTAAATGTTAGCTTATTACTTTTACAAGTTAGCCTAATACGTTTTATAAGCTAGCTTATATGTTGGCCTTATATCTTTTATGCCTTTTCACCATTTCATAGTTTTATCTCACATCATAATACACATGGAAACTAACCAAGAAGCCATTCGCATCTATGATTCCAAGGATCTAACTATGGAAGAACATAGAAAATCCCTTAGGCAAAGGGGATAGGAACCAAATTTCATGATCATCAACAAGGAGTATGGTAATTTCATTTGTGTTAAGATCCAAGTTGGTCTTCTCATCCCATGTTTGGAATCAGAGTCCAAACATCAATTTGAGATCATCCATCGAAACAAGAAAGAGTATATTTCCTCACCCTAACACAACAAGAAAGAGTCCAAACACAATTAAGCTAATGGACTTTTACATGTGCATGTTAACGCAACTAATAGACATTGATGAGATGAGTGAGGAAATTAGCTTGTGTGAAAACCTACAGGACTAGGATGAGTTTGAAGTAGAGCATGAATTAGACACATTTATAGAGGATCTTTTGAATGCTCCACTTCACATGCAACCATTCCCAACTCCACATCTCCTATGTCCTCTATAAATTAGGTTCCTTAGTCTACATCCTTGTTCCCTATCATGTTCATCCCAACCTCCATCATAGTAGTGCACCAGTCTCAACTAGCCTGCCACTCTACCTCCTTGTTTATGCTTATGTCTTTTGCAACCTAACCTTGTTTAGTATACCCATCACTAGTGATGTGTACCATGCCACCTCCTTTAATCATACCAACCAGAACTCTAGGCTTTACAAGCCTCTCACACCCCTTTTATCCCTTTTATCCTACATGTTTCAACCCAAGCCTCATTTTTCCTATTTTACCCTCTTGCAACCATGATCACCCAGTCCCTCCTATCCATGTTGATGCCCATTACATGGCCTAGGCCACCCAGTTTCTCTTGTAGCCATTAGTTCAAACATCCTAACCAGTAGGAATGCTCCAAGGCTTGGATCAAGATGTTTAAATAATCCAAGACCTCATTGAAGAGTAACAGAAGCTTAAGATCTCCACCATCTAGATGGTGAAAATTATGAATTTCTATTAAGATGACCTTGTTACTCCTATTGTCCTGAAAAAAAATCTTCCCATGAGAATTCCTATTCCTCATTTCACTAAGTATAATGATAAGGGTAATCCAAACTCACATCTCATTACCTTTTGTTCTGAGTGCTTATTGTTACAAGCTTCACCCCACATCATGATGTGCATCTTTCCTATGTCTCTCACTTGAAAAGCCTTAGATTGGTACCATGTGTTACTCAGAGGCTCTATTATCTCTCTAGAAGGCTTAATTTTATAATTTGTTAACTATTTCAAGTATAACTTGAAACTTGATACAATACTAGACTAGCTTATGAAGGTCAAATAGGGTTCTTTTGAACTTGTTTAAAAAGTCATACAAAGATGGAACACCATCCTCAATGAACTTCCCAAGCCCATGTTTGAAACACATATTTGAACCATTTTCAAAGGATCAATTAATGATTTCATCAAGTCCAAGCTATACTACCTAAATCCATGGTCACTTATCCAAGTCTTTTCCCAAACCAAAAACATAGAGGATGCCGTGAAATCTAGTAATGACCCATCATATGTAACATACAAGAATCAACACATGATAAAGGATATGGACAAAGGAAAACAAAACCATGTAGTAGTGGCCAGAGTTGCCAAGGAAACAAAAATCATGTAGGAGCCAAGGACAATGCAGCCAAAGGCCCTTACCACCACCACTCAACCATTGACATCAGGTGCTTCCACCTTTAACCCACCTAGGCCAAACTTTGAAAGGAAGGATTGGTTCAAATATATGACATAGTGATGACCTTCTCTACTCACTATGAAGTCTTGGTCAAGATGTTGACCTCCATTCCTATTAGTGAGAACATATCAGCCAATGAGAAATCCATTCATGTAGTGATTGTGCCACCTTTACCTAGGGAAGAAATGAAGTCAACTACCTTAACTTTTCATGATAGTGAGATGAAGACTAACTTACAAAGTGGTGAGGTGTTGAGGGCATCTCTCTTCCTAATGATAAGGATTAATTAATACAAGGTGCACTAGGTGCATGTTGATGATGGGGTGGCAATGACTGTTAAACCCATTCCAATTGTGGAGTGTTTAGGCTTGGTAGAACAGATTCAAAACATTTCCACTTCTACTCTTAAGTCCTTTAATGGGTCATGAGTAGTAGTAAGAGGATCTAATTCTCTAGACTTTGTTGTTGGGGAGTAATTCTTTACATTTGCTAATTTCTTTGTAGTGGAAGAGACACTGGAGTTTAACTTAATCCTAGGGAGGTCTTGGTTATGAGTAGTCTCTTCCCATATTGATGAGTGGTGAGGTACCCCTACACTCAACCATACGAATATGAGCATCTCATGTGAAATTCGGTCAAACTCCAAGGACTAAGTGCTTACGTGCCTTAATAAAACAATTAAGGTTAATCAATTTTTGTCCTCCCAAACTTACTTGTATTGTCACGGTTGTATGGTTAAGTAAGTTTGAGGTATGTGATTTTTATA
>MNCI01017913.1:1412487-1431822 GCA_015680685.1 Gnetum montanum | reverse complement strand
GCTCATGTTCCAATGTGTCTATGCCACAGTTGTTGGCATGAGTTATCTCCTTAGTTCATTCCATGCATATTTGCTTGCTCCTTTGAGTGGCTATCAACCATGGGGTGTCTATTACTGGTTGCGTGGTTGCTACATATAGGCATCTTTGTTTTTCATTCTCATAGGCACACATCTCACATGGAGACATATCCTCCATGTCATCACCCAATGAATCACTGTATGTGATGCATGGAACTTTCCTCTTCTCGATCTTTTCGTAAATATTCATCTTAGAAATTTGCAAGGAAAGATCACGAATTCCTAGGTACATGTGTACGGTACTTAGCCACGGTCTTCCCATTATAATGGGGAAGCCCCCTTCGTTGTTAACCTCAATCACCAGGAAATCAACTGGGTATGACCACCCATACATAGTGGTGATAATGTCCTCCACCAATCCTAAGGGAATGGTGATGGATTGGTCAGCCAGCTCTAGTTGTATGTTACTCTTCTTAAGTTGGGGCAGGTTCCAGGCTTGATACATCTTTTGTGAAATTAGGTTGACTCTGGAACCTGAGTCAAGAAGAGCTCGATGGGGTGCATTTCCAGCGATCTGTAAATGAATTAAGGGGTTCCCAGGGTTAGATAGTTTCCTGGGAAGGTGGCCCACCTTTATTTAGTCAATTACGGTATGTGTCAACATAACCATTTGCGTACTTAGTTGTTGGATTGAAGGGTTCTCCAAAGAGTTAGTGGTTAGAGGCCTATACATGTGCCCAACTGCTTGTTTTTACGAGAGTTTGTCTAGGCTCCTAGTTCTGAAAAAGGGTCTCTTCTTTGTATAGTTGTCAGAACCAGCACCCGGTTGGATATTTACATGCTGAATATTTACAGCTCTCATGGCATTACATTGTTGTGGTTGGGTAGGTAATTTCCCCTACATTTTTGGAATAGGTTGTATGGGAACTACAGGTGGAAGAGGTGCGGGTGGAGTTAGAGGATGGGCTGAATGTGAGATATCTCCCAAAGGAGAAGGAGTCCTCCTAAAGTACTCCCAAACTTGGTAGTAACGTTGGGGAGTAGTGTGACCCGTAGAGTCACCTGGAGAAACTGGCTGTTGCACATAATAATCGTAAGGATCGGGCAGCCGGTAAGGGTATTGATGTGTTAGCAGTGGCATCCCCCATGACTGTGGGTACTGCCATTGCTGATGTTGTCCAATAGGCTGTGGAGGCGTTCCACTTGGGTAATATGTTAAGGGTTGGTGGAACTACCTTGGATTACCTTGTGGATAAGGTAACCTTCGGGGTGTTTGCCGTTGATTAAGTCTTGGATTNTTTCCGATTCACCAACTCTTTGAGTGGTGACTCATCCTCCTCATCACAGAATTTCACTCCCTTCTTGCAAAGGGAGGGATCACGATTGTATTCTTCTGCACTTTCCCTCTTACATAGCTCACCCTCTTCTTGCGCTACTTGTTCCAACAAAATTTCAACTTCATGGGCTCTCAGTTGGGAAAGTCTCCCTTGGGCGTAAGTCCCAAGAGTTCTTCTCGTTTCATTCCTTATCCCATCCACAATGTGGCAAAGTTGATCCCGCTTAGCGTACCCATGGCTCAGGCAATGATGTAAGTAACAGGCCATGGTAGCATCCAAGGGTTCATAAGCACCTTTTTTCTAGCCTTGGATCTGCTTACGCAAATTGGACACTCTAGAGTATGTTTGATATTTGTTGTTGAATAGTTCGAGCATCGTACTCCACCTCCTGATGGTTTCCAATTCTAAGGACCGGTACCAGCTCTCTGCTTCTTTGGTGAGTATCCTTGGAAACAACTTAAGCTTCTACCACTCATTATCTATATTTTGCAAGGCACAGACATCATGGAATGCCTATAAATGATGTTGAGGATCAAAGTTGTATCCCCCTTCAAAACGTGGGATATTATTTATGTCCAGATGCTTGATCCTGCTATCTTTTAAGTGCCTTGTGGGGATCCTAACTGCCTCTATGATGTCTACCATGCTTCGGGTTGCAAGTAGGGGTTCGTCATGATCATCCCTGTCATGACATCTGTGATGTCTTCGTGGTGGTTCCCTACTCTCCCTATGTCCTTGCCCTTGTCCTAACTCCTGACCTTCCTGTCGAGGTCTTTCATCTTCCTTGCTTTTACCCTCTCCATTGTGCTCACAATGGTTGTGCCCAGATGTGGAAGGAGAGTGTGAATGGTGAGATGAAGGAGAAGAGGAAGGGGATCCATCACCATGGTGATGTTTCTTACCTTCTCTTCGGCTGCTTTGGCCCTGATCATTGTGATGATCAAAGTGTCCATCCTTAGTGTAAGTGGTTGTTCCTACCATGAATAGTTGGTGTTCATAGGGATCAAAGCCCGTAGCATGTACAATTGATTGAAGGCTCTGATGCCTAATCTCTTCACCACTATGAGGAGGAGGAACATAATTTCCTAAGAAACCCGTTGTGAGGGGTTCCTTGTCTTCTATTTCACTAAGGACATGGGGGACCTTGCCCTTCAACAATGAGTGTTGGCTCTCCTGCCTTTCATCCCTCATACGTTGCAAAGTGATGGGATGATAATCCCTTATATCATATTCTCCAGCAATGTATTCAGCGAATAAGTCCTGCATGCCAATCTGTGCTAAGGCACGGAAGAGCATGTTCTAAATAGATCGATCTGGTGGTAAAACTATGTTACCAAACAAATCTCTCCAGTGCAACTATTCATCCTGATGGAGGATAAAAGTGTAATCAAGAATATACTCATCGGGATGAGTATAAACTATCTTATATTGTTTAGGACTTGGTTGGTTCAAGTTATGTGTATGTCGCTGACTGTCTTCCGTGTTATCCCTAGGTGAGTTAACCTTATGAGAAGAAGCCATTTTATTGGTGTGCTATTCACTGTTATATATGTTCTTATTTAACTAATTAACCCAAAGGTTCGTTAAGGTTCACAATGATGTGAAAGATTTCCTAACGTTCTAATTGGCGTACAAACACTTAGTTCCCCGGCAACGGTGCCTATGATGAGTGGTGAGGTACCCCTACACTCAACCATATGAAACAAGCGTAGCATGCACGATCCAGTTAAACTCCATAGACTAAATGCCTAAACGCCGCAAGGAACACTTGGGTTAATTAATCGTTGTCTTCCCAGACTTACTTGTTGTTGTCACGGTGTATGGTTAAGTAAGTCCGAGGTATATGATTTTTTTGGTCTTTTTAGGTTTATCTCCTATGCTAAAGGGTGAAAGGTTGAGAGACTACAACACTAAGTCCTAGCGTTAGTATCTGTTCCCACTTGCCATACACACCTTGAACTATGCAACTGTGGCTACCAAACACTAATCATTACTGGGATTACCACACGTAACGCACGTGCTCGAAGCGGTCATACTGAGGCACCTAACTAGCCTAAGTGAGATGAGCAGCCGATTTCTTGACTAGCCATACACATCCGTAGGTGCTTGTAATCAAGTCGTACTCATCCCACGTTCTAGGAGATAAGGGTGAGAGAATCTAATCGCGATGAGTAGCCGATTCCTTGGCTAGCCGTACACATTCGTCAATGCTCGTAACCAAGTCATACTCATGCCGTGCTACTAGGAAAGTAATAAGTAACATTAAATAAACCTATCCATGTACTGCAAGGTTTATCCACAAAGCTCATCTTTATTACCATACACAACATGCATTTAGGTACAAAGTTTCTCGAATAAAGAACCATTCACTTGGGGGACTCCTACTGCAGGCACATGGAGAATATTCTATCTCTGGGATGATCAATCCACCAGAGCTTCGCTACTTCTAGCCTAGGATTACCAATGAGGGGAGTGCCACCTCTTATTTATAGATTTGGCGGTGGACCACGATATCGCATATGTGATATCGTAGGGGACGACGCAATATCGCGTATGCGATATCGCAGGGGATGCGATATCGCGGTACGCGATATCGCGGCTTGTGCATATCGCGTCTCATCAATTGACAAACTTTACTTTGTAGCCTTATTATTTCAACTTGTTGCCTTTTATGTAGGAAAAATATAAAACAAAATAAAATATATAAAATATTTTAAACTAAAATTTTTAACATATAACCAAAATGTCCATAGAAATAGCCATAGTTACATTGTGCAAGAGGATAAAATAAATAAAATAATAATAATAATATAGTCTCTAGGGCTATAATTATCAAAACAAGGACATCAATAATGTGGCAAAGAATGATATAACATGATACACCAAAATAAGAATGCTAAAACTAAGTTGTAGGAGGAGGAGGAGAAGGATCATCAACACCATCATCTTCAACATTCTTATCATCATCATTGGAGACCTATAAGCAACAAAAAATAAAAAAATAGTAACTATGATGAGAAAAACATAACCATGAAACCATAAAAACTAAAAAATAAAAAATATACAACCAATTCAACATTTTCATAAACTATTGATATGAAAACCAAATTTTGACAAAACTAAAGGCTAAGAGTAACAATGTAGGGGCTTTATTAATTAACTTTTTAAGAAATTAGTGGTTAAATAGTCAATGCAAGTTGAAACCTTGGAGATAGTGGAAAAGTGGGAACAAGAAGCATAGGATTTCTTGGTCCTTGCAGCCTATATGCTATTACATCTCCCTACAAGATGCTTCAAGATTCTTTAAACATTAAAGTGATTTGTCCAATAAGTGCTATACATTGACCATGATACTTGAAAAATTTCATAGCAATAGCAAACTAGGCATAGGCACCCAAATTTGTCAATCTATGCAATGTGAACCATAAACTATGCAAACAAAACCAAAACTGATTAATGCAAATTCTAGCGACTAGGAAAAACCTTTAAAAAATATAAAATATTATTTTTAGCTTCAGATGCAAATAGCATATTTCTAAGAAAAAAATTAACCATCAACACTATAATTCAAGCATAGGAAAAATTAAAATTATGCCATTTTTCAATCAAGATTCTTACTGAGAAAACCTAGTTTACAGTGAATCAATTACAGTAAACACCCTAGGAAAAAATTGGAAAAATTTCAAAAAATTCCAAACATCATACAAAAGCCTTCTAAACTATTTCCACCATCTCCCATAGGTCAAAATGTTGACATCATGTAGCCCAAAATTTGAGAACGTAGTTAGGTTTTTCTTAGAAAAACTACAAAATTTCAATGAAATTAGCCAAAACACTAAAAACTAGGTTGATAAAAAAAATTTAAAAATAAAAAAAATCATAAAAATATATTTCCACCTCTAGTACCATAAAAAAACTAGAATAACATATCTATGCAATTAGAATTGCAAAATCTCAGCATATATTGACTAGAAAAAATGTCAACATTGTGGCAATAGTGACCAAGAATAGGGAAAAAGTGCTCAACACAAGTCTAGGAAAAAAAATCACATCTCCCTTAATCCATTACCAAAAATCCAAATCTTGATTCCTCCATAATCAACAAGCCTAGATCTTTCACTCAACATAAACAAATTGAAAATTTTTAGTGTAGATAATCCTAGAGGTGGAAAAATGTTTTCATAAAACTTTGACAAATAATAAAAAAAAATGGTGAGAACTTGGTACTTGGTAGATTTAGATGAAGATCCTTCTCTTGTATAGGATCTAGAAGTCTTGAAACAATACAAATAGCCTTCTCTTCCTTTTCCAAAATTGGATTTTGATTGCTTGGCCTAGTCTTCCTTACCACGATTGAGAGCCTCAAACCTTTGCCTTGATTGTTGCAGAAGAAAAGCTTGAAAATCCTTGTCCTACTGCACCAACACTATGAATGGAGATCAATGTATGCCAAGATGGTTGGGAAGATGTGGTTGATTTGGTGTTTCAACAATTGTTGTAGATTGTAAATGCCATACTAAAGAGACTTTAGGGAATATTACTTTAGTGCTGAGGTTTGGTGTCAGAAATCTTCTAATCCTCTTCAAAATGTAGAGAATAAAAAGACTCTGGGAAACTAAGAAAACCTTATTCATGTTGATCTAAGGGATATTTAAGAAGATAATAAACCTTGTGATCCAAGTTTTGATGGAAATTTTCTATTTCCAATCTCAAAAATTGGATTTTCCAAACCAACACATACACTAACTTAGAGATCTTGAAACCTTGGTAATGTGTTGGCCACAAGAGCTCCAACATATTTAGTAAACATATAGAGGTTATGAGTAGGCATTTATCATCTTAAATTTAACTTGAAATTGTCTAGATGGTCTAGCCAAATTTCAAGTTTTTAATAAGTGCTAGAACATCAAAATTTCACATAAGGAAGTGCCTAACATATATGCCCAATGGACATGCCCAGTCTATATGCCCAATGTATATGCCTAGCATATATGTCTAATATATATGCATTATTCCCAATGTATATGACCAATGTATATGGCCAACGAATATGTCCAATGTATATGCCCAACATATATTCCAAATGTATATGGTTTTTTAGCTTTTATTTTTAAAATATTTTGGCACCAAAAACCACTTTTCTAGTAGTTTAGTAGCTAGTTTGCTTAAGCTTTTGATATTTTTTACAAGATTTTTTCTTGTTTTATTAATTTTTTCTAGCTTTTTTATTATTTAAATAATTTAAAACCTATTTTATCTAGATTTTTTATTATTTTGACACTTTACAAGTTATTTTCTCTAGCTTTTTGCTAATTTTGCTAATTTACAACCTATTTTCCTTAGCTTTTTTGCCAATTTTGATAATTAGCAATATGTTTTCTTCAAGATTTTATCCATTTTGGCATTTTATAACTTTTTTCATTGAATCTATATTCATTTCAATTATAAAATTAAAAATGAAAATAAATATTTTTATTTATACTATTTCTAACCTAGTGTAACCTTATTTAACCAAGTTTTACCTAGCCAACATCATTTGATCCTGTTTGGTATCATTTGATATCATTTGGTGTCATTTGACAATATTTTGCCCCATTTTTAAACTGTTCAACCCTATTTGGCCCTACCTGACACTATTTTACATCATTTTGACATCTTTTTCATCATTTGCCATCATTTGGTATTATTTGATGTAATTTCTCATAGTTTTGACTTCATTTGGCCCTATTGTAAGCCATTCAACATCATTTTACATCATTTTGACATCATTTTTCATATTTTGACATCATTTTTGCATTGTTACAACTTCCTTTGATGTCATTTGATATCATTTTGTACCATTTTGACCCCATTTGGTGTCATTTTCTTTTATTGTTTTGACATCATTTAGCCTCACCTTAATACATTTTGACAACATTTAATCACATTTGGCCTCATTTCACCTTCATTTGGCATGATTAGATATCATTTGATATCATTTACAACATTACTTGGTCTCGTTATACCTTGTTTTACTTTATTTGAACATTATTATGCCTCATGGTGTTCTAATACTATATTATTTAGAGAATTATATCACATAGATGCCACTTAATATGTTTTTGGTTGATGTGCCAGACTGGAACATGGATACATGGGCACAATTCAACATACATTTGAACCTAGTTGGATCCTATGGTGATGTGGAATAATCCATTAATCTTGATTACCTAGATCTTTGGCCTGAGAGCTTGCTTGACCATGTAGCCTTGATAGAAAAGTTCCTTGAATGGTCTAAATACATAATTAAAATCCTTGACCTTGAGGTTGATAAAGTTACTAAGGACTTTCTAGCTAAAGTTCTTGTCACAACACATAATGATGAGGAGAAAATATTAAAAGAGTTTCTTACTTGAACCATAGTAGGCTAAAAACATTACCAAGGTCCTTTAGAACATTAAAGCTTTCACTTGGTCATACGAGGATATGTTAGGACTTAACCCACATTTAGTGCAACATAACATCATAATAGAACCTAGTGTCAAACTTGTTAAATAAAAAGTCCATAAAGTTAAACTATATTTGGCCTTAGTAGTTCATGATGAGATCAAGAAACTATAGCAAGATGATTTGATTCGAGATATTGAATATGTTGATTGGATGTCCAATATAGTGGTAGTTTCCAAGAAGAATGGGAGCATTCATATCTGTATTGATTTCCAAGACCTTAATAAGGAAATTGTTAAAGATTATTTTCCTTTGCCTAGTATTGATCAACTCATTGATTCTATGGCTGGTCATGCCTTACTATCCTTTATGGATGGGTTTTCAGGATACAACCAGGTTAGGATTAACCTAGAGCAACAACTCTACACGACGTTCATGACTCCTTGGGAAACCTTTTATTATATCATGATGACATTTGGTCTAAAGAATGTTGGTGCAACCTATTAATGAGCTATGACATACATATTTAGTGACTACATGGTAGGATTACTTAATTATTATGTTGATGACATAGTGGGAAAGTCTAAGATAGCTAATGACCATGCACATGACCTTAACTTAGTACTTCAATAATGTCTCAAATACAAATGTAGACTCAATCATAAGAAGTGTGTTTTCAATAGTAAGATAGGAAAAATGCTTGGTTTTGTAGTATCTAAGGTAGGGATACATGTTGATCTTGATAAGGTTAAAACCATAACCAACATGGTAGCACTGAATAACCTCAAGGAGCTACAGGGATTACAAGGTAGATTGCAATTTATTTGTAGGTTCATCTCAAGACTTATGGATAAGCTACAATCCATGCAATACTTTCTTAAGAAGGGATTTTACTATGAGTGGACTAACCAATGCCAAGAAACCTCTAATAACATTAACCAAGAATTATCCCAACCATGCACCATGTACCTACCATAGAAGGACAAACCATTTTACATCGACCTTGAAATTTCCAATACTTTCATAGCCTCTCTACTCTATCAGAATGAGATTATGGAGTAGAGCTACCCATTTACCACTAAAGCCATGCATTAATAGCCTAGCCTAGGAGAGTTGATATATAAAGGTTGAGAAGTATTGCCTAGCCCTAAGCTTCTCTTTGAAGAAGTTGAGACACTACCTCTTTAGGAGCCAAGTTAACATCATATGTAAGGATAATGTATTGAGAGCCATAACAACAAATATATAAGAGAGTAGACAAATAGCCCAGTGGAAGGCCATAATAGTTGATTTTAGCCTACATTACATCTTCCAAACCTCAGAGAATGGTTAAGATATAGTTGCACAACTCATGACTTCCCTAGTTGAGGACAATGCAACCATAGACCCCAAGTACCATGATTAAAATGTCAACATTGTTAATGAGGTACTCAAAGATTACAAGGTCATCATGAACTTTAATGGTGCTTCAACTACCCATGGGTCTAGTGTTACCACCATCATAATATCACCCTTTATCAAGATCCAAACTTTTGCTTATTGTTTCCAATTCATGTTGATGAAGTGTCTTCCTTAGGATGTGTCGATGGAATGCCATTGACATGATCCTATTGATGCAACCACATCAATGCATGGTTTGATGCATTGACATGATCCTATTGACTCAGTGTCTTATCTTTCCTATAAATAAGTGTTGACTAGCCACATTTAGGGCACCATGAAATTAGTAGTATAGCTAGGTTCTTACAGTTTGATTTCATAACACCTAGAATAGTTTCTAAGTGCCTGTAGTAGAATTTGAGAAGTGTATGAATCTTTTATTCAAGTACTGATGTACCTAGATACTTCAGTGTGAATGGAAATAAAGGAAAGCTTTCTTAATAAACATTGCAGCAATTGGAATAGCATAGATTTACTTTCCATGCAATTTTACCTTACTTGTACTTAGTTAATATTTAAATTTCCATGCACATTAATTAATAGACATAATGAGCACAACCATTTTTGAACATAAATACATATTCACTTGGTAATCCTAGCAACATTTTTGCTTGGTTTGCCTATTAGCATAACACTTGATAATCCTAGCAACATTTTTGCTTGGTTTGACTAGTAGCATAACACTTGGTTTCCTATACTAAGAAAAAATGGAGTAAACAACCACAAGTAGGGGTTTCCTATGCTCATTTAGATCCTTACTACACTCAAAGGCTACATTCAACTAATGTAGAACATCCTAGAGGAGATGGAGTAATTTCTAGAACAAGAAGGGCCGCAAGGCCTAGGACCTCCTTTAAACCTAGAAAAGATAGATCAACAGACCATGGGGAATGATATAGAAGCCATGATGATTCTCATAATTTTTGATCTTTCTCTTCCTCTTCACCATATAGTTTTGATGAAGATGAATGTAGGTATAGAGATAAAGCTCCACTATGGGGTCAATATAAAGATAGAAATCAAACCCAAGGGCAAACTCAAAGACATCAAAATGAGCATAGACAAGATCATCACTATAAGATGAATAGAAATATATATTATCACCATGATGTGTTTGGTATAAATGAACCCTTGTTGGATTTTAGGGGCTTGACATAGATTAGGAAGGTAGTTCAAATACCCCAAAGGCATCAATGGGATAGCCGCATCAAATGACTTGATATGGAAAACATTCCTAATTTTAAGGGAGGCTATAATTCTGATTCACAACATCATTTACAAGAATTCCATGATGTTTGTGCCTTGAAAAACATTAAACGCAAGTGGTGAAAGGTTAAGCTCTTTTTGAGGACACTAGTAAATGAAGCTAAAAGATGGTATAGATCATTGTAACTAGATTCCATCCATTAGTGGTCCATAATGTTGGAGCTCTTCAATGAATAAGACTAAACGTACACAAGAGTGTCCAACCTAAGAAAAAAAAATCCAAGGATGGAAGTAAGAAAAACATGAATCCTTGGATGTGACCTTGGATAGATACTATTTTCTATTACATAGATGTCCAGGCCATGATTTTTCTTAAAAATAGGAACTTTTCCACATCATAGATAGGCTTTGTAATGAAACAAGAGAGACCCTTGGTATTTATGCCTAGGGTTAATTATCCAAATTGAAATCCCATCAAATACAAAGGCTAATTGAGTGGGTGGAAAAATAATAAGAAGAGCTATGTAAACAAGCAAATGTAGAGGAATATAACTAGGACCCAACTCTTTAAAAGAGAAGGGTTCATGTCTATGATGAGGAAAAAGAGGTAGCTCTCGATGAGGTGATTTCACAATAAATCTTGCCAATACAAAAGTCTATCGATGAGCTTGAAGTAAGGATAGATAAGATATAGAAGTTAATGAATGCCAAAGTTACAACTTACGTAAAAACCATAGAGGAGAGGATAACACAAAAATAATTAACTAATCAAAATAATAAAGGGAAAAAGAATCAAGAAATAGCTAGGAACACTTATCAACAAAAATGAAAAATAGTTGTAGAAGAAGAGGCTATGGACTAAACCACAAAAGATGATAATGGATGTGACATTTGTCTATATGATTATACAAAGGGCTATTACCCAATCATGTTACATCTACATGAGTATTGGGATTTTTCTTTGAATCCCAAGTTCATACAAAAGAAAATGCCTAAGAAATTACCTTTTTCACAAGGTAATTATAGATAGTCCTACAACCAACCATACTATCCTAGTGGAACTCCTTACCAGCCTCAACACTATCATCAACCATAGTGGCAAAACCCATAGTCATACAAGAGGCCATCATCAAACTAGCACTATAGTTATTGCCAACCATAATCATATGGATATTATATTCAAAAACTTGTTTTCTCAATTGGTTCTACTTCCTCTACCTCAAAACACTATTACCACTCTCTCGAATATCATTATCCCACATCTTCTATGGGATCATCACCTCACCTCTCTTCTACTTTGTCACCTCCTTAACATTCTCATACTTTCCTCTAGAACATGACGTTGCCCACAACACAAGAAGGTTTGACACCACAACATAAAAGGAAGAATGCCACTTGTGCTATGAAGATACATGAAAATTAAAATACTAGTGGATCATAACCCAACTTTGGAAATGATCTTTCTTTAGGAGGGTTTTCTTGTGTGAGCACAAAACTTGTAGACCTACTAGCTCATCCAAACTAGCACATAGCAAATCTCATGCAATATCCTTCCTCACCAAAATGATGTCTCCTAATTATATGCAAAAGCCAATAACCATCACCACTCCAACACAAGGGGTAATTGGTAAACCTATCACTATGGAGAGATAGAAACTTTGATGCATCACTACTAATAATAAAGGATGTAGTTATGGGTCAAAAGTTCAACATATTAACACAACCTCTATACCAATCCACCCCAAATTTAAAGAACAAGTGTGTGAACAAAAAAAGGTCTAGACAATAGCCACTAAACCAGAAGATACCTAGTGTCTTGGAAATGGGACTAAAAAATTATTTAAAAGATGCATGGAACCATCCAACCAACTTATTAATTCCTATCCTGGCCATGAACTTAATCATGGGGAAGATCTCCCATTCTAAATAAAGAGCTAATAAGTGCTTTTTCACTCTTTTTTATTTTACACTATTCTTAATATGTATTTTTTCTTAAATATTTTACAATTTTGACTATATTTTATTTTATTTCGTTTGGATTTTTTTATTTCTTTTCTTATGATTTTTTATTTTTTCTTTGTTGTTACCAAGACTAAGTGCGACTATAGCTATTGATTAACAGTGGTTTGTACTGTAATGTTATTTGATTACTAATTTATAGATTCTATATTTGAATTTTGGTATTGATAACTAAGACATGATTTTCTTTTCATGATAATAGGCAATGATTCCATGTCATCCGCCCATCCACAAAACTCTATGGTGTTTCCTTATTTTGGAAATATGTAGTCCCTTCTTAAGTGAAACTTTTAAAAAATTTATGACATTGGTAGTTTCCAAGCTTGGAAAGGATTAAATAAATAGATAAGGGTATGACTTCAAGGGGATTTGATGCTCTTTGTACTTGCTTATCCTCTTGGGTCCATGAGTGTTTCCATGGATTTCTTACCATTCCACAGTTGACCAATAATAAGAAGCTAAAAGTATTTCATGGTGTGATTTCCATACAAAATAAACAAAAATAGAAAATACAAAAGAATAATAATAACAATAATGGAAATTCAAAGCACACCCCTTAGATAAAATAACAAGCTACACGCACTAGTTATGGAACTAGAAAGACATGTTACCCATGCCTAAAGGTCCCCTCTAACTAAGGACAATTTCAATTCTAGCTTCTCTTTTCTTCTCTTTTAAGAATGGTGTTTGAATCATGGGTATATTCGTGTGTCTTGAAGGGATGGAGTGGTCTTAAATTTCAATGTCAAGTTATTGAAAGTGGTTGATTTTAATTTGAACTAAGGATGGACGTTATTAGGTCATATTAACCACAAAATCCACAAGGGAGTTCATTTGACCATGATATAAGACTCCATTTCACTCTTCACCTACTTCACCAATGCTTCTTGTAACTTGCCTCACTATCATTTTTCATGTCTTGTTCAATGTCTTGGTTTGATATGTTAAAATTCTTAGGTAGTTTCTAATAGGATTTAGTCCTTAACTTTTCATAATCATTCATCACCAATGGGGCCCAAAAACTCCTTGGTTTGAGGGTAGGAAAGGGCATTAAGGGCATAAGCCTGCTATGGGAAGGATCCACTTGGATACTCCTTAGTTAGGCCAGTTAAGTTCCTCATCCCTTAGACATTTTTTGCATTCAAATCATTCATGCTCCACATTGATTCCATCTATTTTTGCACTCATTTTAAACTTTTTCCACTCATTCTTCCATTAAAAAAATATCCTTTTTGTGAATTATCTAATCCCCTTCAAGCATTTCTTCATGTTAATGACCTTTCAGGGTCTCTATGGACTCCAATTTTATGCAAAACTCTTTATTTTTCATCAAGCTTTTAAAGAAAAATTTTTGTCATTTGGTTGGTGGGATCCCATTAATATAGCCCTCATGTTAATGTGACCCCATATATGGGATCCTATTGATGCAGCCATAAAATTCTATAAATAGGATGCAACACTTTAAAAAGTTTTGCCATTTACTTCCAAATGGTAAAGGAGATTTTGTAGTTTTTAGAGCCTAGAACCTTCTAAAGCCCACAACATTCACATTGCTTGTTTGATTAACCTTGTTCTTCATTCTTGCAGCTACCAAAGGTGAGTTCTATGTCATGGGGTCCATAAATCTTAGGTTTTTGATAAAAAAATTTTTGAAAATTTTCTAACTTCTACAAGGTTTAACAAATAAAATAATATTAAAATCACCAATTAATGAGCGGTAAAACATTTTCCATAAACTTTGGTAGCCATATAATTAAAAATAATAATAAAATAACATTAAAATGATTAATCCATCATGATCTCAACTTAGCCATGTGTAACTAATCCAAGAGACAAGGTACCTAAATGTTCTAAGATACACATCAAATGCTAATCCTTGGTCATGTTGTGAATATAGATGACACTTAGAATTAAATTTTTGTAGGAAGCTAGACCATTCCAACCAGGTGACAAGTGGACTAGAACTAGAAGAGGCCAAAAAGCAGAGTCACCCTAGGAGTAGGTAGCTGGGAGACATGCAATAGGACCTCTTCAAGAGAGCCCTAAAGTGGAATTTGTCTGATAGATTTCAGAAGCTAAAATAGAGCAATCCCACCAGGATTGGATACTCGGACCAAGATCGAACCTTGAGGTCATTCTAATGAAGGCCTACTTGAGGCAAATTGGGGCTAGGGAGATCCAAAAAGTAGTTTTTTAAAACTAAACTTTGGATCTTTCTTGGACTTTGCCATAGAAGATGTTAAAGCTTAACTTCAGAATTCTCCCATGTTGCCCATTCTCACTTCTAGTGGAGAATGGTACATTTGTTCTAGAATAATAGGCAAGGAAATGCCACTATGAAAATCAAGGAAATTTCTATGTCCTACTCAGTGAATGCCATTTTTGAGGTCCTTGGGTTACCTAAAACTACGGAAACCTTGGTAGAAATTTCAACACAAGTAGAAGAAGAGGTCAAAATGAGTGGGTTCAACGGTGCTATGGAGTTGATCATAAGGAGTACAATGCACTCATAGTGGTAGAGCATGCATATTTTAAGATGATAGACTATCACCTCAATCCAATGATGTGCACTTGGAGTAGGATGAGAAGGCAATTGTTTTGATGATGCAACACCAAGAATAGGAAATGGTGATAGAGGTGGTCACTAATAGACTAGATGATGCACTCAACACCATATGACATTTGTACTAGATGTTTTTGCACTTAGAGATGTGTAGTTTTTTGCAAGAGTAGGAGTTGCTGGACCGATTGGTAGGAACCTAGCAACTAATTCCAAATATCTTTGACATCTCAAAAATCATTTTAGCAAACCAATCAAAGTTGCTTGAGGCTAGGGGTAAGGTCATCATTGCCAATTCCCAACTTGAGGTCACCATAGTGTAGAATCAATGATTGGCTACTGAGGTTGTTGAATTGAAATCTTGTCTCACTAATCCCACTGTACTTAGCCAAAATGTAGCATGAGATAAAGCTTTTCAATAGCTTCGAGTAAAATTTTAGAAGGCTGAGTATGTGAAGTAGTCGACAATCTTTAATTAGTCCTTAATAAATGCCACTACATACAATATTCAAAAGGACTTGTAAGAGGTTGACTAGGAGAATGTCAAGCTATCCTAAAAGAATCATTGCCTGCAAGATGTCAAGATGTAAAAGGATCAAATGGTAGAATTCATTCGATAATAGTAGGAGTAGCTTGCTAGGGTGAACACTAAATTGAAGAGGTTGGTTGTAGAAAATTAAAATCTTTTAATGAAGGAGGTGCATTCCCTTCACAAGAATTCTACAATTGAGATCATCACCTAGAAAAATAAGATCCTCAAATTTGAAAGGGATAAGAATCTTTACAAGGACTAAGTTAGCTTGCAGAAGAAGATAAATGAGAAACATATCCAACTAGTGGAGGTGAAGGTGAATGAGGCCTTCTAGTAGCTCTAACAAGGAGGTGATGTATGGAAACCCATCTTTGATGGACTGAATGAGTAGAAAAAAGCTAAAATCTGCCTCAAGGAGCTATAGATCGAGGAGATGAAAAAGTTCATGGAGCTTTCCAACCTCTATTATTCAAACCTTACAATGTTAACCATCCAAAGGTTGAGTTTAAAATTGAAAAAAAAAATGGCTAACTCATACCTTTTGTACAAGGTTGAGTTCAAGTGTCACAAAGAAACAAAACAAAAGCTGAAAATAGCCAATGCTAAAATTAAGGTCCTTGAGGTGAAGTTCACTATTCAAAGATCAATAATAGAGAACTTGATCAAAAGAATGAATGACTACTAGGAGTTGAAAAATGCAATTAGAGAATTTGACATTGAACACAAACAATTCACTACCTAGTTCATCAATGTTAAGGAGTTGTTCCATGCAATGCCCTATCCTTGGGATGTTCTCATGCCAATCCAAATTGGCAATGCTATGTGGACCATGTATGATCCTAGGAGTAATGAGGAGAAGATGATAGCATTACTGGATGCTTTTCATCCTCCACTAAAAGTCACAATTGCATCCAGAAAGCCATAACCATAGCCTCAACCATAATAGCCGTGTGCACCAAAGGTAGGAGAAGATCCTTCAAAACCTTAGGAACCTCCACCACCTAATACTGTTTTATTTTCTTCTCATCTTCAAGCCACCATAGGATTTATGCTATTAATTTTTGTTATGGTATTCAATTTTGTTGTCATGAATGGAAAATTTTGTAATGATTGTAAGTCTGTAGACTTGGGCACTTAGCGTTTATTTATGTTAGTTTGTGTATCAATTATTTAGTTAATAATTCCATATATTCCCATAATTTTGTAAAGAAACTTGTTCCTCCTTTTGTTCACTCAAGGATGAATTTTCATTGAAAAATGGGGGTATGCTAAAGCATCTTCCTTAGGGTGCATTGATGGGATGTTGTTGATGTGATCCCATTGACATGATCCTATTGATGCATGGTTTGATGCATTTACATGACCCCATCAACATAGTATCTTCTCTTACATAAAGATACACACTTAGCAATGGCATTTAGAACATCATGAAGTTAGTGGTATAGATAGGTTCTTGAAGTTTGATTTTGTAACACCTAGAATATTCTCTAGGTGCTCATAGTAGAAGTTGAGAAGCGTATATATCTTTATTTGAGCATTGATGTACTTGGACACTTCGGTGTAAATAGAAATAAATATGAGCTTTCTTAATAAACCTTGCATCACTTGGAATAGCATATATTTACTTTCCATGTAATTTTACCTTACATGTACTTAGTTAATATTTACATTTCTATGCACATTAATCAATTTGTGGAATGAGCACAACTACTTTTGAGTGTAAACACATATTTACTTGGTAATGCCAAAAGCATTATTGCTTGGTTTGCCCATTAGCATAACACTTGGTAATCCCAGTAGTGGATACATGAGTTTAGGATGTGTATGGCAAGTTGTGAATAGATACTCATCATCCATAGGCTAGTTTAGTATTTATCTTCCTATTGTTAATTAGATTAAATAATTAATTTTTTTATTTTCATTAAGAGTAGAATAAGGCCAAAACAACATTAACCATCATATGCCTCACTCTAGACTAAACCATACTTGACAAAGCTACTACTAATCCAAGTGGAAAGATAGTGAACTATGATCAATGCTTAGTGATTAAGATGCACCACTAGTCCAATCCATAAAATTTGACTAGATCATGCATGTATGCTTGTGATTCATATGGTTGGACATAGGGAGTACCTGCTAATCATCACATGTCTACCAACAATATAGAAAAATATGAAGGATTAATCAAAGGAATGATGGTAGTTGGTAATCAAAGAATCAAATGTTTAATGATAAAGGGTTATTCATAACTCATGGTTAAATAAGTAATTGAGGTTTACACATGCAAAGAAAAACACTTATAACCTTATTATGACCTAGTTAAGAAACTCATGCTACAATTTATGATGTCCAATACATACCCTAAAGTGAGAATACTTGAGCTAATGTCATTATAACCTTAGTGCCCTAAGTGTGACACTAGATGTATTTACCAGGGGACCTTCCTTGATGGAGAACTATGCTCTTCCCATCATGTAGATCACTAAAGACACCTCTATAGCTACTATTGATAATATTTCTTAACAAGACTAGTATGATGATATCAAGTTTTACCTAATGCATGATTAATCTTTGCAAAACTTGACTACTACTCAAAAGGATGTTGTATGTAAATGATCAAAATAATATGTCCTAGTATTTGGTAATACATTATGTTAAAGATCCTATAATGACATAGTGTTAGTGTGGTTGGGAAAAACTGAAGCTTGAATAGTCCTTAAGTAGGTTCATGAAGGAATATGTGGAGGACTTATAGGACCTAGAGTCATGGCCACAAATATTAGATAATTAGAATACTATTGATCCTATATGAAAAGTGACTACTTGTAGAAGATTAAAACTTATGAAACTTTTCAATGGCATGGTAACCTAATACACGTGCCACCAACTAAGTTACACCCTACACAAATCACATGGCTATTTCAATGATGGGAAATCAACATTATGGGATCTATAATGCCTAATTCTTTCATAGGGCATAACTACATCATCACTACAACTAAATATTTTACAAAGTGGGTTGAAGCTATCCCTCCAAGGAAAACAAAATCTTAACATGTTTGTAAATTCATATTAGACAACACAGTGTCTTGTTTTGGCATGCCCTTAACTATAGTCATCGATAATGGATCATAGTTTAGTAGCCAAGAAACATAAATAATTAGTCAATAATTAAAAATAAAATACTTATTTTCATTACTATATTATCTAGAAGCCAATGGACAAGTAGAAAGTAGCAATAAAGTCATCATAAACCTTCTTAAGAGGATGTTAAACAATAGCAGATGCATGTGTCATGAATGACTTATACATGGACTTTGGACCTATAGGATGACATTAAAAACTACAATTAGAGCCATCTTATATAATATTATATATGGGTTTAAAGTTTTTTTGCTTCTTTTATTGTAGGTCCCATTTGTAAGGGTAGCTCTATCTACTTTCACAAATGATGAGTGGCGAGGTACCCCTACACTCCACCATAAGAATACGAGCGTGCACACGCGATCCGTTTGAACTCCGCAGATTAAATGCCTTAACGCCACAAGAAACACTTGGGGTTAATCGTTCGTTGTCTTCCCAGGCTTGCTTGTAAGTGTCACGGTGTATGGTTAAGCAAGTCTGAGGTATGCGATGTTTTTGGTATTTTCGGCTTATCTTCTATGCTATCAGGGGAAAGGGTTGAGAAACTAAGCTAACTCTAACTAAAGATCTAAGCCTAAATTAACTAGCGTCAGCATCCGTTCCCATTTGCCAGACACACCCTGAACTATGCAACTGCGGCTTACTAAACGCTA
>MNCI01017913.1:1302682-1406296 GCA_015680685.1 Gnetum montanum | reverse complement strand
TACACAACTTGGGTTCAGGTTACAAGCTGCTCGAATAAAGAGCCGTTCACTCTAGGACTCCTACTGCGGGCACATGGGAAAAAATTCTAACTCTGGAGTGATCAATCTGCCAGAGCTTCGCTACACTAGCCAGGATTGGGAAATAAGGGGAGTGCCTCCTCTTATTTATAGATATGGCGGTGGGACGCGATATCGCGTACGCGATATCGTAGGGGAAGACGCGATATCACGGCCCAGTGCAAGTTGCGTCTCATCAACAAATGATGAGAAAAATAAGAAGATGTGTACCATTGACCTTGATTCAGTGGAGGAGTAGCGAATATGAATGATTGGTCACATCAAATGATATCAATATAGGTAGAAAAAACATCATGATGACCTAAATAGATGAAAAGTTAAGAAAGGAGACCTTTTCCTTAAGGCTATTCACAAACATGTGGACAAATTCTCAACTAATTAAGAAGTATCTTTCTTGGTTACCAAAGCTTATGACAATAGAGCATTCTAGTTGGTAGACATGGATGGAAATGAATTGACCAACCTAGTAAACCATTCCTATCTTAAAATTTATTATATCAAACACTGACTTTTTTTCTTATAGCCTTTGTTTGTCTTTTTTTGTAGATATGGACAAATGCTTGGCATCGATGACCTTTGTGGCCTACAAAAGTGAGCCTATGTGACCTCTTATCTTTCTCTCTCTCCTTTTAACATATCAAGATATTACAAAATTTGTATAAATCTAGGAAAAAAATTACAAATTTCTCATGTTTTATGTGTTGTAACAATTAAATTTAGCAAGAGGTTTTTCAATATTTTAAGATTCTTATGATGTCATGCAATCTTATAACTATAACAATCTTATCTAGGCCGAAATTTTTTGATCTATTTATGCCAAGTGGAAGATCTAGGCCTATCAATTTTAGTGGAATAAAGATTTGGATTTTTGGAAATGAATTAAGGAAGATTTGGATATTTTCCCAAACTTGTGTTCAATGTTTTTGCCCTATTCTTGGTCAAATTTGCCACAAATTTGGCATTTTTTCTAGATTGTATATGTTGAGATTTTGTAGTTGTAACTACATAGATGTGCTATTCTAGGTTTTTTTGATGGTAATGGAGGTGTAATTATATTTTTAGGATTTTTTTTGATTTTTTATGGATTTTTTACTAACTTAATTTTCAATGTTTTGATCAATTTTGTTGAAATTTTGTAGTTTTTCTAAGGAAAAACTAATAGCATTCTGAAATATTTGGCTACATGTTGCCAATGTTTTGGCACATGGTAGATGGAAAAAAAATGTAGAAGGATTTTGTATAAAGTTTGTAATTTTAAAAAAATTTTACAAATTTTTCTTGCAGTGTTTATTGTAATTAATTCACTGCAAATTGGGTTTTTTCTATAAGAATCTTAGTTGAAAACTAGCATAATTTTGATTTTTCCTATGCTTGAATTACAATGTTTATGGTTAATTTTACTAGTTATAAGATTGTATAATAGCATGAAATTTCTACCAAGATTTTCTTGGATAAGATAGGCACTAGGATAAATCTAATTTTAATTTATCATCCATGGTTGGATGATTAGATTAAGAGGATCAAAAATGTGTTGGAGGACATGCTTTAATATTTTAGATAACTGGAATATCCTATTATCATTGACATAATTTTCCTATAACAATTGCTACTAGACAAGTCTAAAGATAATGTTCTACAACACCTTGGAATAGCTTAACCTTGGATCTCAAGGGCGTCTAAGAAAGAGGATCCAAGGTGCCTTAGATGGTCTTGTCCATCATTAGGACTTAGGAAATGTAAATGAATGTAAATAAATTTTAATAAAAATGTATATCTAATCTATGAAAATGCACAAAAATGAATCATAAATAAACTTGCATAATAAAAAAAGTTGTATAAATTGTGTGCCCAAATGCACTGGGAGTTCTAGAGATGAAGCTTGATGAAGCCAACAAATTATGTTTTGTAGTTAGCCACATGATCTAGGTACATCCTAGCTTTGATTTGCAAAACTCCTTGCTAGTTCTTAGCTTGGATTTGTAGCATTGGTGGTGAAAATTGTGCTTGAAATTTTGGAACTATGGGACTATGCTAAGAGTCTCAAATACCCAAGTAGTTGTCAATTTGCTTAAAAAAATCTCCAAAATGCCAAAGGTTTCAAGTGTTCAAGGTTTGCAAAAGTTGTGAAAATTGTGGAACCAAAAGAACCTATTTGATGTGTTCAAAATTTTCTTTTATAGATCATACAGTTGTTGATTTTTTGTTGCAAATTTCTACCATGATTGCTAATAGATTGATGTGATTTGCAGGTGTGGCAGGCCATCATTTTTAGTGTAGTTTTTCATTTTTGGTAAGTTTGATGCACCCAGGAAATTAGAACTACACTAAGAACTATAAATAGTAAATGGACTTTAGCAACTATGTTGGCTTCACCAAAACTATGCTAGCCTTTGCAAAACTACGTTGGCTTCATGGAACTATACTAGCCTTTGCAGAAGTATGTTGGAGCTATGCTGCCTAGTGAGGAAGCCTCATTCTTGCTAGGGCTATGCTAGAGCTCCACTAGCTAGCTAGGAAGCATCATCCTCATTAGGACTATGCTAGAACTATGAAACTACATTGGCCTTGTGGCATCCTTGCTAGAACTATGCTAGAGCTATGTTAGCCAATGAGGAAGCCTCATCCTCACCGGGACTACATTGGAGCTATGTTGGCTAGGGACAAAGCCTCATCCTTGCTGGAACTATGGAAACTACATTGGCCATTGCTAGAAAAGTGAAAACCCAAGAATTCCAATGCTAGGTGTAGATGGTTTTAGCATAGTTTTGGCTATGGCCAACATAAAACCCATGAAAACCTCAAATTTGGTAGTTCCCAAGGCATTTTTAGCCTTTCAAAGCTAAAATATAAACATGACATAACTTTTTCCACCTGGGAAGTCAAGCAATAATAACTTATAAGGAATTTTTTAGCCCAAATAAATTAAAGTATGTAAGATTGCAGCTAATGGACTACAAACCTTACATTTTAAAATCAAAATCTAGCCTCAAGTTCAATGGTAAAGGTTACAATGTTGAAAAGTTGCAACATGAATTTTCTTGGTGGTGTTTCATTGGCCCCTTTTGTTGATGTTTTAAGAATTGAATGAAGAGACATCAAAAATGAATACAAAAAACCATCGTAGGTCCATCACCAATGTTTCCTCTTCGCACTTGATTTTGTACTATCAATCCATGACAAAGAGTGCTTGTGGTGATGAGGTAAAGTTACTGTGAGATGATATAGATTAAAGGCTATATTTGGTCATGAGGAAATGGTCATAAGGTGTTAACAATGAGTTTCACATGGTGACATCATGATTACAATTATGACAATGACACTTTGGCTAAGTAATGTAGTTTTTATGCTTCATGCTTTGAAGTGTTAGCCACATAATAATTTTTTTGAAGAGTAAACAGTCCACTCCATGGCTTCCTTGATTGTTAGGTGTAGCAACCAAAAACTTCGGTGACTAGAAACACCGAGAGGTCATCAATTGGACAGTCTTAACCCTGGATCCACGCGAGGGCTGTGCTAGATAAAATGGAAATGGGGTGCCCTGAATGGTTTGGTCGATTAGATAGGGACTTAATTGGTGTCACTAAACCTTTTGCAAATGTGTAATTTGAAAAACAATCTTTATAGCATAAAATAATGATTATTATATGCGAGGAAATGAAAATGATGTAAAATGCAATGATAAGTAGGAGAATAGAGTAGAATGGAGTTAAGAAATGCACCACTTTCAAGACTCTGACTTTACTTTTCCAAAGTGGATACAATCGGTTACATGATGCTAGGAAGCATAGAGATCCCAAGAGTAACCAAGACGTTCAAAGCAAGCCAATTGTACACTTGAATGCAGATTCAAGAGCTACCGATGAAAAATACTACAAAGGCAATGGAAAAGAGCTAACAGAATGCCTAAATGGGAATGCCAACTGTTTGATTTTTGTCAACTTGCAAATGTATATTGAATTGCCAATTTTCCAAATTGCCAAGTTGCTAACAGATTTTTCAATTGATTTGCCAACAATTGCTAAGAGCCAAAAGAAATTTTTGCCAACTAATTTGCCAATTTTCCAACCCTTGGTACATTGCTCATCGGGGTATTTATAGGGCAAGGAGCACGTGAGGGATGTGGTTTGGATGTCACGTGTCCTGGACCCACAAGGTGTTGACGTGTCCATGCTACATGGACATGCAAAGCTGATTGATTGAAAAGCCTGCCACGCTGCAATCACGTTGTCAAAACTAAAGATGCTGGGATCAGGTGTGCCAATGATGCAGACAAGGAGTGAAGTGCACTAACGTAGTGTAGCCACCTACTACGCTATGGAGCATAGCCTGTTAGCATAGTGTAGCTGCTTGCTACACTGTGCTACGCTATGTAGCGTGGCATAGCATAGCCACCAGTTCAAACAAGAAATTTGTGTTGGAGTTAATTGCATGTGCTAGATGCCTTTGAAGTGTATTGGATGATTCTGCATGTTTGCTATGCTACGCTATGCTACGTAGTGTAGCAGCTAACCTTAGCTGTGATTTGCACTTAAGTTGATCATGCTGACAATTTGCAACCTTTGTTTTGTGCGATGTCAAGCTTTTGAACTTACTGATCCTATATTTTGAGATGCCTTCATTTTTTGCATCATCGCTACAATGTGCTATGCTACATAGCGTAAGCAGCCAACATAGCTTGCTTTTTGCTTAATCTGCTACTTTTCTAGTAAGAGGAGCTTTGCCGAAGGATTTGGAAGTTAAGCGAAGCAACTGGTTCTGAAGGTCGGAGGTGCTTGCTGAGTGCAAGTGAAATCACTAAGTAAGTTGGGCCTTTCTACCTTACTTTTTCCACTCTTTGCTATGCTACATAGTGTAGCATAATGTAGAACTTTGCCTTGCAATAGTTCATAGTTGATTGTTTGAACAACTGTCTCTTGAGGCTTGCTACGCTACATAGCGTAGCGTAGCGTAGCAAACTTCTTGACTAGAAAACTTTCCAAACTATTTCACACATCCTGAACACTGCTGAAAATCCCACACATCGCCTCTAAGTAGACTGTCAGCTGGATGAACTACCTAGGTGGGCAAGCCGAGGAGTCTATTAAGCCTATCAACACTGGGTGTAGAAAACTTTCCAAACTAGAAAATCTACACTCAGAGCATCCATTTCCTGCCAAACTACCATGATGTTGCTTGAATTACAAGGACCTAGTGAAGTAAGAATGCCTTGACAATTTAGGGTATTTCATTGGCCCCTCTTTGTTAACGTCTGGAGGATGGACCCGAGAGACACCGACAAATAATACTAAACACCACAAAATAAAAAACTCTAACATTGCTCTTCAGTGATCACCAAGATGTCACTTAGGTATGCTTGAGAGTGTTGCATTGGTTATGCAGGCAAAAGGGAAGGGCTAAGCAGGGAGGGAAGGAGGTTCAAGAAAATGGTAAAGATGAAACTTAGTAGAATCCCTCGTCAGAGTGCTTGTGAGGGAGTTGTTTGTATGGTCATCTTTGCTTTTTTTGACCTTCAACCTCTTGTCAAAATGCTTAGAGAGGGTGATTGCAAAACAGTTTGTGCCATTTTTTTAGGCACATTTTTTTTGTGCATGAGCGTTCTCTCTCTTGCAATTTTTCCTTTTGTTGTTTTGTTGTTTACATTTGCAAATAACCTTGTTGTAGGATAGGTGTTTCTTTCCCAAGATGAATTGTGTTTCATCCACATGGGGCTTTAACCTACCTACATATGCTTCCCATGCGGCAAGTTGTGTTACGTGTGTCATGGACTTTGTAGTTGGACAAATAGGAGGGCTTGATAGGCATCGGGAAAAGCTTGTAAAAGATGGGAGAGAGTGGAATTGCGGGTGTAAGGAACAAGGTAAAGGAGCTTAAAGGGGAGGAAAGGATGTGCACTCTGAAGTAGCCAAGCTAATCAAGAAGACCACCTTGTAGCGATGTAGTTTCCTACTGCCATGGAAAAATGCACCTTTGACTGATGCCCCTCTGGTACGCACCATGCAAACACAACAAAAAGCAAACTAGGAAAAATAATCATGATGCAAAATGAAGGCGAAGGTCTTGTTTGTTATGGACACTGTTGGAGCTTTGGACTTTATTGCTGAGGCATGCGACATCCAAACCAGGAAGGCCAATAGTGGCCTTGGTAGTATCAGTGTGGAGGAGTTGGCACCGAGGAGGCTAGGAGTTACTGTGAATGCAGATGCTCAAGAATCCTTGCCCAAGGCAAGAATTATTGGTTCAGCTGTGAGATGGGGTACCTAGTAGCTAAATGTCTCTTGAGCTCAGGCACTGGAAAGGGTTGGAAAATAGCAATATTGTGGCTGGGCCGTAATACTGCTGGAACTCCAGCAGTAGGCGTTGACTAGGGAAGCTACTGCCAGGGTGATGAGCTGTGGTGGTAGTAGGTCTAGAGGGTCAATAGGATGTCATACAACATATTTGGAGAATCAACAAGATGCTAGGAGTAGTGGCATTACATATGTTCCAAAGGGTGTTTTCTTGACATCATGAACTACATTCTAGAACTGCAACATCCCACCCTGTGTCAGCACTGTGCATGTTCACTTATTGTGTATTGGCATAGATGCATGTTGGGGACATGCTGTGAACCCAGTTTAAGGTTCTGGTAGACCATGGTGTGCTAGTTTAAGGTCTCAACAGACCATAGTGTGCTAGTTTAAGGTCCTAGCAGACCGTGTGTGCTAGTTTAAAGTCATAGTGGATGGTCGCTATACTGGTTTAAGGTCCCAGCAGACCGTTGTGCTAGTTTATCATCGTAGTAGACAGTGGATGAGCTAGTTTAAGGTCCTAGCAAACTGTGCTTTGCTAGTTTTATGTCAGGGCAGATAGTCTATGCCAGTTTATAGTCACAGTGGACTGCTTTGCCAGTTTTATGTCAAAGCGGACGTTTGTTTGCCAATTTTACGTCGTAGCAGATGATTGTTTGCCAGTTTTACATCATAGCAGACAAGCTTACTGTGTTCATGCTTTAGATGTAGTATGGCTTGAGGTATGAGTGATTCACTAGATTTGCAAACTCCTTGCCATCCATGTCTACCAACTTGAAGGCTCCATTCCCAAAGGCTTTTGTGACCATATATGGACCTTCCCAGTTTGCTAAGAATTTGTTCATATGCTCACAGACAACCTCGAGAATGAGATCTCCCTTATGTATTGGTTGTTGATGTGGATTTGCATGATATTTTTTCCATTTCTTCTCCTGATAATGCTCTATGCAACCTAGTGTTTGTGCATGCTCCTCCTCTATTGAGTTGAGGTTGATGAGCCTCGACTCATCGTTCTGGGCTTTGCTCACAACATCTAATAAGATCATTTGGAGTGATGGCACTTGAAACTCAAGAGGTAACACTACTTCAGATCCATAAACAAGACTATAAGGTGTCTTACCTGTCGTAGTCCTACATGTCGTCCTGTAAGCCCATAGCACATAGAGGATTTGCTCATGCCATCTCCTCTTGCTGTTGTTAATCATTCTCTTCAGCAAGTTGATGATGGACTTATTTGTAGCCTCTTCTTGTCTATTCACTTATGGGTAATATGGCAAGGAGAACGATTGTCTGATGCCAAGATTTTTACAAAAGGTTCGGGTTTCTGCACTATTGAACTGTGGCCCGTTGTCAGTCACAATAGTCATGGGAAGCCCAAAACTTGTCACGATGTTATCCAAGATGAAGTGGAAAACTTGTTGAGATGTCATCTTCCTCAAGGGGATAGCCTCCACCCACTTAGTAAAATACTCAATGGCAGTGATGATGAAGCTATGCCCTGTGGAGGACTTAGGCGTGATAGGTCCTATGAGGTCTAGTCCCCATCACTAGAAAGGTCACGTGATCTGTGTTGGATGTAGCTCTATAGGTGAAACGTGTATGAGATTTGTGTATCATTGGCACGTATCACACGTCTTGACTTTGGCCAGGCAATCATGATCCATTTGAGGCCAGTAATACCCTAGACATCTTATTTTTGAGGCCATAGTCCTAGGTGCTATGGGTCCACCACATAGTCCCTCGTGTACTTCATTAATCACCTTCTACGCTTGCTCCTCATTTATGCATGCCAACAATATCTCATCATAGGAGCATTTGCACAAGGCATTGTCTCCCACGAGCACGTATTTTTGAGCACGCTTACAAATCACATCTCTCTAGGTAGATGTTAATCCACTTGGGGGCTCGCTATGTTGCAAGTAGGCTTTAATGTTGGAGTACCACTCCTAGGTATCCATAGCACTAATAGAGGCTTCATGTCCCGCCTAAGTGATAGGCTCCATAGACTCAGTAATCTAGGTTGGTAAACTTGTGAACAAGTGTGATGGAATATTTAACACTAGGGTAGCCAAGGCGTCTACTATGGTGTTTTCATTGCATGGCATTTGTTGCACATACGTAGTGGTAAACTGTTTGAGTAGGCTTTTTGCTAAGTCATAGTAAGGTTGTAGGTGTGTAGCCTTGCAGGCGTAGAGCTTGGTGATTTGGTTCACAACTAGTTGTGAATCTCTGCGAATCGCCCAAGTGTTGTATGCTTAATTCTTGGGCTACTAAGAGGCCCCTCAGTAACCCCTCATACTTTGCCACATTTTTTTTACAAGGGAACACAAAACTATAAGCAAAAGGATGCATTTCCCCAGAGGGAAACGTAATGATAGCAGCTGCACTACCCCATTGCACGGTTGAGGCACCATCAAAATGCAAAGTAGCTTCAAGATGCGATGGGATGGAGTTGATAGTGCTAACATGCTCATCTAAGAATTCAGGATCTATGATCACCTGGTCATCAATAGGTGAGGTCATAAGTTACATTGCTATGGCTTGACCTTTCATCAACGATTGGCTCACATAATGTAAATCAAATTTTGCTATTATTGCTTTCCACCGGGCTATCCTACTACTTTCATATATATTGTTTGTGATAGCCCAGAGTATGTTGCTCTTGGAAATAATGTTAATCTTGCTACGAAATAGGTAGTATCTCCACTTCTTCAATGCAAACACTAAGGCAAGGCAGTTTCTCTCTACCTCTTTGTATTTCGCTTCATACATTATCAGTGCATGGCTTAGGTAGTACACTGGTATCTCAAAACCGTCATCCTGTTTTTGACATAACAGTGCTACAAGAGACATGTCTAAGGTGGCAAGGTAGATGAAGAAAGGCTTATTCCTCTGTGGTGGGTAAATAGTTGGGAGGTGCAAAAGGTCTTTCTTCAGATCATCAAAGGCTTGTTGGCACTGTGATGTTCATTCAAAGTTAACCCCTTTCTTCAATAGATGTTGCATGGGGTGTAACTTCTCAGTCAATTTTGCTATAAACATCCTGATGAACTATACTCTACCTTGTAACTTGTGCAATTCCTTAAGATTTGTAGGTGGTGCCAAGTTAATGATGGCCTTGACTTTGTCAGGGTCCACTCGTATTCCAACCTCCGATACTACAAACCCTAACATGTGTCCGGTTCTCACCCCAAAGACACACTTTTTCGGTTGAGGCATAAATCATGCATCTGGCAACACTTGAGGACTACACCTAGGTCATTGGAATGATCAATGGCTTCCTTAGATTTCACCGCTATGTCATCTACATAGTCATTTAGTGTTTCTAAGATGCAGTCACTAAAGATGTAAGTCATGGCTTGCTGGTAGGTTGCTCCAGCATTCTTGAGCCCAAAAGGCATCATAGTGTAATAATAGGTACCCCATGGAGTCATGAAGGTTGTTGTTAACTGATGCTCTAGGTTAATGCAAATTTGGTTGTAGCCAAAGAAACCATCCATGAAGGATAACAGAGGATGACTAGATGTAGTGTCAATGAGTTGATCAATACTCAGAAGTTGAAAATCATCCTTAATCGTTGCTTTGTTTAGATCTAGGAAGTCTATACAGATTCGTATTCCTCCCATTTTCTTAGAAACTATAATGATGTTAGACATCCATTCGGAGTAATCAACTGCCCGGATGAAACTAGCCTAGTATAGCTTGGTGATTTCATCCCGTACGGCCACTGCAATCTCTAGTTTAACCTTGTGAGCCTTCTACTTAACCGCCTTCATGCACAGGTCTAAGACAATGTTGTGCTGTATCAGCCTTGGATCTAAACCTAGCATGTCACTGTATGACCATGCAAAGACTTCAATGTTATCTTGTAGAATTTTGGCTACATCTTTGTGCGTCTACGAATCTAGGAGGGAACTAAGTTTCAACACTTTTATCTCCCCCCTGGATGTGGTCAAAGGTGTTTCAATGAGAGGGTCCTCAGTTACATCCCTGGCCTCTAAATCTAGGGCTTGGAGTAGATTCTTAGGCTAGTCTGGGGATGCTTCTAAGGATGCTACGGTGCTAACTACGGGTGATTCCCAGTCTATTAGATCTGGGTTTAGTTGTCTTGTGAGTTTGCCATGTGGACCTGCTAAAGCTAAAGGTGAAGAGAGATCATGATGGATTTCCATTCTCACTCAACCTACCAAAATGAGATGAAAGTCTAGTCAAGAGGTACCTATTTGTAGTAATCTATGCATAGCAAAAATTTGCAACGTTGCAATGAAATGTGAGCAATGGAAATAACTGGAAAGTATGATAGAAAACTTAATATTTTTCAATTTAATATCATGGTGGACTGCTTGGAAGTAAAAATGTAAAACTGCTATGTAAAAATGCAAAAGCTGCTAGTTTAACATCTTTGCAGATTGCCGACAGATTAGAGTATTAGTTTAAGGTCATTGCAGACCGCATAGACGTAAAAATGTAAAACTTCTAGTATAAAGAATGAAAAGCTGCTAATGTAAAAAAGTGCAAAACTACTGATGTAAAAATATGAAACCGCTAGTTTAATGTCGTTGTGGACTGCCAACAAGTAAAACGGTCGAAACTGCTAGTTTAAGGTCTTTGCGGACCGCTAACTAGATTGAAACTATGCATTAGGATTGCTAGTTTAAGATCTTTTTGGATCGCTAACAAGATATTTTTGTGAAGGCAAACGGCTAGTTTGAAGCATGTCAAGGCTTTTCACCCAGGCCCACCTATCTTAATGCGAATAGTGGTATCATGTCATGGCGGGCATGCTACGCTACATGACATACTCCGCATTAAACAGGGAGAGATAATGACAAGTTTCCTTTTCACCATTATGGCTATAAATAGGGATTAACCCTTGTTAAACTCATCATTTTCACCATAACAGTGTAGAGCCCACATTCGGAGCACAGAGCGATTGAGCCAATACAGAGCAAGGCGATTTGACGTAGTGACATAGGAAGAGTCAGCAAGCAAGATGATGGCTCCAAGGAAAGAATGCGAACACCTGGCACTCACAAAGGCCAATGAGGTGAAATCAACCCTAGGGCGCATGTTGTAGGCACATGTCACGGTGTGAGAGGAGACACTGTTGACTCAGTAGGCTGCTATGCTTTCTCTATTTTCTTATGACTTTGTTATTTTTTATGCTTTTCTTGTTTTTGTTTCTGTAATTCTGTTTAGCTACCTATGTTTTTTTTGTCATCGTGTTGTCATTTTTTTGACCCTTATACTGTCGCCGTTGCCATTTTGGCTACGGTGGATGTACAGATGTTACGCTAAGGTTGCATGCAAGGTCGCCTAGATTGCCATCGCTATGACTGTCATTACTGCAAAGGCTTGGATGATTCGAGCCACTTGGCATGCAAATAGCGTAGTGTAGGATCCTCAGGAGGGTTTGGCCATGTGTGTGATGTGACAATGTAACATGTTTTCTATCATGGCATAATGTTAATCTCTTTGTTAGGGCTAATCACTTTGTTGCTATGCTAAGCTAATTTTGATATGCTATTGCCTTCATGTTTTTGCTATGCTATGTGCATGAAGAGAACTGTGCTACACTATTTGCTAAAATGCTACTTTTGCTATCTATCTATGCATTCCACACAGACATGGTGTTAACATTTGCTATTGTGTTATGTAGGGTGGCACTAAGGCCAATCCTAATTATCCTCAAAATTGTGGGGATCCTATGCTGCATGAGCAAACTAGTGGCCAATGTTCCTCTACCCCATACATGTGTGCGGGAGTAGGCGGTCTCGTTCTAGGAGGGGGCATAGGAATTCCTGCAATTTCTCCTCCAACTCTTTAGTGTAATTATTTGGTCACACCTGGCAGAGGAGGTAGTGGCCACCATAACATAAACTCTATTTCCTGGGAAAAATTGGGGTATTCTGAGGTTCTTGATGGATGGAGCGATTAGTAGTAGGCAGGGAGAAGGGTCCAGTCAGCACCCAAAAAATTTGAGGCATTTGGCTTGGATCTGGGAGATGCCCAAGTATAATTGCTACCATCTCTACAACACTTTGTTTATTGCACGTCATATGGGAACATACTTCCAAAACCCACTAGGAGCTGTCTACAATGCTGGCGGGTGAGCATTGTAGCCATGTTCCGCTATGCTATGCAATGTTTGCTATACTAGCCAAATGTTAATAATGTATTTGTTACCAAGTTTTTTATCAACGAGGATGGGCTTCATAGTGATATGGATGTGTTAACGTTAGCACAGATCGCACTATGGGAGTTTTCCTCCACTGAGAATATACGTGTAGGTGTAATAGGCCAATGAGGGGGTGAGTACAAAACCTACCCAACCTGGTATCCCAAACTCTACAATAGATGCAAGGAGTCTAGTTGGTTGGATGAGGGATGGACACCCTTTAAACTGATCGCCGTTGAAGATGTTTTGGTTGATCTTCCACCATTCCTGTCACCGTTTAAACCTGGTAAGCTAAACAGTAAGTTGTTGCATGTTCGAGTGTCATTGCTATCTTTTCTGCTACCTATGCTTTGCCTAAGTTGGTTTTTTACTTTTTTTCTTTCTTGTGTTTTTTGTTTTTGTGCTAACTACTTTTTTGAAAAATGCTATAGGGGTGAAGAAGTCCCAGGAGGTGATGGTGATAACCTCTAGGAACCAAGAGGCCAACATCTACTTCAAGTACAGGGAGGTAGATGAGAGCCAATGTTGGATATGCAGCGCAGCTTCAGAATCCCTGATCAAGCACCTTCAAGGTGCTGGGCTCATGGATTTGTTCTTGGCCTCGAATCCGTACATGTGTACACAGTGTGCGGGTGGTCCTTGAAGTCAATGACTAGCTATTCATGGACCTTTTTAGTGTCCCTACTGATGGTCTTCCTATAGGGTCAAAGACCAAGAAAGAGGTGAACTATGAGAAGGAGGACATTGAGGAGTGGCTAGGGGTTGCAAAAGAGCAAAAGGGGATTCCCATGGAGACGGTCAGGCTGAGAGCCCCCAAAGAGGTTTATCCCATCTTCCATGCCCATGCTTTTCCCCAACTACTTTCCCAAGGAAATATCCTTGGGATTGAGTAAGCTTAGATGATGTGGGAGGTCATGGAAGAGGGGGCTCACTACAACTAGGCTAGGAATCTATGCAAGGGCCTACAAACTGAAATCATCATGATTCATAAGCAGGAGTCCCGTTTCAATGTGCACTATGCCTTTTACATAACCTACTTGTAGCATTTCATGGAGTTTTTAGTAGTCCATGAGAATGGAGTTAGGGTTATGCGAGATCGCTATCAAATTTCCAAACCATGGATCTGCCAAATCCTCTGGACCACCTGAGCCCAAGATCCTCGAGAAGCTATTGGGGAGTCATTTTCTATGACGACTACGGTTCAGGTAGCCTACAATGTTCGTGGCCAGGACAATGTGGGAGAGGTGCCCCCTACTGCTATAGGTAGCATATCGTAGGGGAAACATCTTATTGTTGAAATGATGACCACCAAGTTGTGGCGAAAGAGGCCTCAACTAGCTGAGGAGACCCTCTGTACGGAAGAAGAAGAGGGGTGGACACTATGGTTTAAGCTACACAGGACACAAACTTCCATCGATAAATGCTCTTTTCTATGTTTGTCTTTTTTCCTCTTAATTAAATGCTTGCTACGCTGTGATATGCTAGGCAGTGTAGCATAGCGTAACACCTACTTTAGCTAACATGGTTTATGCTATAATGTGAATATGTGTTTTTTTTTCATAGCTAGAGGAAGAGGAAGAAGAAGAAGAAGGTGATGAAGAGGTGTCGACCCCCACGATGGGGGTGGTAAATAAAGACACGAAGGCCCCAGTCATAGAGGAAAGGGCCCCGGTCAAGAGGGAAGGAGCTCCTATCACTAAGGAAGGGGCTCTTGTTTTCAATGAAAATCCTCCTACTGATAAGCAGGACATTTTTGGAGACGAAGAGGAGTCTCCTATGGATGAGGAAGATGCTGGTGCCTTAAAAGGAAAGGTGCTAGCAAATAAAGAAGAAGCCCACATCAGCCTGGGAGGGACTTCTGCTAGAGATCCCTTTGCCGAACATAGTTCAACATCGGGAGAATGGACGAATGCTAAGGATGCTGCCATAGTTTTGAGTCAGAAAGGAGGGGAACCACAATTAGACACTAGTGATTTTGACAATGGATTCAATGATGTGTCGATGGGCGATCCCCCCATTATAACCCCTGAGGGTTTACTAGGTAGGATCCCTCACACTATCATTTGCTTTACTCACAGCCTTATTATAGTTCACCTCGGTCATTACTGATGCATTTAGTTGTATGAAAAACATCACTGTTCATGCTGCAGGACCTTCTTTGATTCACGTGAAACCATGGGTCGAGATCCTTGACAAGAATACATTCATGCAAGGGGTCGTTGATGACATGATCTACCATCTTAGACAGGGTGATCCTGAAGTGGGTAAGTAAAGTAGCTATGCTAGGCTCTTTGAGGTTTCTATGGTAGATTTCTTGAGTTTGCTAACCTTGCTACGCTAGTGTGACTAATGCACTCTTTGTGTGGTCATAGCCTATTGACCCGACACAGGCATTGAAAGTTGGTGTCGTGCCTACATTCCTTCCCAAAGTGACTGAGGTGCATCGTTGCATATATGACAAGGCTAGAAAATGCACTTTGCACTCAACATCCTCCTTATGGGAGTGTAGGCATGTCAATGAGGACTTATGGAAATGGTTCCAAAATGCTGAGAAAGAGAAGGCTAAACTGAGCATCAAAGTGGGAGACCTCAAATTGAGGAACGAATTCCTCATGGCCCGTGATACTAATGATGGCAGTTGACACACAACTATGATAGATTATGCTAGATATTGGATAGTTGTGTGGCACAACAATGAAGCCACCCAAGAAATAATAGAATAGTGAATGCAGATGGACTTATTGGCTCAGAAGAACCAAGATTGGAAAGACTACAATGCCATAGTTTACTAGTGGGGGTAGTCCCAGAAAAATCATAAACACATGTATAAACTAGAACCTGCCACCTTCTGAAAACTATACAGGGATGCTTCTGTGGAGGCTTTGACTTATAAATCATTCATAAATTCCATTGCTGCTTATAAGGCTTACAACAAGTTTATGGAGCAGGTAAAGGTCACTAAATCTCCTAAATAGGAAGCAGATCTTCCCATAGGTGAGACTGCTAGCATCTCCTTTTCTCCTGGACTGCTGAGATGGATGACCATCAAAAAGGAGAAAGCTGCTATAGATGCTGAACCAAGTTATAGGCACTAGGCTAATATCATGGAGGAGGAGGTCTAACACCACCTTAGACTAGGTTTGGATCGCATACCCTTTGAGGTGGATGTGGGGCCCTCTCGGGTTAGTCACTTTTTGCTATGGAAAAGACTTATGCTCTATTCTAGCTTTCATGTGTTGCTCTAGCTGACTGCTTCACTGTTCTCAATGCAGATCCCAGATGAAGAAGCAGGGCCAATAGAGGGCATAAATGAAGAGGCAAAATAGGGTAATGCAGAGGAAGGCTATGTGGAAGGGAATGATGTAGGAGTAAACGATGCAGGTGAAGATGATGCAGGTGAAGATAACCCATGACAACATGGGATTTTTGAAATTTTGAATTTTTGTAAAAATTTTGCAAACATTGTCTAATGGAAAGACATTTAATGAAGGAAGTATATTTTGAAAGAAAATTGGTTTTATGCTAGCTTATGCATTGTCTATGTGATCAATTTTATGTTATGTTTTTTTTTATGTTTTAGTTTTAGGCCATTTTAGGCCATGGCTAGTTTCAGGCCATTTCGGGCCCTTGCTAGTTTTAGGCCATTTCGGGCCATTGGAAATGATGTAAATAGAAGAAATTTTACCAATTTTAGGCCTTAGTGGGCCGAATATAGTTTTAGGCCATTTTGGGCTATCAGGTAGTAGTGTAGTTTTAGGCCATTTTGGGCCATGGCATGGTAAGGAAGTGACATGCTAACGATTTAGAGAATGGTTAATTAGTACCTAGTGTAGAAGGATGGATGCAAAAGAAAAAGGTGGTAAATGTACAAAGCATGCCAACTGGGCAAGAAGCAGTGAGGTTGCTACGCTATGCATAACTACTTCTTGACCCATTATGGATTGGGCAAGGCGTAAGGCCGAGACGCTTTGCTATGACCTTCGTCTACGTCATTGTCCTCCACTTGGAAGGGAAACATAGTCCACACATTTTCATTTTCTGAACTTGCATGCTGAACCAGTTCTCTTGTCAAATGGTTAGTATCTATAGAGACAGGTGCTTCATTCTCAGAGGTTACGACCTCTGAGCCCTATTCCATATCTATATTGTTGATAGCTTGTGTTGCTACCTCGTCGCCATGGATTATCACCTCCCTCCTTGCATAGGGTAGATGGATCTCTTGATGAATGGGTAAAGAGACAACCCTAAGTTGTGCTACCCATGACCTTCCCAAGATTAGGTTAAACCCGGGCATCTCTTCAACCATGATGAACGTTGTGTTTGTGGGGAACTGGTCCCCTACCACAAAGTCAATATGGATCATGCCTTTTACCATAACCCGTGCTCCATTGAACAACTTTAAGCATGATGTTGTTGTGGGTCTGATCTGGTCAACCAAACCCAGCTTGTCCACAATAGGGAAAGGGATGAAATTTGTGGCAGCTTCATCATCAATGTGTACCCTTCGGATCTTATGTTGGCCAACCTGAATTGTGATGAAAAGAGGTGCTATATTCACTGACCCTTTTCAAGGTCTTCCCTAATGGAATCATCACAAAAATCTAGTTGGGATGGCTTTGGTTCTGCAGGCGTAGAAGGAAGCATGACTGAATGGATTGTCTTCTCTTCTGCTGGCATGTTCTTGTCAACAAGAATTATTGTTAACATGCAAACGAAAGCCTCACAGTGTGTGGTAGATGTCATGATCAAGTCGTAAAGGCTCAACGTAGTGTTTTTCTATTTTAGAGCTTGCTTGACCTGGGTGAGGGAACTCCAAAGGTCTTGGCCACTCTCTAGTTTACTGCCTTTCTCCTCTTCTATTCATCCTAAAAGACAAATTTCCCAAGGAGGGATAGTTTTGTGTCTGGGTTCAGACTCTCTTGGCCGAGGTGGAAAATACTATGTACGGGTAGCAACGTCATCTTTCGGCAATGAGGGTGTACATGCAAGGGGTAAGGACGTAGGATTGGAAGTATTTAGGGTGGTACTTTCCCTCGACATCTCATCCATGAAGAGCACTTCCTATTTATTAGGATGAGAAGGCTGTAAAGCTATCTTATGTGGGGTGGGGGCTATTGGATGGCTTGGCCCCCTGATAAAGAATGGTGCTAATAGTGTTAGGGTACGAGGCGGTGGTGTGGTTCTGCTAATAGGTGGTGAAGGAGCGAATTCCTAGAGAATAGGTGGTGTAAGGGTAGATGTCCAGGGAGGGACTCTCAAGACAAAAGGTTATTGTGTACTTTGGTTAGCTGCTCATGGTGCTAGTGTGCTACACTGAGGCACACAGACCACAAACGGCTGCTGGGGTAGTCTAGGATCACTGTCAATGCTGATGGTGTTGATAATGTAACTAGCATTGTTGGCATTGAGAGGATTAGTGTAGATGTGCAAGGATTGATTCTCAGGACATACTAGATTTCTTTCATCTAGCACCAATTTTTCCTGATCGATCATCCTTTGGATGTCATCCTTCAACACGATGTAGTAATCCCTATCATGACCACACTATTGGTGGTAGTCATAGAATCACTCTAGCTTGAAACCCTTAGGAACTGGGGGCTCATTGGGCAAAGCCAACGAGGTAGTTCACAGTACCGCTAATGCTTCCTAGCTCCCTCCTCTGACATCTGCTTGTGTTGGATGTACCCTGCCACCAGTAATTACTTTAGAAGATCTGAAGGCTTGATGAGTAGCGAGGTATACTTCGAGTGATTTTTACACTCGAAGTTTGATTTGGGTGGTATGGATGTAGAAGGTTACGGTGCATTGGCTTGTTTGTGCGTGGAGTTAGTTACAGTTGTGGCTAGTTTTTTGTTGTTCTTGTTACTGTTGCTGGGTTTGGCTTCATTGGCCACAGCGGCCACTATGGCTGTTGCAGCCTTACCCTTGTCCTTATCTTTCTTCGCGAAGGTGTTCTTGTATGCAACGTAGGCCGGGTCTTTGCTTGCCTCAGCCACATCCTATATGCTTATAGTCTAGGCAAAAGCCTGACTGAGAGTGCATGGAGTGAGATAATACAACTTAGACTTAATAAAGTTATTCACTGCACCCTTAAAGATGGCCAGCAAGTGGACGTCTACGATGGGCTCATAAATTTCATTAAGGATCACGCTCCAGCATTGGATGAACTTTTGGATTGGTTCCAATAGATCTTGTCTTACACTCATCAAATGATCTTGTGTTACCTCTGGTCTCAAGTTGTACTTGAAGTGTGTCACGAACTGGGTCAGAAGCTCCTCTAGGGTTGATATGGAGGAGCATGGAAGGATGCAATACTAGTCCAAGGATTTTCTGGTCAGAGACATGACAAAGACACAAATGATCGTGTGCAGCCATTGTTGTAGAAGAAGGGACTCGGACCTAAATGTAACAAGGTGTGCATTGGGATCCCTCTCCCCATTGTATTTCATGAAATGGGGGAGTGACATCCCTAGGGGTAACATTAGTGTAGGGACTGCCAGGCTAATGGGATCATCCTGGTAGAAGTCCATGACTTGTACCGTATCAGACCTAACAACCTTGAGGTATTTTATTTCCTCAGTAAGGGTCTAGATAAGCTAGAACGCTTGATCCAAACTTGGGGATGATGCATATAGTTAGGGAACTACTAGGGCAGCTCCCATCTGTGGAGTGGTACGGGTAGCAAAGTGACCCATCGGTGGTGCCGTTGGGATGGCCCCTATGAATTATGTTTTTTGTGGCATCCACCACTCAGTAGGTGGTGCTGTTGTAGCAGCAACCGAGGGTTGTGCTACGAGGTAGGCCTTTTACATGCATGGTGGAATAGACCATAGTCCCATGCTGGGCTATATAGTTTGCAAAGCTTGGTAGGTCTGATGGAGGACATAGTGAGACATCTACAATGGTAGCATAGCAGGAGGAGAAGTGAATGGGGTCCACCATGTGGATGGACCTAGGCCTGCCGTTGATGGTGGGACAAGTGTAAACGCAAGAATGGACATGGAAAATGCATGCAATTGTGAAGTAGGTACGGTGTGAACATGTGGTAAGGTAGCCATGATCAGTGTGTGATGGAATGAAGGAGTGGATTGATGAACAGTTTAGGAAGGAATAGTGGCTGAGAATGAAACAGGGGAATAGGGGCGTTGATATGACGAGGACATGACATGGCTACCCATTGCTGATGTAATTGCAGGTTGTGATAGTATAGACGTGATCATGAAGGGAGTCATAGTAGATAGTAGGTTCATCCAAAAAGACGGGATAGGAGGGATGGTGATAGGGTTGGTTTGACCCCCTCATCAGATTGGGAATCTAGTTCCNAGGTTTTCCTGCACCTTAGTGTAGAGGAAGTTATATTGATCGTGTTGTTAAGCCAAGCCCTTAGGTCCTTAGTTTTGGATCCTGAGGGATCGTCGTGGCCCCAATGCTGGGCTGAGTGGTTGTTCGACACCTGTGATGCCTTGAACCGTGAGGGGAACCTCAATGTTAGAGGTGTTAGCAATGGTTCTTTAGGAAGTCATCGTCGCAAAGCTAAACAAGTTTGCAAATAAGGAAAATAAGGAGATCAGAAGGTTATCAAAGGCTTTATGTCTTGCAGGATTATGAAGGAACCATCAGAGTGACCGATCTATATCACATGATGTGTAAACAACTACAAAAGTGTGTCACATCTATGATGGTGCATGAAGGGGTATAGAACACATGCAAAACTACCATGAAACAAGGGGATCAAATGGTGATTGAAGGCTTTATGTCCTACAGGGTTCCGAAGGAACTGTCGAAGCGACCGATCTGCACCACATGATGTGTGAAAAATCACTAAAAGGTATCAAGTTTATGCTAGTGCGTGTCAGGGTGCAAAACACTTACAGGAATACTGTATAACATGGAAAATGGTACTAAAGGCCCTAATTCTAGTGCCAGAAAACTGTAGCGACTGAAAACGTCGACAACTGGAAACACTGAGAGGTCATTGGTCTGATAGTCTTAACCCCGAATCTGCGCAAGGGCCATGCTAGATAAAATGGAAATAGGGTGCCCTGAATGGTCTGGTCGATCAGACAGGGACTTAATCGGTGTGACTAAACCTTTTGCGAATGTGTAATTTGAAAAACAATGTTTATAGCATAAAATAACGATTATTATATGTGAGGAAATGAATACGATGTAAAATGCAATGATAAGCAGGAGAATAGAGTAGACTGGAGTTAAGAAATGCACCGCTTTCAAGACTACAGCTTTACTTTGCCAAAGTGGATACAATTGGTTGCATGATGCTGGTAAGCATAGAGATCCCAAGAGTAACCAAGATGTTCAAAGCAAGCCAACTGTACGCTTGAATGCAGATTCAAGAGCTAATGATGCAAAATGCTACAAAGGCAATGGAAAAGAGCTAAAAGAACTCCTGAATGGGAATGCCAACTATTTGATTTTTATCAACTTGGAAATGTATATTGAATTGCCAATTTTCCAAATTTCCAACTTGCTAACAAATGTTTCAATCGATTTGCCAAGAATTGCTAAAAGCCAAAAGAAATGTTTGCCAACTGATTTGCCAATTTGCCAACCCTTGGAGCATTGCTCATCAGGGTATTTATAGGGCTAGGAGCACCCAAGGGATGTAGTTTGGATGCCACATGTCCTAGACCCACAAGGTGTTAACGTGTCCATGCTGCATGGACATGCAAAGATGATTGATTGACGAGCCTGCCATGTTGTAATCATGTTGTCGAAATTGGAGATGCTTGGATCAGGTGTGCCAATGATGCAAACAAGGACTGAAGCACATCGATGTAGCGTAGATGCCTACTATGTTGTGCTACATTGTGGATCATAGCCTGTTAACGTAGTGTAGCTACTTGCTAATCTATGTAGCGTAGTATAGCGTAGCCACCAATTCGAAGAAGAAACTTGCGTTGGAGTTAATTGCATGTGCTGGAAGCCTTTAAAGTGTATTGGCCGATTCTTCATGTTTACTATGCTATGCTATACTACGTAGCATAGCATAGCATAGCAACTGACCTTAGCTACAATTTGCACTTAAGTTGATCATGCTGATAATGTGCAACCTTTATTTTGTGTGATGTGAAGCTTTTGAACTTGCTGATCCTGTATTTTGAGACGCCTTTAGTCATTTTTTGCATCATCACTATGCTGTGCTATGTTGCGTAGTGTAGCATAGTGTAGCAACCAACATAGCCTACTTTTTTCTTAATCTGCTACTTTTCTAGTAAGAGGAGCTTTGCCGAAGGACTTGGAAGTTAAGCGAAGCAACTAGTTTTGAAGGTCAGAGGTGCTTGCTGAGTGCAATTGAAATGAATAAGTAAGTTGGGCCTTTCTACCTTGCTTTTGCTATGCTGTGCTACACTGTGTAGCACAGCACAGCATAGAACTTTTCCTTGCAATAGTTCACAATTGATTGTTTGAACAACTATCTCCCAAGGCCTGCTACGCTACATAGCGTAGCAAACATCTTGACTAGAAATCTTTCCAAAATGTTTCGCGCATCCTAAGCACCACTGACAACCCCACACGTCACCTCTGAGTAGACTATCAGCTGGATGAACTACCTAGGTGGGTAGGCGAGAGAGTCCGTTGGGCCTATCAACACTGGGTGTAGAAAATTTGCCAAACTGGAAAATCTACACTTAGGGCATCCATTTCTTGCCAAATTGCCATGCCGCTGCCTAAATTCCAAGGACCTGATGAAGAAAGAATGCCTTGACAATTTAGGGTATTTCATTAGGCTCCTCCCTTTGCTTGTTTGGAGCCATTGAATTGTCTTTTGGTCTTCATTGACCTCTTAGCTTATTGGAAATTTGTTGCTTATCTTTTTTTTGAGTTGAAACCTTTATTAGTTTTCATTACTAAGGTTAGATTTCATTTGGATTTCTTGTTGAATGATATGTGTTACATCCAATGAACTTGATGGTGGAGCATGATGAAGGAGATGCCACATGGCCATAATGCATGAGTAACAAACATAGGTCGTCATTATTTTGTAGGGTAAGAAAACTTATAATTAGGCTATGGGATTGGGCTTAAGGAAGGACAATGATGATGATGTAAAATAAGCACTCTTTGTATAGCAGAACAAGCCAAGATAATATTACAGATCAAGGTCATATGAAAACTTGCTATTGCAGTGAGCTCCACCTTTGTAATGACTTCAAGCTTCATCCTGTACACACAACTTCAAGAGAACAACTAAACAAGACAAAGAAAACATGTTGTTACAATAAATGTTATAGGACTATATGAGAAAACTAGCAAACAAGATCATCATAGGTTACTATCATTACAACATAGAGGGATTTGTGTAATGTGCATCAAGTTTACAAAGTTTCATAGTTCATTTATTATGAAAAACAAGGAAAGAGAGAGAGAGAGCATGCATTCCCTCTTGTTATAGACCATTGGAGTCATTAGCATTGGTCATTCATTGTAACCTATAAACAATGATAAATAACACTACAAGCAAACATGTGTGTTAGATGTAATCAAGGCCATGTGATGGCTTTAACATTGCATTGTAAAGGTTTGATGATGTCATGAGTAGGCTTAAGTTGTAGAAATGAACTCAATTTCATATATTTTCTCCACATCATCATGATTTAGATGGGAACTTCAACCAAGAAACCCTCTATGATGTTTCTGGCTTCAAGATCAATGGTAATCAGGCTACTTCAAGATGTTGAGGCTATATGGTACAACATTTTTGAGGCTTAAGGTTTGGGTATGTAGGGTCAACTTGACCTAGAATCATCATGAGAGGGACTCATTTAGGATTTAAGGCTAGTTAAATTTTCTTCTTTATCCTCCTAGATCAATCCTACATGTCAACATAAGCACATCAAGTGGCTCCTATGTAATAAAATTGTTAAATAATGTAAAAATAGTGTAAAATACTCTAATAATAAAGTAAATGTGGGTAAAAAAATTAATTCAATGAAAAACGAGGTCAAAATATTCTCAACAGAGGTCGCAAGAGGTGGATCAAGGAAAATACGATGAAACAAAGGCCAAATGATGTAGGATAGGGCTAAATAAAGGTCAACTAAAGGTTGAAACTCTATGAAATTGTGTCAAACAAGGTTAGATAAGACCTTATTAATGTCAAATAGCATCTACTGATGTCAAATTAAGTAAACTAAGGTTTGAAAAATGCCAAGTGATGGAAGAATGTGATCAAATGGGGTCAAATGATGACATTTTACCAATTTTAGGCTAACGTCGACTATGGTCTTGCCAATTTTAGGTCATAGTGGGTCATAGTGGGAGGCTATATGGTTGATGGGGAAGTTTGGGCACTTAGGAAGCTCATTTTGAGGCTATTTGAAGGAAAAAACAAGATCCCTTATTGGAACTATGTTGGAACCATGCTGACTAGCATGGTTTTGGCAGGTCCCAATATAGCTATTGATAAAATGTGAGTTTATAGGTTTGTTATGGTTAGTTTTGGAGTCTTGATGGTATAAAATGATAGCGCAGTGGATTGGGAGTGGTGATTGATCAAGTTTGGCACTATTTTGATCCTCTAGAAGCCCCAAATACTATAAAAAACTAAAGACTACACTGGGACTATGCTTGCCAACCTAGTTCCAATGTAGTTGCATGGAAAAATTTGATTTGTGATGTCTCTAGATTGAAATTTGTGCTCCATTAGCTTCCTAGGATAGCACAGGGGCATCAAGGTTGTAGACTAGTCATTCAAAGGCCAGAACAAGTCATTGAAAGTGGAATTTAGAACCTTCAACTCCAAAACTACACTAGCTAGTGTAGTTCAGAATGGCCCTAGCATTATTTGATAAAACTTGATCTTTTCATTGTCAAAATAAGGTAAAATGATAGTTGGCTCCAATGTTTCAAGGTTCTAGGCTTCCCCAATCAAGTTTTAGTCCATTTAGAGTGCTATGTTGAAAGTAAACTATCCGTAAGGCCAAAAGTATGTTAGGACTATGCTAGCTAGCATAGTTTTGGTCTACTTCAAAATAGTTATACATGAGCCCTAGCTTTTGATTAATTTTGGTGATCAATCGACCAAGTTTTTGGATTCTGAAGATTATTGATGTTCATGGCTAAGGTTTAGGTTTAAAATTATTGATTCTAAAGGTTGTTGAAGCCTTGATATGGTAATTTCTCCCTAAACTACACTAGCCAGTGTAGTCCTAGCATGGTTATGAAGAAGATGGTGAATTCTGGCTATTTTTAACTCAATTTCCAAGGTTTGGTGATTTATAAAGCCTTTGATAGGGTTTTGGAATTAGGATGATGCATTCAGAGGTTAATCTAACATTTTAATAATCCATTTTTAGGTTTTCATAAAGGAACTACCCTAGGACTATGCTAGCTAGCATAGTTTTGATGTCCTTCAGTGTAGTTCCTCCAAAATCAATGATTTTTGGTATTTTTGGCAAGTTCTAGGAGGTTCTAGAGTTGCAAGAGGCTCTAGCTAGGGTTTGGAGCTTGGTGTAGTTAATTTGGTATTGATCGAAAGCTTGATTATGATGAGAATTTCTAGCCCTCATGGAACTATGTTGGCTAGTGTAGTTTCCTAAAAAATCTTATTTTATTATGGATTTTGATTTCATTTGATGCTTGAGACCTTCTAATGTCAAAATCTTGTTTCCAATTTTGGCATGGGGGTTTCTTAGCTTTAACATGTTATGGATGGATGACTAGGAGGTGATTTTTGATGGTTGAGGCTTGGAATCCATTCTAAGGCTTGTTTGGGAATTAATCCTAATGTAGTTCTTGTTGAAAGGTCTAAATCCTAGTGTTATGATGTTTATTAGTTTATTCGTGTGAGCCACCAAAATTTGAATCATTATTATACATTAATTTTCCCACTAACCCAGTGTAGTTCCTACTTTTCAATTATGAACATGGAGTTATGTGGGAGTTGTGTGGGTGTTTTGGGCAAGGTGTTTACATTTCTAATGCATAAGTTTGGGAATAATTTTCACATTACAATTTTACCAAAATATATTTTCTCATCCTATCTCCTACAAGAAACACGTAGCATCAAGTCTTCTACATCAATTTTTTCTTCAATCCCATACATCCTCAACATGGTTTTGGTAGAATTCAATAAGAACTAGTGCAGTTGCAAGGAAGGTGAAGAAGAATTGAAGTTTTTTTGCATCAACCTATCCAAGATGTCTAATAGGAGAGCATCCACAAGGAAGAAACCATCCCTAGAAGAGGTAGATGCTACTACCAAGGGACTCTCCAACTTGCCATGACCCTTTCTTAGAGAAGGCTCGTCAACAATGACTACCAGGTACCCCTTTATTGGTTGCTTTTATGCATTCCTAGACTAGAACCTAGGAATTTTGTCTTGGTTAGGCTTCTAGTGTGAATTGGTTTTGGCTTTGAATGATTTAGATGTTATATTCTGGTTATGGCCAAGTGTTCATTGCATTATTTTGGTCTTAGGGATAGCTTATATTAAGTTATGAATTTTTTTTTTCCTTATTCTATGCCTTTCCTGCTATTTTTCCCATCAAAAAGAAATGCCAAATTCATATTTTTTTCATAAGAAATGGCATAGAATTTTTGTTTTTCTTTGGGTCACAAGGTTGTTTTTTGTTCTTTATTGGTCAAACTAGTGGTTGAATCACTGATTTCTGACTTACGATTAATTTTTTATGAAATTTTCTATAAGTTTGTGCACAATGATTTTTTGGTCTTTTACTATTTTACCTCATTGAAATTGGCAACGTTGACACCTAGAAGAAATTTTTTTGCCAACATCCTAGCTTCTTGGAGATACTTAGGATTGTGTGCAAGGGTTTGGCATTTGTCCTAGAATTTTTTTAGAAAATTTTATATTTCTTTTAGTGCTTTTATTGCAACCATTATTTTTTGTAGACTAGATTCTTTGTAAAATTTTGACATGGTTATAGGTTGTCATGTAAATTTTTCCTAGGCCCAAAATTAGAATTTTGATAAATTTTTGTTGAGTTTCATGTATGTACAATACCTAGACTTAGAAAAAAAATTAGCTAAATTTAGTTATTTTTTATGCATGTGAACTACCCTATATAGTTGTAGTTTTAGCTATTGAAACTACCAACCTTCTAGTCTTGTACATGTAGCATTGGCTTATTTATGGTATTTTCATGAAAATTTTAAAATTTTCCAAGGTCATTTATATGTTTTTTTGGTTTTCAAAAGCTATTAGAACTTTTTAAAAAATTTTAACTAATCTTTTTGGAGTTTTCACTATAGTTAATTTGACTATAAACTAGGAGTTTTATTTAAATTTTGTTAATCTTAGTTGAAATTTTCATAGTTATTTTATGTGTTATTGGATGTTGCAGGGTACAAGTGATGGTAGTGGTCCTAGTGGCCAAGATGTTGGTGATGACCCTCCTCCAGTTGTACGTTAGGCCCATCAATTTGGCTATATCTTCGGCTACCTCATTTGTTTCTACTATGATGTTGTTTTTATAACTATTTTCATTAGCTATTTCTAGTCATTGAGTATGATGAGTTGGTTTATTATACTTTATTTGTGTTATTACTACACAATGCAGCCATCATTATTAGACCATTGTCTATTTTTTTCTTATTATTATTTGTTGATTAAACTTTTGTCACATTGTATGACTATGGCCATGAGTTATGTACATTGTGTTATAATTATTTTTAGCTATTCGTATACTTTCTACTATGTTTAGATTTATGCACTTTATACTTTTTATAGTTTATTCATGTCATGAGGTTACTTTGATGAAATATAAAGATGTAAGAATAGTTTCTTTTTGGTAATACATAAAAATGTGAAGTAATTAAGCAAACCAAATGTGTATTAAGGTATAATGGCTATAATTAAACTAAGACATGGAAAGGTTATACATGCCTTTCCAATTTACGACCTCAGCAGACCACTCATTTACGGCCTTGACAGGCCATGGGTTGCCAATTTTAGTCCTTAGCAGGCCATGATCCATACATTGCCTAGTAAGTATGGGATGCCTTCAAAAGAGAATATAAGACTAAAACCAACAATGAAACATGATACAATATTGCGAAGGTAAACAAAAAACTGTTAACAAAAGAGGGGATAACGTGTTTACTATGAACTTGTTGCTTGATCTTTGATAGATCAAAGAATCCCTTTTGCATGATCTTATGTTCATCATCTCTCTTATTTGGCATGGTAAGCTATAGGCATTTTTGTTGGCCATTCAGTGTTATAGAGTTGGTGTTGTTAGCACTATTGTTCTTCTTATCATGGTCTCTAGTCTAAGTATCAAGAGTTTCCTATGAAACTTCACATGTGAACCTTGGTTGATGTTGACATAGTTAGCTAAAGGTAGTGACATATTGTGCCCATGAATAATAATTTCACCACCCTTGTATGGCAAGTGAATCTCTTGATGTATAGGAGATGAGATTGCACGAAGCTTAGATAACCATGGCCTTTCTAGGATCAAGTTGAAGTTGGGTGTCTTTTGAACCAGTAAGAAGCTAGCAAATGTAGGGAATTATTCATTGGCTACAAAATCCAAGGAGATGAAACCTTGCACCACTACTTGTGATTCATTAAATGACTTGAGTGTTGAGGTAGTGGTTTCTTGGATGTTCTCAATTAAGTCTAGTTTGTCAACAACAAAAACTGATACCACATTAGTTGTTGTCCCATAAGCCACATGAACATAATGAATCCCGTACATACCAAAACATATAGTAATGAGAAGAGGAGTGATAGCACTTCTACATTTCAAGAGTCAATCTTCATCTCACTATCATGAAAGTTGAGCATGGGTTGATGCTCATTTTCCTAAGTGAATCTTGCTCAATGATAGAGCAAATTAATTCTTTGTTGGTAGGAATGTCTCTACTCACAGGGATAGAGGTTAACACTTGAGCTAGTATGTCTCTATGAGTAGGAGAATTCATGACTAGGCCATACAAGTTTGGTGACGTGTTCTTTTGTTTCAATGACTGTTTGGCTTGTTCCATGGTTGCAAGAAAACTCTTTTCCTTGGCATGTGATCTTTCAACCTTGATGGTTTTAACTTCCTCCATCATTCCCAGAGTTTGTGACTTAGGTTTTGATGTATGTTCCTTGGCCCACTTGTTCATAGATATAGCTGGTCTTGATGTAAACCTTGGCTAGTTAGTTGATTTTGAAGCCTTTTATTGTTGGCCACCTTTAGTGGGCTTAGTTGTTGGTTTGGTGACAAGTTGTTTTTGTTGTCATTGTGATGATGACTTCTTGCTAAGCTCTCAGTTATGATCCACTATAGATGGGCTTTGATCATGGGTTGTTATAGTATTGCTTATTCAAGATGGAGGGATCCTACTAACAAATGGTTTCTTAGGCTTTGGAGGATTGACAAGTCATGGTCTAGGTTGTGAAGTTGATGCCATCAAATGTGAGACACATATGATGAAAGTCTTCTTAGGAGCTAAAGGAGGTGATACTCATATGATGAAAGGCTCTCTAGGCTTTGTATTTTGAGGCTATGGTGGTACTCTAATGACAATCAATTTCCTAGGAGGATTAGACCATTTGGTTTCTATGAATGAGGCTATAGTGTAAGAGTTTTTTTTGGTTCTTGAAGAGTTGGCCTCATTCAACAAAAACTCTCCATGATCAATCATCTTCTAGAGGTCATCCTTTAATGCTAGGCAAAGATTAGTGTCATGACCAATCATTTGATGATAATGGCAAAACCTATCAAGTTTAAAGTACTTTGGTAGCTTAGGATCATTCTTAGTTACTATCATTAGGTCTCTAGCTATGTCACAAAGATGATCGTACCTCTTACAAGCCTCCTTAGATAGTTGCTTATGTTATATATGGTTGTCTTTAAGAAACTATTCCAGAAGCTCAGAGGTGTTCATAGGAAACCTTGTATACTTAGACCTATCCTTCTATCCAAAGTTGTATCTTGGTTGAGTTGGGGCATATGAAGTGCATGATTGTGATGAATGAGAAGATGTGTTGCATGGTGATAATCCCTAGCTCTTTACTTATTTTGACTTCTTGGATACTAAAGCCATGGTTGTATGTTTTTGCCTAGTCTTATTGCTATCCCTCCTTGTGTGTTGATTTTGATATGCCACATAGGTTGGATTATTGCTAATTTTAGTTGCCTCGATTGTTTTAGTTTACAAAAAGGCTTGGATTAGTGACTGGGGCTCTAAGTAGTAGAGCTTTGACTTTATGAAGCCATTTACTACTTCTTTAAAGATGGCCAAGAGGTGAGTTTTAGAGATAGGCTATGGAATTTCATTGAGTGTTAAATTCCATCTCTAAATGAACCTTTTGACTAGTTTAAGTGGCCCCTACTTCATCTTTATCAGTTGATTCAATGTTACATCTGGATTCAAGTTGTATATGAAATGGTTGACAAATTAATTTATTAGGTCCTCAAGAAAATAGAAGGAACCTCTAGGCAAGGTTTAGTACCAAACTAGAGCCTTACCCTTAAGGGACATGAGGAAAATCTATAGCATTATATGAGGCCAAGCTTGTAAAAAGAGGCACTCAAACTAGAAGGTAACTAGGTATGTGTTGGGATCCCTTTCACCATTGTATTTGGTAAATTTTTTTATGGGCATGCATATAGTCAGGATTATTTGAGGCACCATAGAAATTATAGGATCATCTTGATAAAATTATAGAACCTTGACCATCTAAGTTATGTTGGCCTTGAGTGTTTGCAGCTCTTCAATAAGGTCTTGGATTATTTGGAAGGCTTGATCCAAGCCTTGGGGAATCCTTATAGGCTACGGTGCTTGTATCGATGGTTGGGGAAGAAGTTAAGTGGCTTGAGATTGTACAATTGATGTTGGCATAGAGGTAAGAGGTTTTATGGCCACCATCATAGGTGGGTTAAACAAGGAGAAAGAGGTTTGAGTTGAAACTTGTGATATGAAGAGGGAAAAAGAAGTATGAAAGGCTTGTGTTGCTTGGGGTTCCAATGAAGGTCCCATTAGTATGACAAAGGGAGACAGTGAAGTAGACATCACTAGGGCTAGTTGCATGGTATGAGGTTATATTGCAATGGGCATGGATAAGAACAAGAACGTAGATTGAGACATAGGTTCTACATGAGGTGTGGTAATAATGAGCATAGACCTAAACATGATAGGATGGATAGGAGGGGAATTAGGCTAAGGGACTTGTCCCACTAATGAGGTAAGAGACATGGAGCTAAACATTGGAAAAGACTCCTAATGAAGGTTTCTGACTCTAGTTTAGCCTTAAACTCATCTTGCTCTTCTTGCTGATCCTCCAAGCTAATTCCCTCAATAAACGCATCAACCTCTATGAGTTGTATGAGCATTTGTGCATAAAAGTGGGTGAGGAAAATTTGATCATAAGGATATGTGATGTATTCTTTCCCAGTCTGGTGTATAATTTTGAATTAACACTAAGCATCATATTTCAAGCATGATATCAAAAGACCAACTTGCATCTTGGCATAGAGGAAGTTCTAGAACTCCTCATTAATCATAGCAAATTCTAAGTTGTTGCTCCTTTGCCTAAGTGATTGTCTTTGTTCTATGATTGCAAGGTCTTTTGAGTCATAAACATGAACTGCATCTTGGCTAGAGGCCATGTATGTAAAGGTTTAGTGGTAAAATGGTTGATCTATGAAAAGACATTAATTGGTACCAACCAAACTATGCTGGGCCAACAAAAACTAAGATGGGCTTTCCAAAACTAAGATGAGTTTTATAAAACTAAGCTAAGATTTATAAAACTAAGTTGGGATTTATAAAACTAAGCTAGATTGGCAAAAAACTAAGTTGGGCTTTGAAAAACTAAATTGGGCTGGTAAAACTAAGCTGGGCTTTATAAAATCAAGATGGGCCAACAAAAACTAAGATGGGCTTTAAAAAACTAAGCTGAGCTTTGAAAGGCCTAGTAGTTGTGAAAATTTAAATATGAAAATGATGGTTATTGGTAATATGTTGAGTTTTGGCAAGATACGTTGGTATTTTTCCAAAAATACGCTAGTGATAAAAAGATCAAGTTTTTTATTTAATTTTTTAAAAAATGTCAATATATTTTCCCTTTATGCAAAACTACACTAGGTATTGTTGTGTAATCAAGAAAAAATATTATTTTTTAAAGGATATGCTAGGTATCTTTGAAATAATGCTAGCTTTATGTGATGATGAAAAATGTAATTGATTCCTCAAAATGACGCTAGGTAGTTTGGTAAAAGGAGAAAGGTGTATTGGTTTTTCCAAGAAACTTGATGGAGAAATTCACAACAAGAAATGAGTGGTGGAACGATGTGCTAGCCTTTGGAAAATCCAAGGCCAAGTTTTAACAACCAAATATTGCAAGTTTCCTAAGAAACTATGCTAGCTTCCAAAAGTCCAACAACTATTATGAATTTCACAGCAACACCCAAATTGACTACAATAATCATGCTAGGTATTAGTTGCAAAAGGATGGATGGTAACAATGGTTTTCTTGATAAATTTCAATGTAAATTTTAAAAGTTTAAACTTGTAAAAAGTTCATTTTGAAAAGGGTAAAGAAGGATTAGGCAAAGAACTTGGGCGGAGGCCCTTCTTCTAGCACCAGAAACTATAACACCTAAAAATGTCAACACTAGAAAATTGAAAACTCTATGTGGAATAGCTTAACCTTGGATTCCAAGGGCCTCCAAGAAAGAGGATCGAAGGTTCCCTGGATGGTCTTTTCAATCACCTAGAAACTTAGGAAATGTAAATGGGTGTAAATAAATCTTAATAAAAATGCTGATTCAATCTAAGAAATTGCACAAAAACGAATCATAAATAAACTTGCACAAAATATGAATTGTAAATTTTATTACAATAATAAAATATTGAAAGTATAAAAGATTAATGTTGTACAAATTATGTGCCCAAATTCATAAGGAGTTGTAGAGATGAAGCTTGAAGTCTATTGAAGCTAATAGGTTATGTTCTGCGATCAACCCCATGATCCAGGTACTTTCTAACTTCAATTTTCAAAACTCCTTACTAGTTCTCAACTTGGATCTATAGTGTTAGTGGTGACAATGATGGAAACTATGCTTGAATTTTTGGAACTATGGAACTATGTTGACAGTCTCCAATGCTTAGTTAGTTGCCAGTTTTCTCCAAGAAATCTCCAAAATGCTAAAGGTTTCAAGTGTTTAAGGTTTGCAAAAGTTATAAAAATTGTGGAATCAAAAGAACCCAAAAGAACCTGTTCAATGTATTAAAAATTTGCTTTTATAGGACAGATAGTTGCTGATTTTTGGCTGTAAATTTCTACCATGATTTTTGACAAATTGATGTAATTTGTAGGTGTGGTAGGCAATCATTTCTAGTGTAGTTTTCCATTTCTAGTAAGTTTTGATGCACCCAGGCCAGTAGAACTATGCTAAGAACTATAAATAGTAAATGGACTTTGGCAACTATGCTAGCTTCACCAAAATTATGTTGGCCTTTGCATAACTATGCTAGTTTTATGGAACTACATTGGCCTTTACAGAACTACACTGAATTCATGGAACTATGAAGCCTCATCCTTGCTAGGACTATGCTGGAGATACGTTGGCTAGCTAGGAAGACTCATTCTCATTGGCACTATCCTAGAACTATGGAATCTACGTTGGCCTTGTGGAATCCTTGCTAAAACTACACTGGCTAACAAGGAAGTCTTATCCTCACTCAAACTATGCTAGAGATATGCTGGCCAGCAAGGAAGCCACATCCTTGCTAAGACTACATTGGAACTATGGAAACTACACTGCCCATTGCTACAAAAGTGAAAACCAAATAATTCCAATAGGAGGTGTAGGTGGTTCTAGTATAGTTTTAGCCATGATCAATGTCAAACCCATGAAAACACAAAATTTGGTAGTTCCCAAGGCATTTTTAACCTTCCCAAGCCCAAATATAGACATGACATAAATTTTTCCACCTGGGAAGTGAGGTAATAACAACTTATGAGATTAGCCATAATAAGTTAAAGTATGTAATATTGTAGCACATGGACTACAAACCTTAAATTTTACAATGAAAATTGAACCTCAAGTTCAATGGTGAACTTTACAATGCCAAAAAGTTACAACATGAATTTTCTTAGTGGTGTTTCATTGAGGACCTTACAAGACTTCTTTGTGTTTGGATGCAATTGATGATGGATAATGTATTAATTCAAAAATTGTGATGAGGATGAATTATTAGATTAGAAATAATCATGACTAGCTCAATATAGCTCAGGATCATCAAAAGTGTTGTGTGAACTATAGGTGGAGATCATTCAAGTTTATAGTCAATGACAAGGTGTTTATCCATGTCTCCCCACTAAAAGTCTTGATGCATTTTGGTTAGAAAGGTAAGCTTGTGCCTTGTTACATTGCATCATTTGATGTTCTTCAGCATATAGGAGACATGTTGTATCATGTTTTCTTTCCTCCATAGCTTTTAGGTGTGGATGATATGTTTCATGTGTTTATGATTTAGAGGTATCTTCTTAATGATAGTTATGTTGTTAATTGTACTAACGTACAACTTCAAGTTAATTCCTAATACATGTAGCATTCTATCAAGATCATGGACTAGAAGGAGCGTCCAATGCATAGTAGAGTAGTGTCCATGGTAATGGTTTTGTGGATCCATCATGGTTTTCAAGAGGCTACTTAAGAGCTTGAGTCTATTTTATGTTCTTTTCACCGTAGAATCTTCTAGGAGGAAGACTCTTAAAGGAGGAGGGATTGGAATGATATAATATCTTATAATTCTTACATCCTTAGTATTTATATTTCTTTTATATAGGATTATGTTTTTATACTACCTTGGTATATTATGCATGATAGTAGTGTGTATCTTGATATATTTTATGATTATATTTTAAAATATTTTTTCTTAATGAATGTTATGGTGTCTGTATAAATTGATGTATGTATTCATCTCCTTGATATAAATATATTCCATTCATAATATATGCACTAATTGTATTATTTAATGTGATATGATTTTATTAGAGCTCTGGTTGGGAGCATAGCCTAGTTAATGGTATATGATTTTCTTGATATTTCTTAATTAATTTTTAATTTAATTATTTTAATTTTATTTATGAGATATTAGAATAGTTCAAGATAATGGTTTATTAGGATATGCTTTATTATTTATGTTTGTGATTGTGGATGTTACATGAGAGAGACTAAGTGAGAGAACAGAAAGTTATATATGTCATAAGAGAGATTAATGGAAGTATTTTTTTAGTTTGACTCTTGCCTTGAGTATGTCGCTAGTTTTTCCATTTCATGATTTCTCATACCTTTTTATTAGAACTTAAATGACTCTTTTATTTCGCACATATTGACAATTTTGTAAGACATTATGAATAGGGATTCTTAAACATTAGAGCTTGTGAAGGTGCTAGTTGATTTTGGATAGTTTATACTTTTAGTTAGATCTTTTCCATGTTTCATTCTTCTCATGTATACTTCTTTCTAAAGATTTTGATGTGAGTAATCTTGGTCTCTTTGGCATTTGGATCTACAAGGTTATGCACGTTGATGATATGGGTTTTGATGATATGTTATGTTATGATGCAAGAATTTTAGGTTCTATTATAATCGTTTTGGAATTGTAGATTTTATGAGTTTTGCATTTAATTTATTTTAGGAGTGGATTTTGAAAGAATCAATCCTAGTAATTTTGCAAGTTTTGATTTTGCTATTGATATGATGAATTTTAATTATAATTGTACATATAGAGTTTTTGTCATTCTTGTCAAGTATGTTGGAAGAAGATTGTGGCTTGATCTAGTTCAATGAACAATTTGGAATCTTGGAAATTTTCTTAACCTATTGTCTATCTTATCCTTAACTTATTTCTCCCTATCTAGCTATGAATCCTTTTCAATAATGTGATTTCAATCCATGTGCCTCTATGTTCATGTTACCTAAATCTATATTTTGTCATTCTTATGTGCTCTCAATTTTATGGATGTAATTTCTTTTCTATACCTAAATTGATCTATTAGAATGCCAACCTGATTACCATATTGTTGTTGTTATTCATTACTCTTGTTCTTCACTTGTTTTTGTTTCCAGGTTGCTCAATCCTATTTACTATCTTACTTATAGTTTTCTTGAATTTTTTCCTTAATTTGACCTTAGTTCAACCAATTTTTGTCTCTTTCACAACTCATATTAAATGTGCCTAGTCACAAAGAAACATCTTCACTAAGCTATGACTCCTAAGTAGATGTATCTCCCCTACCTAAGATGTCTCCTTCATAGTGTACATGTTTTTACTAGCCTATAGATGTCTCTTAATAGATATTTTCCATCTTGAAAGATGTCACCCTCCTTTAGTAGATGTCTCCCCTACCATGCAAATGTCTCATGTTATCAAAGATGTCTCTCTTGTAAGTCTAACACTATAAAAAACTATTTTTCATTAAGTTTCATATTTCATATGATTATGGCATTTGGTTTTCTTGGTTTTATAACTTCTTAAATTATTTTTGAATTCTTCTATCTTTGTGAAATATTTTTTATTCCTCTTTTAACTCTCAAGTGTTGGACATTTTACTTACATAAGTGTATATTGCTAGGCTTGGACATTAGTCAACTTGTAGCTTCTCTTATCAATTATCTTAGCACTCACAGTATTCGAACTCTATTTGATTCCTTAATATTTGATTATTATGATCTCTCTACACTGGTTTGATGTTTTAGTTGGATCCATTGGATCATTTAATTTCCTTGGATAGTTAAATTTATTAATTTAGGTATTTTTATCTACCTTCAATTTGGCTATTTATTAGGTGATTTAATATTGGAGCTAGTATCAAGTTTTTGTGGATAGTCAAAGATGAGCTCCTAAGAGAATTTTGTGCATTTCACCCTATCCACTATCCATTATTGAGGCTTTTGTTCTATGTCCCATTCTACACAAGAGGATGATTACATGGCTCATTGGTCTTCTTTGTTTGATACCTCTAGAATGTTAGAGGTGAGTCTTGGAGATGCTTCTAATACTAGTATGTTTGGTATGATTGGATCATTCTTGGTACATGCATGTTCTTATGAGACTAATAATAAATCCATGTGCATGGTAAATTTTCTATTTGATTTGATATTTTTCTTTTGAATTTGAGCAAATATACATGATAACAATCAATACACATATTTTATTGAGTGTAGTGCATGCTAGCCTTCCTTTCTGTAGTGATGGTTAAAGTTGAAAAATCTTGAGATTATTAATGTTTGTTGGTTGGATATCTAGCTGTAAATTGTATGCTTATTTTATTATATGCTTGGAATAACATGTTTTTTAGGATGTCCATGCTACACCCACTTTCAATAGTTCTACACATTCTTGATTAGAGATGATGCCAAGGTTCCTCATTCAATTTTATATAGATGTTTTCCTTTTATTAAATCTTGACTGAATTGGATGAAGACTAGAGATATTGGGTGGTTTTACTAATTTTATATTATTATCATATTTTTAAATTTTTAGATTTGAGCTTTAGCTATGCATGCATTAGACACTTTAGCAAAGTGATAGGTGTTGTTTCTATTATTTTCAACATTTGGATTTATGGATTTTATATGGACTAGACCTTTGATATTGTGTTGATTATAGATTTATTTCTTCTCTAGCATACATGTTTCTAAAAATTTCATAATTATGTGTTCTATTTCTTCCACCATTTAGTTTCATCTCTTTTCTAAGTACATGGATTTACACTAGGATTCCTTTGGGTCTTTTTGTTGCATAGTTCCTTCATTATCGTGTTCCTTGCCATGGCCAATTATATATTAGGGATTTTAGCCAATGTGATTCTTTCTAATCTAAGCTTGATCAATCTTGTTCTTTCCTTTGATATATGCCTTATGTAATAATCTTTTTAACACCCATATTTTCTTGGCTTTAGGTTCTTGCATCATATTGTTATATGTTCCTTGGTTAGTTATAGAAAATTGCATATTATCATAGCTATAATAGGTCCTAAAGAGACAATAGTATTGAATATGTCCATAATTTTAATAATAATAATGTTGAATGTATGTGTTTCTAGAGAGAAATTCATACCTTCACAAACAATTACACTTACGTTGTTCTTTTCATGTGGATTATGTAGGCTTATACTCAAGGACTAATTTGTCTCTATCTTGCTTTGCTTTTTCCATCATCATGTTCAAAGTAACTATCCCTTGACTAAATTTCTCTAGATTAATTTTGAGGTTAACAATTTCTTGAACTTGATGAATAATAGTGACTTGAGAGTCATTGATTTGCTGGAGGATATTCTTAATTTCTTGTTTTTTTTTGTTATAGTTTCGCATTCCTTTCTTTTAAGCACTTTTGGAAGAAATTAAACTTATATTGAAGATCATCATGATAACTCTAATTCTCCTGAAGTGTAACAACTTGAGCTTCTAGATTTAAGTTTTTTTTTGTGAACCTTACTTTTTATGTTTATGGAAATACATGGAGTTCGATAAAAGAATTGTGCTGAAGCTCATACCTTTATTTTTCATCCATTCTTTCCTCTCCTTCATTATGCTGATATTCTTCCTCCAATGTCATAATAAGAAAAAGATTTCATTCTTCATTAGTATTCTTATAGAATGAATATTTTCTTGATTCATCTGAATTAGATAGAACCTACTTGTAATTTTATTTTTCCTTCTTTCTTGGACATTCTAATGCAATGTTGCCATAGCCATCATAATGGTAGCACTAAATGTCATTATTCTTCTTATCTTTTTTTTTTCATTATTTAAGATCCTCTTTCCCTTAAACTTTCTCTTGAGAAGTCTACTAAATTCTCTTACTAGGAAGTCTACATCATTTGAATATTTTAGGGTAATAGTCCTTTTTGATGATCCAACTTTACTATCTTCTTGAAGAGACATCTCATATCTTTTCAAGTTATATCTTGGAGTTCATCAACATTCATGAGATTGATGTCCCTTACTTCAAGGATGGCTATCACTTTGGCATGAAATTTATTATGTAGGATTACTAAGACTTGTTGAAAATTCTTACATAAGGGTAATCTTTACTAAATCCTTTAAGATAATTTACAATTTAAGTAACTTTAAAGAAATAAGTTGTTATGATTTCATCTTCTCTCATTTTCAATCATACAAAGTTATGATTTAAAACTTATGTCTTGTATTTCTTAACCAAAGTGGTATCTTCATTTGTTGATTCAATCAAATCTAAAATTTCTTTTCATGTTTTGTAACAGAGAACTCAATTAAAATTTTCTAGGCATAGATCATAATAGAAATCATTCATGGTCTTAACATTTGTGATATGTAGTCTCATTTCATCATTTCTTCATTTACTGATGTCTTTCATTCTTTTATAAGAATTTCCACTTATTTTCATGTAGACTTCCATGGAATATAAATAATCATGCTCTACTAAGGATCAAATGTTAAACTCCAAAGATTGTAGAAAGAACATCATTGTTGTCTTCTGGTAGTTATAATTTGATTCATCAAATAATGGAGGTTAGTGAGAAAATTGTGCAATTGATATAAAAATCATGAAAAAAGCATAAACTCTTGGCAATGATTAGTTTTCTAGCTAAAGCCTAAGCTCTCATATTATTTATTAATCCAAAGTCATGCCCTAGAGAGTGAATGAATAGCATGGCTCAATAAAAAATTTGTACAATCAAATCATGCTCTAAAAATAAATAATCATGCATGTGTTTAAAGAATATGAAATTGAATCATAATGCATCTAATATAAGATAAAAAATGAAATGTCTAAAATAAACTAAATTAATAATGCATATCAAGATTTATAGTGGTTCAACCTAAGCCTAGTCTGTTGACCTTTTAGTATGTCAAAACCTTAAGGAAAATGGAGAACAAAGAATGTTTGTGTGGTTGTTGTGTGTGTAGGGCAAGAACATGGATAAAGACTCAAAGAAGCTTGGACAAGGACTCAAGGGAGAATGGATATCATGGTCAAAGACTTCATAAAGAAATTTGAAGTAAGGGAAAAAATGAATATTACAATGAAATGAAGATGTTCCAAGAATTGGGATGAAGCAAGATCAATGAAAGGAAGCTTCAGGAATCAAAGCTCAAAGGCTAAGAAGATGTCTCAGAAAAAGTAAAGAAGACCTAGAGAAGATGCCTTTTATAAATAAGAGATGTCTTCTTTTGGGAGAAGATGTCTTCCTAGAGATGTATCCTTTGCAGAAGAGACATCTCCCTAGAATTGAATTTTATTGCAAAGAGATGCCCCAAACTTGAAGAAGGCATCTTCACTAGCCATTAGATAGTTGTTGCATAAATTCTGAGGTGATTTTGAAAATTTCAAGGCTATAAGAACACTTCATTCTCTTGGGAATTGTACACGTTTTGAGCAAGAATTATCACTATCAATTCAATCATTATATATTATACTTATGTATTTTAGTTGTCAAATCATTTTCTTGTTGTGTTGTAAATTTTGCTTCAAAGTATAAGGACCTATAAATTAGTTACATTCTTTTCTTGTGATTTTCTTTCTCTTTATTGTTTCCCTACTAGGGTTGATGTGCTTCTTGATAGAATGCATCATCATTGAGCTTTTCAAGATCCTACAGGGTTGAGTGTTTGTGTAGTGTCAAAACACTTTGGAGTGGAGCTCAATTTGTGAAGGTTGTGGAATCCTTGAAACCACATTCTAAGCTTATTGGAACCTTGCAAGGTTGAGTATTTTTATAGTGATGAAACACTTTAGAGTAGAGCTTAGAGCTTATATAGGGTGTGGATCCCTTCAAATCACTTTTTGAAAAATAAAGTTTGGATGTGTGCAAAGCTTCTACCCTTCGAATTTGGATGTATCCAAGTTGGAAAACCATGTAAAAATTGAGTGTGGTCTTTGTGGCTATTGATTTTTGTTTTGGGGAACTTATTCATTCCCCCTCATCCCTCCCCCTTCTAAGTTCAATGATCCTCAAGTGGTATTAAAGCCTAGTACTCTTATGCTCTATAGTGTTCCAAGAGTGAACAATGGAAGGAACTTCTTACACAAACCCACCCATGTTTGATGGATTCGAATTTACCTATTGGAAGGCAATGATGCAAGGCTTCTTTGAATCTATGGATTTTGAAGTCTTAGAATCCATCCTTGAAGGCAACACACCAAGATAAGTTCATGTTAGCTTCAAAAGCAAAAAATTGTTTATATTGTGCATTCAATAAATCTAAATTTAATAAAGTAGCTAGTTGTAAAATAGCTAGAGAAATTTGGAAAATATTAGAGTCTACATATGAGGGAAATTTGATTGTTAAGAAATATAAATTGTTACTCTTGAAAATTAAGTATGATAAACTCAAAATGAGAGAAGGTGAAAAAATAAAAGATTACTCTCTAAAGAAAATGATCTCGTTGTGGCCATTAGAGGTACTGGTAACGATTTTACCAAAAGCAATGTCACTATTAAAATGATTAGATCTCTCCAACTAGAATTTAGACTAAAGGTCACAATCATGGAGGAAATTAGAGATTTCTCAGTTCTTAAATTTGAAGAGCTTCAAAGTGCTCTCATTGCTTATGAAATGAATCCCATAAGTGAAATAGAAATTAAGGAAAAACTAATTATTTTAAAATCTACTTCAAAGGAAAAGGAACTTGCTGATGAAGATGTGAGAAATGAAGAGGAAGTAGCTCTTCTTTCTAGAAGAATCCAATGGCTAATTACTAGAAAAGGAAGAAACTTCAACCAATCAAGCCCTAATCAATCTAACTTCAAAGGTAAGGATAAAGATAAGATTTTGTCAAATTCAAATTTTGATACTTTTTCAATAGAATGTTAGGTACATGGAGGAAGAGGCCATGTGGCCTCCAAATTTTCTAACAATGATAGGTTGTAATGAAAATAAAGGACTAATATGGAGATGAAAAAGACCAACTTCTAAACTAGCTAGAATGATGGTGCAAAAAGTGAGGAAGAAGTAGATAGCTATATAAAAAATTCTTGGCTGATATGCATGGCACTTTTTAGTGAAAATTCACTATAAACTACCGATGAACTATGAAGTAAGAATGATGAAAGTGTTTTTCAAGGAGGAGAGGTTCATGAAAAATAGCCTAAGAATAAAGAAAAAGTCTCTCAAGAGGATACAATCTCAATCTCAATTATAATCAGGTTTGTCTTTAATAATTGTGGAAGTGAACAAAAATTTGATTATCCTCATGTTGATCAAAATAAGATTGATGCTTCGTTTGGCCAAAAAGTTCCTAGTAAAGTTGTTTTGCAGGAACCAATAGCTGGAAATAATAATGAGTCAAAAATTGGAAAACACCTCAAAATGATGGATGATACAAGAGGTGATCAAAACTATTTCCATCATAAAGAATATAAACAAGTCTACTAGTCAAAAAAAAGGCCTAATGAAAAAGCAGCAAAAGGTAAGGATGTACTTCATGATAGCAGACCTCATCTCAAACTTCATTAGTATTTATCCTCTTTACACCAATTAAGGTAAGTTATGATAAGAATATATTTCCTTGCTTACTAGTTATCATGTTAGTTTGAATGAAAAAAGGACTAAATTTTTTTATATGGTTACATCTTTTAAACAATAGCTCTAGGTTTAATAAATATTAGATAAGTACATACTTGGAATATTTGTGACTATTTGGTTATGGTATCCTTTGTGAATGTATGAGCATAAAGTAATTGATATTATAGGTGAATGGAAGCTTGTACTATTTTTGCAATATCTATTCAAACATCACCCTTTGAATTCTTTACTAGAATATTTTGATTTTAAATGTCATAAAATCCCTACATGTAATTCATGAACTAGTAGCCTTATGTTGAACTTCCTTTATATGTCTTGACATTGTCCTTCTCCCTGAAATCACAAAGCTTATTTTTTGAATTTTTTAAGCATTTTAATTGATAAAATTCATGAATCTTCTAATAACTATTATTAAAAAGAGATTTTAGTCCCCACATTTGATCTTAATGTTGCATTGCAAGGGTAGCACTTTGATAAAAGAATCATAACAATTACATTTTTAAAAAGATCAAGTTGATTCAAAAAGGTCTAAAGGGAGCACTAGAATCTGCACATATGTAGGGGGAGCCTATACCTCATCAACAATTATCTTTTTATAGGTCATCAATGTAGGGGGATTATTTTGAGACTTTGATAAAAAAGACAATCAAGTAGCAAAACTTTCCACTCCAACATCCATAGCTAACAATGAGCAAGAAAATGACTATTTTTTATGGTAAAGTATCCAAGATAAAAGTATGCTTTGATCGAGACATCTTTTGAACATTCTTCCTTGTGATGTATTTCTTGGTGCTAGTGTTTAGAATTGGCATGGTTGTTTACAAATTTCTTGATAGCCATCTAGTTAAGGATATGTTTAGTTGTTCTTGAAGAAGTTGTATTGCTCTACTCTTTCTTGTTGGATGATTTTAGAGCCATGAGATATCTGCTACTAATGGCTTATTGGTTTAGAAGACAAGTGACATGATTCTAAAATGTTCAAACTTTGGACTTCAGTCTCTCAGTTTTTCAACTCTCATGGATATTAATCAAGTTTGGCCTAGCTATGACTCATTAGTTTTAAATTTGTGGATAGATGAAGGGTAGCTCTTAATTGGTTCATCATCATCAGCCCTATATAATCAATGCCAAGAAATATGTACTTCGTTGGCATGATGTTTAAGACCTCGTGTGTTCTTTATACAAGTTTGCTACTCTATCTTCACTCTGTTTTGATGATGTTCAAAAAGGAGAAGAGTTAGTTTATAGTGTTATAGTATTATTGATGGCTATGATGTGACATGTGTGATATTATTAATGACTATGATGTGATATGAGAATGATGTTTGTGAGTTATGGAATATACTGCACTACTAAACTAGTGTTATAAGAAGTATTGAAAATATATAAGTTGATGCATTCTGGAGACTAGTAACCCATTTTCTTAAGTTTTAAACATCACCAACAAGGGGGAGATTGTTGACCTTTTGGTATGTCACAACCTTAAGTAAAATGGAGAAGAAAGGATGTTTGTGTGGTTGTTGTATTTGTAGGACAAGAACATGGATAAGGACTCAAAGAAGCTTGGACAAGAACTCAATAGAGCATGGATATCATGATCAAAGACTTCATTAAAAAAATTGGGAGCAAGGGCAAGAATTGAGATTACAACAAAATGAGGATGTTCTAAGAATTGGGGTGAAGAAAAAATCAACAAAATGAAGCTTTAGGAATCAAAGTTCAAAAGCTGAGAAGATGTCTTGGTTGAAGTGAAGAAAACCCAAAGAAGATGTTTCCTAAAACTAGGAGATGTCTCCTTTCAGGAGAAGATGTCTCTCTAGAGATGTCTCCTTTGCAGAAGAGGTGTCTCCCTAGAATTGAAGTCTGATGCAGAGAGGTATCCCAATCTCGAAGAAGATGTCTTCACTAGCTGTTAGATAGATGTTGCATGAATTCTAAGCTGATTTTAGAAACTTCAACGCTATTATAAGACTTCGTTCTCTTGGACATTGTGCTAGTTTTGAGCAAGCATTGTCATTATTAATTCAATCATTATATATTGTACTTGTGTACTTCTATTGTTAAATCATTTTCTTGTTGTGTTGTAAATTATGCTTCAAAGTACAAGGACCTGTAAATTAGTTACATTCTTTCCTTGTGATTTTGTTTCTCTTTCTTGTTACCCTGTTGGGATTAATGTGCTTCTTACAAGAAGGCATCATCATTAAGCTTGTCGACATCCTACAAGGTTGGGTGTTTCTGTAGCATCAAAACACTCTAGAGTGGAGCTAAATTTGTAAAGGTTGTGGGATCCTTGAAACCACATTCTAGGCTTGTCGGGACCTTACAGGGTTGAGTGGTCTCGTAGCGAAGAAACAATCCAAAGTAGAGCTTGGAGCTTGTATAGGGTCTAGTTCCCTTTAAACCACCTTTTGAGAAACAAAGTTTAGAGGTGTGCAAGGATTCTACCCTCTAAGTATGAACATACCCAAGTTGGGAAACCATGTAAACATTGAGTGTGGTCTTTTTGGCGATTGATTTTTATTTTTGGGAACTTATTCATCTACCCCTCTTCTAAGTTCAATGATCCTCATACTGCACTCGATATGGCTATCCAAGTTCTTTAATCCCTAGGTTTCCTTCCATTCTTCAAATCTAGAAAGAATAACTATTGAATTCAATGGTTTCTAGTTTATCTTTCTTTACCTAGTGATGAGTGGCGAGGTACCCCTACACTCAACCATACGAAACGAGTGTAGCATGTGCAATCTGGTCAAACTCCACAGACTAAATGCCTAAACACCATAAGGAACACTTAGGGTTAATTAATTGTTGTCTTCCCAGACTTACTTTTTGTTGTCACGGTGTATGGTTAATTAAGTTCGAGGTATATGATTTTTTTGGTCTTTTCTAGTTTATCTCGTATGCTAAAGGGTGAAGGGTTGAGAGAATAAAACTAATTCTAACTACAGTGCTAAGTCCTAGTGTCAGCATCCATTCACACTTGCTATACACACCCTAAACTGTGCAACTGTGGCTACCAAATGCTAATCGTTACTAGGATTACCACACATAATGCACGTGCTCGAAGCAGTCGTATTGAGGCACCTAACTAGCCTAAGTGTGATAAGTAGCTAATTCCTTGACTAGCCGTACACATCTGTAGATGCTCGTAATCAGGTTGTACTTGTCCCACGTTCTAGGAGATGAGGGTGAGAGAATCTAATCGCGATGAGTAGCTGATTCCTTGGCTAGCCGTACACATTTGTCAATGCTCGTAACCAAGTCGTACTCATGCCGCGCTACTAGGAAAGCAGTAAATAATATTAAATAAACCTATCCATGTACTACAAGGTTTATCCACAAAGCTCTTCTTTATTGCTGTACACAACTTGCGTTCAGGTACAAAGCTGCTCGAATAAAGAACTGTTCACTTGGGGGACTCCTATTGCGGGCACATGGAAAATATTCTATCTCTGGGGTGATCAATCTGCCAGAGCTTTGCTAGTTCTAGCCTAGGATGTCAAATGAGGGAAGTGCCACCTCTTATTTATAGATTTGGTGGTAGACCGCGATATCATGTACGCAATATCGCAGGGGACTACGCGATATCGCGTAAGCGATATCGTAGGGGATGCGATATCGCGGCGACCGCGATATCGCGTACGCAATATCACGGCTTGTGCATATAGCGTCTCATCACCTAGGATTTTAAAACATAAACTTTGAACTAGATCTTTGAAAATAAAGAAAATAAAAATGATATCATTAGAATGTCTCAAAAGATCAAATCACATCCAATACAAGGATACATGATGTAAGACATACAAAGGTTTTAAGCTTAAGAATACCATAAGGAATTTGGTCATGCCATCATTTTTCTTGAATATTTTGAGTAAGAAACATGCATTTTTTCATTTCAAATTATTAATGTAATCAATAAATGAGACATGGGATTCTACATCAGTTATGTTCTATGCTATGGTTGACATGTGTTTTTCATGCTTGGATAATATTTTAATGTTGTTTAAGGTTTATTTTAGATTTTAAGTTCTAACAATTATTAGTATAGGATAGTACATCTTAGATGATTATATTTGGATTTAAACCTTAGATCTTGGTGAGTATATGGCTTTGATATTACTTGCTAGCTAGTACCTATTAGTACCTTGAGTACCAACATTGGGTATAGATCTCTTTTAGAAATAATATTTATATTATAATCTTTTAAATCACATTATGTGACATCCTATTCCCAAATGTCATGGAAAACATCGAATATACATTATATTAGACATTTTACATAAAATGATAATGTAGCAAATTTCAAATATATGTAATGTTTGACATTAAGCATAAAGAAAATAATAAGGAAAATGCAAAAAGAAAAAGAGAAGAATGCTTTATTGATGTAGAATAATGTATTTAGATCATGCTTTGAGAGTATTTCTTGGAAGTTTCTTCCTTTGGCATCTATTCCTTAGAGGAAATCTAGCACTGCCATCATGGTTAGGCCTACAATCAACTAGAAGTAATGGCTAGTCCTCTTCCTGTCCCACTTCACCTAGCAATTATTACTTATCGTTACTAGCTTCATAACTCCATGCTGATGTGACCTCTAAGCTTGGGTATAAATGCCTTAGGTTAAACCCCCAAAAGGTCACCTCAAGAGACGTTCGTTATTACAACATGCCCTTTCAGGTGTTAATTACAACTCCCCTTTTAGGTCTTGTTACGATCATGATAACACTTGTTAGGAAGAGACACCATCTTCATTATGGATTAGCACCATTTAGGAACAAGGACATTACAATATACCCTCCTTAGGTTTCATTCTTCCTTGAACAAGTCCCTGTGTAGTATCTTTCTTTGGCTCTAATGCTTTCTTTTTATTCTATGCTCTAATAATCTAATTTCTTCTTTGAACTTGAGATTGTTTCTTACTTGTTCTACAAACAAGACATATGTGAGAAGAATATATATATGTATATAAGTATTAAATATTATTTTTTCAATACTTACCTCATTTTCTAAGATAATGACAAGAGTTGAATTAGGGATCTACCAACCACTAATCACTAGTCCTACCTAGGGTCACACAAAGTGCAACTTGTATCTAGTTATCCAAGTGAAGGTAGGGCAAATCATTATTTTCAACTGGTATTACCTTAGAAATTTTACTTATCAAATTAAATATAAATTAAATAATAAAAAAACCTATAAAAATCATAAATAAGAGTAGGGTTAAGATACTTTTTTATCTCAGTCAACCTTAGTAATTAATGGAAGTAGTTATAGTTCTGCCATAAATGATATATGATTGGATGGTCTTGTTCGGGATGGAAGGGCTTGATCTTACTTCTTCTTAACTTCTTCTTTAAAAATTAACTCTAGTAACTTGGTAACTTAGAAGAATCAGACATCGTACTAAATATAATCTAGGGTCTCAATGAAGAATGTTGTTCACCCATCTTTATTAATCATTGTAGAGTAATTACAAAATTATGGTTCTTGATGAGTACTATCCATCAACATCATCTATTCTTAAATTCTAGAATCTAATTTATCAATTGATGATTCAAAGTAAGTAGAATATGCATTGGCCAATGGAATTTTTTGTTGAATTGATGGGAACATTTTCTTCAAGACAGGTTCATCTTCCAAGGATTCATTTACACATCCATATTTTAATAATTGATAAACATTACTTCCAACTTTCGCATTAGAGTCTCCACAAAGGATAATTAGCACTTGATCAGTATGTCTTATGAGTAACTTATTCTTCAATCTTTTCTCTATTTTCTTAATCAGGTATTCCCCTTGGCACAATCTAATATTTGGACATGTTGATTTGGAAATTAAATGTGTGTTAACCACATATATACATTTTCCTGATAAATGGATTTTTAGTATTAATGACAAAGCTATGTGGCTTCTTTGAAATCTTGAGCGTTCTTTCTTTCCCATGATTTGAAGTTCTGGGATTTCAAAATCATATCTTCTAAATTCCATTCAAATCTTTGTACCAAGTCAAACTTGGCTTCTTTATAAAAGATTGCGCAAGCATCCTTGTTATGATTTCTACTATAGGCTAATTTGTATGACTTAAGAGAAGAACAACCACAAGAACCTTTTTGCTTGTAAATACCTTTGTATCCCATCTTTCCCATGTTTGATTAGAATTGGTATAGGAATTTCCATGACAAGACTTCTTGTAGGCATAATACATCAACATCCAAATCTTGTAACTTTATTAAGATGTGCAGCTATCGATACTCATGTGACTCCAAGGCCATGGTGAACAAAGTGGATGTGGTCTCTCACTAGCTAGGGGTCTTTCCAACATATTATGTATTGCCACTTTCATTCTTTGCTAGACCATTATTCTTTATGGCTACCATACACCTTGTTTAAATAAGATTATGATTCTCCATGTTGTTTTGTTGTATGATTTGATTACAAGATAAATTGATATACTTCTTCTTGATCATTCTAGTTCACCAACTAATTCTCCAATTTAAATTTTTTGGTAACAACTAGTTACATTACTTAGACTCATTAGCGACTTTTCTTTCTACCCCCTTAGAATACTGACTCTCCAACTCTCCAGTGTAACTAATTACACACCAAGGGTTAGTGATCTTAAAACTATTTGCAAAGGTTAATCACTTAATCTTAAGGCCCAAAAGGTTAAATTTGTTAGTCACAACAATTAAATTGTTAGACATGATTAGTTAATCTAAGTTGTCTTCGTCTTGAACAAGTTGAACAACTATCCATTGATTAGCAAGACAAATACAACTTGAACAGTAGGAGTTTAACGCTAGGCCTAAATTGTAATTGTTTTTAACTTTTTAATATTATTTTATTTTACTTTGCTTCGGTGGTTAACATGTTGATTTGGCTGATGACAATGTGTGAGTTCAATTTGGGTAAAGGAAAATTCCAAGTTTGATTCTAGATCCTAAATTTTTGAATTTTTTTAAATAAATAATTTAATAATTTTCTATTTTTTGTCATGCACACATAACAAGAAAATTAAAATGGCAATATTTCCCAAAGTGTAAGTCTAATTGGGACAAAATTTATACTCTTAGAATCATTTTGATAAGTACTATGCATTAGAGATGATCTTAGAATTCAAAAATGACGTTGGAATCTTAGGAATTAAGAGAACCAAAATAGTTATCTTGTTGAATTGACATTGCTAGGCTAACCTATGGGTAACTTGAGATCTTCTAAGATAACTTGGTTTCAATTATTGACCCTTAAATAAGCATGTAACAAATATATCATACCATTTTTCAAATGATAAAGATCTATCCTCTATACCCTAGCGAGGTACTAAGGAGCAGATTATGACAACATCACTAACTAAGTATTGGTTTCCTTATGGGTGTCATGGTAATAACCCTTGTTGGTTGAGTAGGAATGACATGATCTTATGACTAGAATGAATCCCTTAAATTTGCTAATGCATATTCTTTAAGCTTACCAATAAAACCTTTATAACTAGATTGGATCCGTTATTGCATAGGTCTTAAGATGTGTAATGCCAAGTTATAGGGTTTAGGTATTTAAGGGCAATAAGTCTCAACTTAGGCCACAATTACTAATCTTCTAGGATAACTTAATAATTACCTTAATCAATTTATATTTTCAATATCACTACAAGATGGGTAAGAGTTACATGGATCAATGTATCATTGTTTTATCAATGTCTTGTAATTAATGAATCTTGGTGAGGCATAATGAGATCTTCATTGGTCAATGACTCTCCCTAGGTCATGGCATCATGGTTCATTATTAGATTGTAGTCGGCCCATAGTTCTAATTGGTTCTTGGGTCATGGTTTGCTTTGATACCAAATGTGACATCCCGTTAATTAATATCATGACAAACATCAAATAGACGTTATATTAGACATTAGATGTAAAATGATAATGTAGCAAACATCAAATATATGTAACATTTGACATTAAGCATAAAGAAAATAATAGGGAAAATGCAGAAAGAAAAAAAGAAGAATGCTTTATTGATGTAGAATAGTGTATTTGGATCATGCTCTAAAAGTATTCCTTGACATTTCCTTTCTTCGGAATCTATCCCTTAAAGGCAATCTAGCACTACCACCATAGTTAGGCCTACAACTAGCCAAAAGGGATGGCTAGTTCTCTTCTAGTTCCACTTCACCCAACACCCATTACTCACCTTTATCACCTTTGCAACTGCATGTTAATACAACCTCTAAGCCTAAGTATAAATGCCTTAGGTCAAACCCCCAAAGGTTACCTCAAGAGACACATCCATTATTACAACTTGTCCCTTTGGGTCTTAATTACAACTCCCCTTTTAGGTCTTATTACAATAATGATAACACTTTTTAGGAAGAGACAACATCTTCATTATGTAGTAGCATTATTTGGGAACAAGAACATTACAAATTTGACCCTAACAATCAATTGTAAAACCTTGCCAAATTTCATGAATGAGTTCTTTTTCAAATTTTATAGATTATAGGGAATTTCTCAAAATAAATGCATACTAGTCATAGGGTCTGATTATTATGAAAAATCATAAAGTACATGCTAGGATACCCTACAAAAATGATGCATACCATCATTATCTAGATGTTGTGAAAAGTAAACTGACATCAGTGATAGGTGTGGGTAAATAAGTTAGTCTAGCGATAGAAATTTTTGATGGGAACTTGGAACATTGGTAGTCTCAATAAAAAGACATTTGAATTTATTAACACCATGGCAAGACAAAGAATTTACATTGGCTACTTTCAAGAAACAAGATGGAAAGGGGAGAGAGGTAAAGATTTAGGTAAGGATTACAAACTATTCTACTTAGAAAAATAAAATTGATGAAATGGAGTGGATATCATCATTTATTAATCTATGAAAGAAAAAGTGATACAAGTATATTTGCATGACAATTGAATTATGAGCATTGGACTTTTGCTTGGAAATGAGATCATCAATGTCATCAATGTATATGCTTCATAAATTAGCAGAGAAAATTTAATTAAGCAAGATCTTTTGGATTCCATAAATTAAGTACTTCAAGAATTTTTCTAGATAGAAAGCATATTCATTAGAGGGAATTTTAATAGTCATGTTGAATCTATGAACATGTGATATTTCAAGATTCATGCAGAACAAGGATTTGAAGAACATAATGATATGGGAGATTCACTACTATAATTTGCAAGTGCCTATGATCTTGCAATTGTAAATAGTTATTTCAAGAAGAGAATAGATCATTTAATTACATACAAGAGTGGTATGCATAAAACAAAGAATGATTATTTCTTATTGGGCACATGATACTAGGCCATATGTAAAGACTCAAAGATTATACCTAGAGAGTGCTTTATAACTTAGCACCAACTAATGTTCATGGATTTAGCTATACAAAGCTTTGAAGGTAACATGAGAAAAGGAAACAAATGCATAAAATGGAAAAACTTGATAGAAGATAACATCACCTTATTTAGAAAAAAAATACTTCATGAAGGCACCTAGAATTAGGATTTCTTTGCAAATTTAGCTTGGGGCCCAAGGAAAGATGCATTTAGAAAATTGGAAAGAACATTTTGGGTGAAAAAAATGGAAAAACATACATTCCAAAGGAGACATGGTGATGAAGTGATAAATTTCAACACACTATGTAAAATAAGAAAAAAAATGCTTTAAGTAATGACAACAAAGGGGTAACCAAGAAAGCAAACTTATATACAAAATGCTAAAGGAGGAAATAGAAGTAACCAAAGTCAAACATAAGGCCTTGGATAGCTTTTATAATAAATTAAAAACAAATGATGAGAAAAATATATTTATAAATTAGAAAGAATTAGAAAAAATAAATGTTAGAACATTGCTCATGTCAAATGAATAAAAAAAGAAAATGAAATAATTTTGGTAAAAGACAATGAAATTTTGGATTAGTGGAAATTTTTTTTAAGAATTATTAATTGAAGAATTTTGAAGAGAAGAAATCCAAGAAGAAGAATCAAATTTTGATTTTTTTAATGAACTTTCCTTCTTTGAGGTTAAGATAGATTTATCAATGATAAAAAATGAAAAAGCTACTTCACTAGATAACATTCCTATGGAAGCTTAGAAAGCATCAGAAGATAAGGAGTATCTTGGATGACACAATTATTTAACAAAATTTTAAAGGATGAAGAAATGCATAAAATTATAGAAAAATATTTGTTATTCCCATTCACAAAAATAAAGGAGACATACAAAATTATGTGAAATATAGAGAAACAAAGCTAATGATCCATACTGTGAACTTCTAGAAGAAAGTCATAGAGCAATGTCTCATGGAATCAAAAATCTTAGAAAATTAATTTGGATTTATGCCAAGGAGATTTACTATAAAGGTTGTTTGTTTGATACAAAAACTAATGGAAAAATTTAAAAAACATAGAAAAGATCTCCAATAAATATATTAAAATGATTTAAGACATCTATGAAGGAACTACCACTAACGTTATAATAGCTTGTGGGATAACATCTAGTTTTCTAGTCTATATCATGGGTATGCACTTAGCTCATACTTATTTTCCACTATTATAAATGAATTAATAAAGGAATTATAAGATGAAATACCTAGGTATATGCTATTTATAAATGATATTGTATTAGTTGATACATCTCAAGAAAATTTCTTGATAAAATTAAGAAGTGACGACATGCTATAGAATAAAAAGGTATAAAAATTAGTAGAAGTAAGATAAAATATATGGAATGAAATTTTAATGATATCATAAATAGTGGTGAAATAGAAGTGACTATGCAAGGTAAAATATCCCTCATTGAAAAGATTTTCACTACCTAGAATCAACCCTCCAATCAGATGATGAAATTGATAAAGATATTAGAGATAGAATTGAGGTAAGATGGTTAAAATAGAGATAGGCTAGTGGTATTCTATATGATAAGAGAATACCAATAAAATTAAAGAAAAAATTTTATGAGATAGTAATTAGGCCTCCTATCTTATATGGTGCTAAATGTTGAGTAGCACAAAAGAGCATGGCTAAATGTGTATGCTTTCATGGATGTTGAATGTTACTGAAAGAGATAAAATAAATCATATAGAAATTAGAGGAAGAATTGGAGTGACCTCTATTTTAGATAAGATACAAGAATGATAACTTAAATGGTTTGGACATGTGCAAAGAAGATCATATATTGAGCTTATAAGCAAAGGTTATTACATCATTATTCCATGAAAGCCACCAAAAGGAAGACCAAAGAAGACATGGAAAAAAAATAATCAAACATAATTTTAAGAAACTAAAAATAAACAAAGATATAGCTCTTCATAGAGGTTAATGAAAAATTATTATAAATGACCCCATTCTTTTAGGACAAGCCTAGGATGATGACAATGAAAAATTACTATAAATTACTTCTCTTTTTCTATTTTCATGAAATAGTGGCTATTTTGTGGGATCACTCTTGTATCTCAAGGGGGTGGATTAGTCTTGGAGTGGTGATGCAACGTCATTAGAAGAGGTTGGTTTTTATCTAGACTAAGGATAGATCTTCTTAGATCATTTTAAACACAAAACTCCACAAAGAATTTCTTATGACCTCAAATTGGAATTCCATTCCACCTTCTCCATCATCCATCTATTCTATTTGTAACCCACCTCATTGTTAGTGTTCATGTTCTTGGCTCCATGTACTTGAATTCTTAGGTAGAATCTTTTAGGTTTTGGTCCTTAACTTCCATTGACCATTAATCACCTATGGGAATCATAGACTCCTTAGATTGAGGTTATGCAAGGGTAAACAAGGCATGTGCTTGCTATAGGAAGGACCCACTTTCATCTCTCTTGTTTAGGTTCATTAAGCACCTTATCCTTAGGCATTCTTTTAGATTAAACCGTATGTACACTCATCTTCTACATTAGACCAGGTGCTTCTTTACATATTATATTAACATATTGTAAAATTTTTTAATTTTTGAGCTTTCAAAGATCCTCTTCAATGATTTTATCATATTCTTGGCTTTTTTGGTACTCCATAGACCCCAAGTTCATTGAAAATTTCCTTATATTTTTTGAGATATTCAAAATTGAAAATTTTTGCCTATGGACCTCATATATGGGGCCTTGTCGATGGAGTAAACCCATATACAAGGCACTATATATGGGGCCCCATCAACATAAGGGAAACATATTATAAATAGGCATGAACCCACTTGGAAAATTTTACATTTTCTTACAAATGCCAAAGGATTTTTTCAGTTTTTTAGAGCCCAAAATCTTGTAGAGCCCATAACTTCCAAACTATTTATCCAAATCACTCTGTTCCTTAACCCTACAACTATTGAAGGTAAGCTCTTCATTGTGGGGATCACAAATGTAGCACTTTTTTATAGAAATAGTTTTTCCATTTTTCTAACACCCACAAAGGTTTAACTAAGAAATGAACTATTAAACACCAAATTACTAGAGTTAAACCTTTCCAACAAGCTCCAATGAAATTTATAATAAATAATTAATAAAATAATCAATCTACAATTGTTCAACCTTAGCCAAAGTGTAGCTAACTAACAAGATAAGGTATTCAAAACTTTAAAGTTAAACACTATATCTACTAATCCATGGATGTGTTGTGACCATAGATGATACCAAAAGGAAATCACACATGGGAAGCAGGACTGTCTCAACCAAGGGAGAGATAACCTAGAATGGGAAGAGGCTAAGAATAGGCCCAAGAAGAACCATTGGCAACCCATGTTATAGGTCCTCTTAGGGAAGAGGTAGAAGTGAAATCTATCAGATAGATTTTAGAACCAGTAGCCACAATAGAACATTCCCATCAGGATGATGTATTAGCACCATAAGAAAATCTGGAGGTGACCTTGATAAACGCTTGCCTGAATCAAATAAAATTGCAAGAGGTCCAAAATATAATGCTCCATGAGTTAAAATTTTACCCATTCCTAGAGCAAGCATCAAAATAAGTGTAGGACTAGCTAAAGACCTCTCCCATGTGGCTAATCATGACTCCCACCAGGGACTAGTACATGAGGGAGATATTCCTATTTTGGAGCAATAGGCAGCTTAATTAAACAATGAAAATTAATGACATATTAGTGTCTTGATTAGCATAGGGCATTACTGCAATGCTTGGGTTGCCAAAAACTAGGGAAATTCTTGCTAAGATCCCCTTGCAGGTAGATCCTAGTATCATGAAAGAATGGTTTCAATAGTGCTATGCTATTGACTATAAGGAGTTTGGCATGCTCACATTGGTAGAGAGGATCCACTACAAGATTGTGACCTTCCACCTCAATGTCATAGTGAGGCTAAGTAAAATCACTACCTTCTTTACCTAGGCATGCATCCCTCTAAGTGAGAGATTCCCCATCAACCTTTTACAACTAATCTATCTAGAGATGGAAAAGTGGTTTAAAGAAAATGAGCATGGAAGGAAGGCACTCCCCTTTTCATACCTCATCAGGAAACTCTTTCAAAGGGGAGGAATAGCCCAATACACTAATGACGTTGTCAAGCAAGTTTCAATTGCCAACTATGTGAAAATGATGAAAGATAAGATGCTTGCAAAGACTATCCAAGAAGAGGTGCAGTGACCACCACCTCCACCTACCACTAAAAAAACTATGCCAGACATTCCTACAATTTCCCAATGGTTGTGTGATCATAGAGAATGGCTCTTTAGTGAACAAGAGAAATGAGCAAGCATGAGTGGTAGGGATACATATGTGTACAGACCAACAATGATCCACCTAAATGAGGTGGCCTAGACAATTAGTCTGATGGGTGGAGGTGGGTCCCATTTCTTGGCCCAAAGAACATAGCTACCCATGAGGTTGAATCCAAGAGCTAGAGAGATCACAGTATCTCTTGTAGAATAACAGCTACTCCCAGAAATCTCTGGGAATGTTACAACCTTCTTAGTATTCTTGGAGAATGATGAAGGAACAACTGTATTAGTGATATAGCACCAAGGGTAGGAGACTATAGCAGAAGTGTTTGCTTGCCATATTGTTGAAACACTCAACATACCTACCACATCTACATCAGATATCATTACACTCAAAGATGTGCCAACATCCATAAGAACCACAAGTAGAAAAATAAATATAGTATAGCATGACGAATTGTTGAACTAACTAGTGGGAACTAGGCAACCACTTTTAGATGTCTTTGACCTTCTAGATAGTATTATTGAAATTCAATTAGAGCTACTTGAGGCAAGGGGCAAGAAAATCATATTAGAGGGGTAACTCAAAATAGCCAAGGAGATGAATGAATGCTTGGATATGGAAGTTGCTATGTTAAGAGCCCAGATTGTTGACCTTGCATTTCTCAACCAAGCATTGACAAAAGATAAAGCTATGGAATAACTTCACACTAAACTGAAAGAGGTTGAGGATGCAATGAAGATGATAGTGTTCTATCAATCCTTAGTAAAGGCCACATAGCATAAGACTTAGAAGGCTTTGGATAAGACCTACCAGGAGAATGCACAACTGACCACAGTGAACCATTGCTTATGAAATGTTGATATGCACAAGTAATAACTAATTAATTTCATCCATCAATAGTAGGAGCAACTAGCTAAAGCAATGCAGAACCAAGGAGATTGGTAGCAAAAAATAGAAATCTCTCCATAGAGAAGGTCCATGCCCTTCATTAGAAAACTACAATTGAGGTAGTTCCCAAGAAATTACAAGCTCACATATTTTAGAGAGTCAAAGATCATTACAGGGAACATGTCAATCTACAAAAGGAAGTAAATGAAAAACATATTTAGTTGGTGAAGGAAAAAGTGAATGAAATCCTTCAACAACTCCAGAAAGGGAAAGAATTATGATATTCCATCATTGATGGGATAGATGCCTACAACAAGGTAGAAATTTGCATAAAGGAGTTAAAAATTTAGGAGATGATGGAATATATGGAGCTCGCCAGTCTCCACTATGTAAATATAAACATATCATATATCAAACAACCATGGTTATAGCTTGAGAAATAGGTGGTCAAATCATACTTTTTGTACAAGGTCAAGTTCAAGTATCACAAAGACACCAAGTAGAAGCTTGCAGTGGAAAATGTTGAACTTGAAGTTTTCAAGGCATGATTCACTTATCAATGATTAACTACCAAGAACCTAGGTAAGAGGATGAACTACCAAGAGCTATAGAATGTAGTTAGGGAATTCGATATTGAATGCAAATAGTTTGTTGCCTAGTTTATCAACATGAAGGAGATGTTTCCAATAATATCTTGTCCATGGAATATCCCCATTCTAGCCCACATTAGTGATGCTACATGAACTATGAATGATCCCTAGAGCAAGGAGGAGAAGATGAAGGCATTACTTGATGCCTTTTTCCTTCCACTAGAGGTTGCAGTTGTAGCTTGACAACCATAGCTACCTTAGCTACCACATGTGCTTGAAGCTAGTGAAGGTCCTTTAGAACCTCAAGAACCTCCACCACCTGGGATTGTTTAATCTTCTCCACCACCTTCATGCACCCAGAGGATGTGCTATCAGATTTTTATGTAGTCATGTAATGGTATTCAATTTTTTGTCATGGACACTATAATTTTTGTAATTTGTTGATTTATACACTCGGGCACTCAGTTTTGTCATGTTAGTTTGTTTTGTCAAGTGTCAGCTAATAATCCCATACCTTTCCAATTTTGTAAGAGAACTCGAGAATGAGTTTTTATTTAGTCATGGGGGTATTATGAGTGTTAGAGTGTCACATCAATCAGCTCCCTTTGATGTGACCTCATTGATAGGCCCTATTTCGGTGTTGTTGCTCCATCAATAGGGTCACATCGACGTAGTGTTTTCTATGTCTATGGGGCCCCATTGACATAGTACTATAACAAAAACTATAAATATGAGCTTCAAACCATGTTTATGGGCATTAGAAGTCATAGTAGTAGCCTAAATCTTGCAATTTCTATATTTGAAAGTAATAATATTTTCCTGAGTGTCCACAACAAGAGTCATTGAGTGTATGGATCTTTATTCAAGCACTATTGTACCTGAGCATGACAGTGTGTGATGAACTTCTTGATAAACCTTGTAGCATTTTAGATAGTTTAAATTTTTTATTCATGAATTTAATGTTTTTAGTTATTTATTCAATGTTTCCTAGTGATTAAGCCAATTAATTGATCAAGTAAGATAAGCTAAATAGATTAAGTACATAAGTATGACTACTTCGAGCATAAACATGTAATCCCAATAGCATTATTACTTGGTGCACCTAGTAGCGTAGCACTTGGTAACCTAGCAATGGATGCATGGGTTTAGGACATGTACAAAAAGTATGACCAGATACTTAGGTTAGGACTAGTTAGAGACTAGTTAATTAATTAAATTCAATTTGTCATTAAAATATTTCATCTCTTTACTTAAGTACCAAAGAACATAAAACACACAAAAATAAAAATTATATGCCTTGATTACACTTAACCATACCATGTGCATCACAAGTGTAATTGGGAAGACAATGAATGACCTTAGGGCAAAGTTCACTACCTAGAAGACTAGTGCACCAAAAACTATAGAGTCTATGGAATTTCACTAGATCGCACGTGATGGGATGCAAGATCACATGGGCCACGATATCGTGTACGTGATATCATGTCTGTCATGATATCGCATCCCCCACGATATCGCGTAGGTGATATCGTGTCTTCCCCTGCGATATCACATAAGCAATATCGTAGTCCATCGCAATGTCTATAAATAAGAAGCAGCTCTCCTTTGTTTGAAAAAAATAGGTTAGATTGTAGCGAAGCTCTGGCAGTTTGATCCCTCCAGAGATAGACTATTTTCTAGTGTCTGCCTGTAGTGTGGTGAATGTAATTGTACGACATCCTTTATTCGAGTGTGACGTACTTGGACATGCACATGACCAGCAATAAAGATCAAGATTAGTTCATCATTGCAGCATTTACTTTGTTTATTTATTTATTTAATTGTTATTTACTACTTTCCTAGTTAATCACTCTCACCCTTATCTCCTAGAACCACAGAATGAGTACAACTTGATTATGAGCATTTAAGTGTGACTACTTGGTAACCCAATGGCATACTTAGGATCTGCGCTTGGTAATCCGAGTGGTAGTCATGCATGAGGTCTAAGATGTGTACAAATAATCAAGGAATGGATACTCATCGCACTTATGCTAGATTAGATTCTCTTAACCTTTTCTCCCCTAGATTAGTTTAGTTAATTTAATATTATTTTCCACTACCGTCAAGAGTAGCATTAGATTAGGAACACATCATACACCTCACTTTGGACTAAACCATACATGACAAATATAATACTAGTCCATGTGGGAAGACAGCAAACTGCAACCTAAGGATAATTGTGTAGGTGCCACAACTAGTCCGTCTACGAAATTTGACCGGATCGTGCGTGAAAACTCTCGTATTCGTATGGTTGAGTGTAGGGGTATCTCGCCACTCATCATAGGTGTTGTTACCAGGGATGGTGCTAATTATCTAGATTAGTTATATCATACAACATTGTTGTATAGGACTTAACGATATATCTCTTAGAAAGAAGTAATTAGAAAAAGTCACATAAATTCACATACAACAATGCCTCTCCTACAAGAACATGATAATGCCACACTTAGTGAGGAAGTTCATTGGAGAACCAACGAACTATATGACGATGAAGATCGGAGTATACAACCTGAAGTGGTAGTTTCTTACAAACATGAACAAAAACAACGTCATCCCAAAACATGAAAGCATAACTTACCTGATGACGATGAACCCCCACTAGCCACTACAAGCCTAACACAAATAGGCTGTTCGAATCTCACATAGGCATTGTAAAGAGAGCCGTCTACCTAGGATCAAGTTAAACAAATTTCCCCATTTTTTAGGAGGCTATGACTTAGATCTGTATCAACATTTACAAGCCTTCTATGATGCCTGCATATGGAATAACATTGATAAGAGGTGGCAAAAACTTAAGCTCTTTCCTATGACACTCGTTGACCAGGAAAAAGTATGGTATAGATCATTAAAACCAAATTCGATATGACACTAGTCAACAATGGTAGAAGTCTTTAATGAAAAATATCAAACCTACGCAAGAGTGTTAGCCTTGAGAAAAAAAATATAAGGATGGAAACAAGCACAACATGAACCCTTGGACATGGCCTTAGAAAGATATTATGCATTATTAAACAACTGTCCAGGCCATGGGTTTTCTGAGGAAAGGCTAATGTACAATATCATTGATGAGCTACGTAATGAAACAAGAGAGACCTTAGGAATGTATGCCCAAGGTCAACTATATGAACTAAGAACCCATCAAATCCAAGAGATTATTAAGCAGGTAGCAAAAGAAGAAGGATAATTAGCTAGATGGGAGAGTGTTGAAAAACATCAACAGGACCAGAATCTCATCTTAACAAAGGTCCATGAACATAAAAAGAAGAAATCAACCAATCTCAAGGTGGAAACATCATCTTTGCGAATACAAAAAACATTAGAAGAAGTCAAGGCAAAGATCAATAAGATGTTGGAATGGACATATCAAAGGTGTGGAGAATTTATCAACAACATTGGGGATAGAGTTTTGAAAACCCAAGAAGTAGGAAAAAACATTAGACATTTAGAGAAAAAGAACGAAGGGAATAAGTGCTCAACTGCCAATCATACATATGAATGCAACATATGCCTATACGATCACCCCAAAGGCCAATGGCCAATCTTGTTACATTTACATGAGAATTCAGAAAACACGTTACATCCAGAGTTCATACAGAGATATTGTGTTCGATCACAGTGGCAACAATCCCAGTCATGGGGGAGACCACCCTTAGACTGGAGACACCCTTCATATGATTCGGATCCAAATGCTTATCTGGTTTAACATCCTGTTTCTCCAATTGGGCCAATGCACTTTATCTCACGACAGTACTATTCTCCTCAATACTATCAACCCATGCCTCCAACACAACCGCCACCTTGTGCACCTTATACTCCTAACTTTCAACATTCTCATCCTTTCCCTCCTTATACATCACCACTAGTTGTTCCTAAGGTGCCTGCACCACAACCACAACCCATGAACAACACTTGTGCTACTACTATTAATAGCAGTGAAAAGCCTCCTCAACATTACAAGCATCCTTTCTTTAAACACGGCTGTAAGAAGGAACAATACAATTCCAAGGCCACTACATCTTCCAACCCAACACAAGTTCCACACTGTTGTGCACCCTTACCTTTGAACCCAGTGCCTTATGTAACTTCATTAGAGCCACCAACTCACACTCCAACAACCATCTGGCCCAATGAACACAACCATGGAGAGCGACAACCTAATCCTTGCATACCATCTAATGGTCCCAAATATCATAGTGGGTTAACTCATTATCTAGGAACTACATTTCATAAAGTACCCCACTATGCTCATTATAACCAAGTGTGTGCACCCCAATGGGGTAAATATGACCAAGCATAATTCCAACATGCAAGGATCCTCAACCTTCATTTATTAATCCTTGCCATGCTCAACCGTTTAGTTATGGGGGATATTCCCCATTTCAATAACACACAAGATTAATAAATACTTTTCATTTTCTTTAATTTTACAACTTTTTGTTTTCTAGCTTTTCATTTTTCAACTTTTTGTTTTATCTTTTTATCTGTTTGTGTTTTTGTCTTTTTACATTTTGTAAGTAATCTTATCTACGAATAAAACACTCATGTGGATTGTTGGTTGAGGTGTGTTCTATGTTATTAAGTCATGAGTGATCAATTATTTGGAACAATGAGCAAATTACACCCACTCATCCACTCTATAAATAAGAGGTTGTGTTCAAGGGTACAATGATATTCTTGAGATTCTTCAAACTTAAAATTAATTTTGTGTTCATTGTACCCAGAATGAAGAAGGATGGACCAAGAGGAAATGATTAGGATGTGACATCAAGGGGACTTGTGGATTCTCTTTGGTGACGTCTGTGGGAGTTATCATGCAACGTGGTTGTACTAAGATCCTTGTAGATCTAATGAAAAATGGGAGTAAGAGTAATCAAAAGGGCACTATGAAAAATCCAAAGCTATTCTAGGGCGTTCCACTAGAAAGACATGCACCCATGCCTAAAGGTTGGTGGATTCTCTGGATTCAGTACTTCAAAAAAAAACAAGAGAAAAAAAGAAAAGAAAAGTGCCACAAAACAAAAATCACTCCTCCCTTGAACAAAAATGTCAAGTGACCGTATGCCTTGTTGTTATGGTACTCTCATGGTTGTTCATCATGGGATGAAGCAATGCGATGTCATTGATTAGAAGGATGGACTTGGTCCTGATCTTGGAATGATGGGTTAATGACACATTAATCATGCATTACACGCAGGATTCATTGTGCTCCAGGTCAGTTACCTCATGTCCCAATCTCTACGATCCATTCTATACTTTGTCTCATCTCATTGTTCGTGTAATTGTATCTCGTGTCCCATGTAGCATAGAATTTTCATCTCATTCTAGTGATATTTACATGTGTGTGTTTTGTGGAGTTAGTGTAGATTACATTTAACCCTTCTAGTGCCCACAGACACTTTAAGTGTGGTTACACAAGGGAATTATAGGTTGGAACCTGCTTTGGGGAGGACCCACTTGTGTAATCTTTTGTAATATTCACTTAGGACATAGCTCACACACACAATTTCTTACCCTCAACTTAATTTTTCAATTGATTTTCTTTCCCTATTATTATCCCTTTGAATTTCAACGTTCCAATGTACCATTACATACCCTTTTTCTTACCACCTAAGGTTTTATTGATAAAATCCCACCATCATCATTAATGGTGCCTTTTGAATTAATGCAATTTCCCTAGAACCCTTGATCATAGCTAATGTCCTTAATTTCCAACGTTAATTTCAAAAAAATCATTAACAAATTCGGTATTTTCATGGTGTCTCACATCACAAGGGATGAGATATCACATATCGTGTCCCACATGATATCGCGTACGCGATGTATCGTACGCGATATCGTGTCCCATAGGATATTGCGTATGCGATGTATCATACGTGATATCGTGTCCCAGCTGCCTATAAATAGGTACCCCCACCGCAACAGTTAGCATCATTTTTCCATTAACACGTGGGGGAGTTTTTAAAATTTTTCTCTGCGACTTTTGATTGTGTGACCCTTACTTTTCCACTCATATCTCGCTTGCTGGTCCTTCAATTTCAATTCTGTTTGAACTTGTTTGAACCCGAAGTGTTCAGCTTAGTCGTGGGGGTGAGACACTTGCCTAAAAGTGCCTAACTTTTTTGAAATTTCTCATTACCCAAAGGACATCAATTAGGGTAATTAACCCTAACACATAGAATAATTGTGCCTAAAAATCATTTAACCCTTAGGTATACTAGGAGACTAAAATGGAAATCACCTAAGTCACAAGACTCATTATTACAAACTTTCAGGCATGATCACACATGATAACAAAAGATCATTAATTAAGGCAAGAAATAAGGTATAACTTAAATTTTAAAACAACCTTACTAATGGTTGGCCCGTGTGATTGCAGATGGCCCCGAAACGTGGACAACAGGAGGGTCCTACCCAAGGTGGAAGCAAATGAGCTGTTAGAAAACATGCAAAACAGGAGGAGCAATCATTCAGCATCCATCAAGACAAAACTCCTACCAGACAGTCCAAGTAGGAAAAAGGAGGAGGAGCAACAGCGCCTGAGCCGGGACAACAACCCACATTGCCCCTAGAATGTGTTCAGACTATCCATGAGAAGTCCAGATTCACTGTGGTGATTGTGGAGTTGAACTTTGAATCATTCATAGATTTCGCTCCTAAGACTGTTATGGATCACCTCAAAGGATCTTCCTTTTGTCCTATCCTCTCTAAAATCAGTGCCTGGTACCTAGGAGAAACATACCAATTTTGGCACAATAGGGAGCAAGGCACCATTGTAAATATTTTTGGTGTGACAGTTGAATTCTCTACGTAGGAAATTTTAGAAGTGTTAAACCTTCTGAATACAGGGCCCTAGGTTGCTCGGTTATCTACCCATTCAGACCCTAATGTGCGAAAGGATTGGTTGAAGAATGTTTATGGTAGAGACAAAGAATTTGGTGAATTGAAGACGGAAGAGAGGGTTTACTTCAAAATTGGGACATATCACCTCTTTCCCACAAAGGGCTTAGAAAGGATATCAACGTATGTAGCTAGAGGATGTGTAGTATTGATGGGAAAGGCTAATGCTAACCTACCCCATCTATATTTGATGGAGATCCTGAGGTAGTTCGAAGAATGGAAGATAGGGAAGATGGCACTGCCTTTCCCATGTCTTATCAGAAAGCTTTGCCAACGTGCTGGTATTCGGGGATACACTAATGATATCCTCCAAAAAGCCCAAACTACTTCATATGCAGAATTGCTAAAGGCGCTAGCTCCAAGAAAAAGCATTGGCAAAGAGCCAGGACTAGAACAAGAAGAAGAACATATGGCTGGACCTAGTCAACCTCCAGCCACGGGTCCCAGCCAAAAATAAGAAGTAGGGCCTAGCACAAGCTAGGATCAGCCACCACCACCGCAAGACTACAGACTGTCAATGAGCCATCTTAGGGCCATTGTTGAGATGGTTAGTTGGGGAAGTCATGATGATGGAAACCTCTTTCGCATCATCAGTGATGCCATTTAGCCTACAGTTTCATTAGATTGCACAAGGGAAGAAGTATCTATTCAAATAAGAGGAAGGGAAAGTAGATGGTCACAACAGATCTTAGGAAGCGCGACATCTTTCTAGGTGTAGTTAGAGACTGGTGAAGGGGCCACTATGGTGGTCATGCAACTAGAATGCCGTAGGAGCTGCAGATGTGGTCACAGATCATATCAAAGAATCCTTCAATGTACCTGTTGTGCCACTAGAAGATCTTACAAGAGCACAAGATGCTCAAACCTTAGCCGAAACCTCAATGATTCCTGCAGAACATGAGGATGTGCTTGATCAATTACTTTAAACAGGGCAAGTAATGAAATCCCTGTTTGACATCCCTCAGGATGTCACAACAATTCAGTCAGACCTCATTTCCACAAAGGGGAAGCTAGTCTTATCTGAAGTAAGGGCCAAGCATGCTGAAGCTGAAGTGTAGAAACTACAAGAGAAGCTCATGGCCTTACAAGCAGCACAGTGGGACCCTCTGCAATTTGTTCCCGTAGATCAGCTAGAAAATTTTAGAATAGAAAAACTAACTAAATTGATAGCAGAGAATAAAAGGGTGGTAGAGGAGAAAGAGAAGGTTGTTTGGGATGCCTCCGTAGTAGAAGCACAAACCCATGTGCATCTTAAGGCACTCAAGGCCTTAGAAGAAGAAAACAAGCAGTTGGTTGTAAACAACCTTTGGTTGACCATTGTAGAGAAACAAAAGACCATTCTCAATAAACACTTTCATTAGTTACGAGAACAGTTCATTCAGGTCAACCGAGACGTAAGCCATTTAGCCAGAGAAAATCGAACCCTCTCAATGGAGGAGGTATGCGCTATTCGTCAAAAGTCAGCAATTCAGATAAGCACATGATAGAATGAGGCTAAACCACATGAGAAGTTGAAGGAGCACTTTCGTGATTAGGTGGGGATGTATAAAAAAATCCTAGAGAAGGATATCCATATGGCCAAGGCTCAAATCAATACTCTCAATGTAGAACACACTGATTGGGGGGCCATATTGGACAACTACGCCTTCGCCCACCATGCGGAAGTTAAGAACCGGGACCTGCAGATTCAAGAATTGATAGAGTACATGGAGTTAGAAAACTTGAGATATGCCAACCTTGCCATGTTGATAGTAGGACACCTAAGGTTAGAGCTCGAGTAGCAGGTAGCTTCCACCCACATCAAATATGAAGCAGAATTTGCAGAATGCAAGAAGTTGTTGGAAAAACTGGATGTTGCAAATTTTGAACTTGAGGTGGTAAAAGACAACTACTAGGGATAGAAGGATGTTGCAACTGACTTGGCTCGATGGCTAACATACCTTCATGAATACATAAACAAAGCCATAGCCTATGAGGAGGAATGACAGGTGTTCACGGCATGGTATGTCAAAGCCAATGAGATGTTCCCACAACTACCCTATCCGTGGGAAGTGTGGACTCCATCAAACATTGGAACATTAGCATGGATGGCACAAGACCCTCAGACTGAAGAGGAGAAGCTCCAAGCCATACTTCAACACCATCAACCCTCAAAACCTAGAGAATAAGACAAAGGGAATGCACCAACGGAGGAGCCACTGCCACCAGGAACTACATGAGTTCCAAGTTTTTGTAGTTGTAGCACTTTTTGTGTTGTTTCTTCCCACACTACAACGTCTCCCATTTCTTTCTCCATCAATAATCCCATACCTATCCACTGTGTAATCACTATAACTTGAGGATGAGTTTTTATTCAATCGTGGGGGTATGATGGGATGCGATATCGCATGGGTCACGATATCGCTTCCCTTGCGATATCGCGTATGCGATATCGCAGTCCGTCATAATTTCTATAAATAAGAAGCAGCTCTCCTTTTTTTGAAAACAATAGGTTAGATTATAGCAAAGCTCTGGCAGTTTGATCCCTCTAGAGATAGATTATTTTCCAATGTCTACCTGCAGTGTGGTGAATGTAATTGTACGACATCCTTTATTCGAGTGTGACGTACTTGGACATGCACATGACTGGCAATAAAGATCGAGATTACTTCATCATTGCAACATTCACTTTGTTTATTTATTTATTTAATTTTTATTTACTACTTTCTTGGTTAATCTCTCTCACCCTTATCTCCTAGAACCATGGAATGAGTACGACTTGATTACGAGCATTTAAGTGTGACTACTTGGTAACCCAGTGGCGTACCTAGGATCTATGCTTGGTAATCCCAGTGGTAGTCATGCACGAGATCCAAGATTTGTACGGATGATCAAGGAATAGATGCTCATCACACTTAGGCTAGATTAGATTCTCTTACCCTTTTCTCCCCTAGATTAGTTTAGTTAATTTAATATTATTTTCCACTACCTTTAGGAGTAGCATTAGATTAGGAACACATCATACACCTCACTCTGGACTAAACCATATGTGACAAATATAATACTAGTCTAGGTGGAAAGATAGCGAACTGCGACCTAAGGATAACTGTCTAGGTCCCAAAACTAGTCCATCTATGGAGTTTGACCAGATCGCACGTGAAAACACTCATATTCTTATGGTTGAGTATAGGGATATCTCGCCACTCATCAGCATGTGAATGCTTTGTGATTCATATGGTTGGGCATAGGGGTATCTTCACTGCTCATCATATAGTCTAGAAATTTGATGAAAGTAAAATTGAATCAAATTAGATTTAAATAGAGTAAAATTCAATCTCTAACATCCCATACATGATTAACATAGAGTTATATTATTAAATCTCATAATCATGCATTAACAAATCAGACTTAAGAGAGAAATCACCCAAAAAGTTTACTAAACAACTATCAAACAAGTCAAACAAATCAAATCAAATATGCACATAATAAAATATTCCAAAAATTCAAAAGATAAGGATTGTACTAAAGTTTTCCTATCTAATTAAAATTAAAACAACTAAAACACTTATTTGATTGAAATCTCCCAAACAAGCTCTAAACCCTAGGAAAAATCAAAGGTCAATGATGGGATCTAAGCAAAACCTAAAACGAGATCTAAAAGGAAGGTACTTACTAGATTCTAAATGATAGTAAATATTTAGATCTAGCTTCTATATTATATAGTAGGCTTTCTCTCTCTAGTTATATCTTCCATATTTTAGTAATATAATTGGATAACCTCTAATAGAAATATTGCTAGGTATTCATACTCACAAGAACATGCTAAGGTTAAGCAAAAGGGTAAATTCTATTGAGAAAACCTAAAACTAAAAATAAAATATAATTAACTTTAAATTTCTAAAATTAATAAAACTAATATTCTAACAAGGGATCATAGCCAATGCTAGCCTATTAGAGTACTTCCCTATGAGCTATCTAATGATAAATAAGCTATTAGTTAAGTGGTAAGACTCTTGATTTGAAAGCTCTAAGTCATGGGTTTGATTCTTTTGGAAAATGCTAAATTACAAAGTTATAATTGAACTATATATATTTGGTTGTATCTATATTATAATTATTTTAGAATTCCAACATTCTATCTAATAACTATATCTACCCCTCAATCCAACAAAGGGTCCAAGGTTCAAACATAACTAATTACAGTACTATCATACACTACTACCAAAGGAAAAAACTTAAATAATTAAAAAATACTAAATAAAAAAATTCAATTGATTAATTATCTAAACAATCATAAATTTAACAACACATATCAACCAAGAATACCACAAACTCAATGTAGTGTCCCATGTGCTAATGACCCATCCAAAACCTAATACCTACTTATTCAAAACTCCAACAAAGATGTTAGTGCACATATGTTTTATTACATGAAATAAAATCCTAAAATAAAATAAAATAAAAATAAATTAAAATATCAAAATTATATCCTAAGGTAATTACAAGGTACATATCTTAACCAAACTTCAGCACAAGCATATTCAACTATAAAAGAAGGTACTAAATATAAGACATAGGCTTAGCAATAAGACATCAAGGGTATAAATTGCAAATATACCAAGAAAAAAGAGTATCTAAGGTTGGGATCTTATATAGATTATTACATCATCTCACTTATCTTATATTTACCTCTCATATGTACTTTCTATTTTGAATGTCATGTATATTTCCAAAGTCATTTACATTTTCTTTAAACATTAGTACTCTAACATGATAAGTGCAACCAATCTTGAGTATAATTTGTAATTATCTAGTAACCTACTCTAGTAGTGACATTGCTTGGTAACCCCAATAATAATTATACAAGCCTAGAATCTTTACAAAAGTTTGAAAGTAAATAAATATAACCATTACGCCAATTTAGAAATTTACTTTTATTCCTAATTAGATTTAGCCCTTAATATTTAATTTGAAATGTTTTACTTTAATTTTCTTTACGTTAATTAATATCATATCATGTGCCTCACTCGAAGTTAAACTATATGTACTAAACCATAACTAACTCAAGTGAGAAGACAAAAAACAAAAATCACATATTAACTCTCTAGAAATTAGATTAACCCATCCACAAATTATGACCAAGTCAAGTGCAATGCGTATGTGATTTGTATCATTGGGCTTGGGAAACTCTTGTTGCTCATCATTAGAGTTTAATGATTCATCTTTCATGAAATCTAATAAAATCAAAAATATACATAAAGCTAATTGACTAAACATGACTTCTCCATAAAAGACTGATTTCCCACCTATTAATAATAGTAATGATAACAATGAAAAAATTTACCTTAAGAGAACTTTAAATGAGACATTCAAAACCAATATGTCTTATGCTCATATTGATCCTTATTATCCACACTATAGTTTTATTTATCATCAAGAAAAATAATTTTAAAAAAGACACATGCAAGGTAATATTGCATTACCACCTAACCAATTAACTTTAACCATGATTTAAGCTACCCTTTTAAGATCTAGTTTTGATCATTAAAATGATTCAAGACATCTATAAAGGAACTACCACTAAAGTTATAATAGCTTGTGGGATAATATCTAATTTTCTAGTCACTGTAAGTCTATCTCATGGGTATGCACTTAGCTCATACTTATTTTCTACTATTATAAATGAATAAATAAAGGAATTATAAGATAAAATACCTAGGTATATGCTATTTACAAATGATATTGTATTAGTTGATACATCTCAAGAAAATATTCTTGGTAAAAGAAAGAAGTGAAGACATGCTCTAGAATAAAAAGGTATAAAAATTAGTAGAAGTAAGATAAAATATATGGAATGAAATTTTAATGATATCATAAATACTGGTGAAATAGAAGTGACTATTCAAGGTAAAATATCCCTCATTGCAAATATTTTCACTACCTAGAATCAACCCTCCAATCAAATGGTGAAATTGATAAAGATATTAGAGATAGAATTGAGGTAGGATGGTTAAAATAGAGATAGGCTAGTGGTATTCTATATGATAAGAGAATACCAATAAAATTAAAGAAAATATTTTACAAGATAGTAATTAGGCCTCCTATCTTATATGGTGCTAAATTTTGAGTAGAACAAAAGAGCATGACTAACAAATCAGTGTGGTAGAAATGTGTATGCTTTTATGGATGTTGAATTTTACTGAAAGAGATAAAATAAATAATATAGAAATTAGAGGAAGAATTGGAGTGACCTCTATTTTAGATAAGCTACAAGAATGGTAACTTAAATGGTTTGGACATGTGCAAAGAAGATTAGTTATTGAGCTTATAAGAAGACATGGAAAAAAATAATCAAACATAATTTGAAGAAACTACAAATAAACAAAGATATAGCTCTTCATAGAGGTTAATGAAAAATTACTATAAATGACCCCATTTTTTTGGGACAAGGCTAGGATGATGATGATGATTTTACACCAACATGCCCTTGTCACCTAGCAATTTTTTTATGAGAGATTATCCATTTACTTTACTGATACTTAGGAAAGTGGACTAGGGATGAGGACTATGCTAAAAAGGGAAAAAGCTTCATCCAACCTAGAATAGCCTTCTATATCTACATAAGTGATTTATTATTAGGTTTCTATTTTAGATCTTATTTTATCTAATCATTGGTCTTTGTCTTTGCTTAGGGTTAGGAGCCTGTTGTAGGAGCTCTCGATCACTTGAGGAGTTTTATTTATAGTACTTTGAATCAAGTAAAAACATTTATTATAATTTTTAATTTTTAAATTAATTTATTTATTACACATTTCATTTGGTTAATGCACATTTGATGAAATAATTTGATAATGCATATTTCTATAATTTAGATTTGGATTTGTAAATCTACTGATATGTTGAGATTATATTATGAAATTTTTTTATTTCAACCTAATTTAGAATATATCTATTTATACTAAGTTTTTATATCATTTTTGTCATGCCCTCATTCCCAAATGGTGCCACTACATAATAAAGATAACATCACTTCATAATAAATGTTTTAACCACTGTAATAAGACCTAAAGAGATAAGTTGTAATTAAGACTAGAAAGGGTGCATTGTAATAATGGGCATGTCTCTCAAGGTATACTTTGCAGGTTTGACATAAGCTATTTATACCTAGGTATTAGAGGTTGTATTAGCATAGAGTTGTAGAGTTGGTAAAGGTGAGTAACAAGTGTGTAGTGAAGTGAGATAGGAAGGTGACTGGCAATTTATTCTAGCTAATTACAAGTATAACCATGGTGGCAATGATAAATAGCCTCTAAGGAATATATGCCAATGGATGATAATGAGGTTTGTTGAACTTAGAAGAGGGGGAGGGGTGAGATGAATAAGTTTCCCTAATTAAAAATTAACTAATAAAAGCACACATCAAATTTAATGTGGTTCCATAACTTGGATAGTCCACACTTAGAGGGTAGTTCATTAGCACACCTTCAGACTTTATGGCTCTCAAAATGTGGTTTGAATAGTACCCTATATAAGCTTTAAGGTTCACTCTAGGGTGATTCGATGCTACAAATTTACTCAACCTTGCAAGGTCCTGACAAGCTTAGAATGTCATTTCTAGGATCCCACAACCTTTACAACTTGAGCTTTGCTTTGAAGTACTGTGGTGCTATACCAACACTCAATCTTGTAGGATCCCAACAAGCTTAAGGATGATGCCTTCTTGCAAAAAGTACATCAACCTTGTAGGGCAACAAAAGAGAAAAAAAAATCAAAATGAGAGAATGTAACTAATTTCATAAAGTCCTTGTAGTTGAAGATCACTTTAATACAACATGCAATACTACAAGTAAATGATAGTTCAATGAAGAGAAAATTACAATTTCAGAGAATAGATGATTAAGAACTTGAATATGAACAGTGGTTGTAAAATTCCCAAGAAGTTTGATGTCTTCTTATAGTCAATATGTTTCTAAAATCACCTCAGAATTCATGCAAAAACTATCTAATGGTCACTTAAGATGTCTTCTTTAAGACTAAGATGTATTTCTACATTAGACTTTCATTTGGGAGAGACATCTTCTTCTCAAGGGCTATGTCTCTAAGGAGACATCTTTATGAAGATGTCTACTGTCTCTGAGAGATGTCTTTTCTAGGTCTTCTTCAATTTTGGCAAGACGTTTACTATTTTTGGAAGACATCTACTCTTCAAGGGAGATGTCTCTTCTATAAGGGAGACATCTCTTTTATAGGCCCAAAAAATAAAACTACATGTTTTGATGCTGGAAGCCTTCAAATGCGTCCAACCAAGTTCCCATAGACCTTATAACCTCATAAACTCATCAAAATGAGCCCAAAACACTCCAAAATATGCCAAAACATCTAGGAATCATCCTCAATAAAAATCAACATCAATGGAGATATTTTTCTTAAATTTTTCATATTTGTCCATGCTCCGTTGAGTTCTTGTGATTGCAAATTTACTTGTGAGTTCTTGAGTCCTTTGATCTTGCTCTTGTAAACACAAAAATCCTACAAACATCCTTTGTTCTTCATTTTCCTTAAGGTTTTGACATACCAAAAGGTCAACAATATCCCCCTTTTTGGTGATGTTCAAAACTTAAGAAAATGGATTAGTAGACATGTAAATATTCAAATATCCATAACTATTCTCTCCTCTTTTTTGAATAGCATCAAAAAGAATAAAGCACATAAGATCAACATCATATAGTGTTCATTAACAATATAAAATAAAAATAGCTCTTCCCTTTATTGAATAGGAATAGAAAGGATAGTCCATAAAAATGAAGACATATAAATTCCAATATTGCTCATGATATTAGATTAAATATATCCACTAGATCCCTATGGTGCTCAATCATAGCCATACCATTGTCACAAATGATATCCATAGTAGCCCAATCTTCATGCAAATATATTTCCATGTACATACATACTTATTATATCAGAGATATATCATTTTAGAAAAAAAAATATAGTTATGAAGAGCCATTGCATAACGAGCATATCCATTCTCAAATAAAACCCTCTTGTTGTATGAGTAGTGCCCAAAAGAATCTATCTAAACACCTATAAAAATATTTCATAATATAATTGTGCATAACATACAAAAATTTTGCAAGAGAACCACTTGAAGAGTACACATATCATTAATTTCATAGGGCTAATGAAGTAAAACTTGTGTTTATCAAGAGTGGCCCTTCATCTAGCCACAACAACAAGAGACATACTTGATCCAAGCTTTTCAAAAGATATTAAAGACCAAGTAACCTCTCTTTAAATCAATATTCTTTGAACAATCAAAGAGCAACTTCAAAAAAAGTGAGTAAAAACATGAATATTCAAGTTTTAAGTAATACATCTTATCATGCTAAAAAAGTCAAAATTTATTAAAAGATCACATCCAATCATCTAGAAAATTATGACTTACCAAAAGAAATTATGAACACCTTTTTTAGTACTAATGAGAGTACTTGAGATTTCTAAGGAGAGTATATCTCAACACATATTTGCAATAAGGATCTTAGACACTTAAATTGATATATAATCAACATACAAAAGGTTATACGTACAAGTAATTTTATATAACATATAAAGTTCAAGAGCTTTCATCAATAAATACCATCTTTAGATTATGATTTTAAAGATTGATAAATAAATGTTCTCTTTTTCTTTACTAGATGAATATGCTCCTCCTTGACTATTTTCTTTTATATGAGCTAGAGATAAGAAGCTTAGTAATTATCATATGTTTGAGAGATTAATACTGATTATTATTCTCCTCTTGAGCCTTTTAGGATCTTCATGTTGTAAAGAAATTTTAAGATCAAGAATGGAGACTAAGGTCTCTCATTAGTTATATCAAAACAAGTATAAAACACTCTCAATCATGACAAAATATATTAAATTCATAAAAAATATGAACATTATATATACACAAGGGACTTGATGATGACTCCATATATCTAGAGTATCTTATCAAGATCAAGTTTGAGGCCTCTCATAAAAAATAGTAAATAGTTCATATGCTTAAGAAATTACTTTTGCAATGTAGTTTTTCTTAGAAGCTACATGAGTTACATTACATGTATTGATTTAAGTTCTTTAAATATAGGAAAAGAAACATCCAAAAGAAATTGGACAGCAATGCCATAACACAATACATAAATGTTTAAATAAAAATGAATGTTTTAAAAACCCTTTGACCAACAATTACATTCAAGGATTTTGGGTCCTTAGAACAACTAGGATTTATACTATAGCTTCCATTCAAAAATACTACTCTAGTCTAATCTCATCAAGTAACAAGAAATGAAACAATGATTATAGTTATACTTAATTTTCTTATTGAAGAAAATTAAGGTGCCTAGAGAGCTAGAGAATGAGATTCCTCTTTCAAGGTTTCTCTTCTCATATAGACTTCTTCAATTTTCAAGGGTTGGCTTCCTCTCATGAAATTGTTGGAGATAGACTTCTCATTCTCATGTTCCTTCCTCTTTATTCTCCATTCTTTTTGAACTCACTTATTCTTTTCAGTAGTCCAATATTTCTTGACTTCTCTTTGAATTATTTCCCTATTCTTTTTAGCCTACAAAAATTCCTTTCTAGGAACATTTAGATAAGACCAAGAAGTCCTATGATATAACTAAGTGTTCTTGTGATAAAAATTTAAATTGCAATTTGAATGTTTATGCGCAAAACTACTATAGTAATAAGATCTAATTTTCATATTGTAGTAAAAGTGATTAAAATGATCAAAACTTTGTAGTGCTTTTGACTCGTTTTCTGCTACTTCTAATTAAGATGTAGTACTCATTGATTCTTTAGTCTTTAGTGTGACTTTTGGTTGAGATGAGGTTGATGTAGATGATTCCTCTTATGTATACCATCCTATCCCACTCTTATCTTATGGATGTCTTTCTTGTCCAAGAACCATCCAAAGGGATTATTTTCCCTTAACTAGCCTCTCATTCACAAGCTTTACATCTGTAAGCTCTTCTTTCATCTACTCACAAGACTTGATGATTTTTTCATTCTTAGCCCTAAGGTATGAGATTTCTTTTGTGAGGTCTAAAATCTTTAATTTTCATGAAGAGATGTCTTGATCCTTGTCTTTTTTTTTGTATATTCATCTTTGTGTAGAGGCTCTATGATTAGTGGTAAGCTACCCCTATGCCAAACCATACAAATCACAAGCGTTCATGCATGATTTGATTAAATTTTGTAGACCTTAAGTTCTAAAGTATACAGGTTTTAAGATGTAAAATCTAATTGGAACAATTGTTGTGTTCTCAGTTCCATTTGTGAGGCACAAGTATATGGTTAAATGCAATTGAGGTATATGATTTTTATCATTTTGTATTTTATAAGTGTAATCACCTAGAACAAGAATGAAAGGTATAGAAAATTAATATCTAATTAATCTTCTACCTAGCTAGCCTAACACAAGTACCCATTCCAACTCCTCGGACACATCCTGAACACATGTAGTGCTACTAGGTTACCAAACATTAAGCATTTTTGGGTTACCAAGTGCTACATGTATGTTTGGAGTGGTCATGCTTGTGTTCATTAACAAATAAAATTAATTGCTCAATTAACATGAATGAATGTAAAGTGCATGAATAATAAATGCATTGAAAGAGAAATTAATTTATTCTTAGTGCTACAAGGATTGTCAAAAGGGCTTATCTTTATTCCCATCAAATTACTATGCTCAAGTACATTAGTGCTTGAATAAAGGTCTATACACACTCAGACTCCTACTATGGGCACGCAGAAATATTCTGACTATGGGAAAACAAAATGCAAAAGATTTGCTATGCTATGACAAAAACTAAAAAACTAAATGAAAATTATAAGCCTAAGTACTATATTTATAGGCTGGTATATACCCTATGATATCAAATGTTTGACATTACATCTTGGGCTTTAATATCAGAGCCAATCAAAAAATGATTCATCATACCTCCATGTTTGAATGAAAACTTGTCCTTGAGTGAAGAAGAGGAGGAATAAGTTCCTTACAAAATATTGGGAAGGTATGGGAATATTGATTGACATATAAACTAACTTAGATGGAATAAATAGACTTCTAAGTGTCCAAATGTATGAATGTACAATCTTTTACAAATTTGGGTGTTCATGACAAAAGAAGAGAATACCCTAGAAAACATTGAAATCCAACTCCTCTTGGAGGTTGAGGAGTAAGGGAGAAGATCCAACAATCATAAACTATCCTTGTTGTGTGGTACTGCTGCATCATTCTTAATGAAGATAGTCCCACTTCCAATCCATGCTTCCCACTACAATCACAACAAAATTGCAAATTAGTGGGTAATGTGTAACATATAGCTTTGAAGTACCTCCTCTCATCAATGGTTACACTTTGCTAGGCTATGATTATGGTGGATTGATTTTGTTAGTAATGTTAGCGGGAAGACTAAAAAAAAGGGTAAAATGGATAAACAGTTCATTATTAAATTCAAAAAAGTTCAAACAGAATGAAATGATTGAAGAGGGTGTAAGAATTCACAATAATAATAAAAAAATATTTTAGTGAAAAATGTTGTGAAGATGCACATAATTGGATGTCATTGATGGGAAATGAAAAGTATTTGATTGTGAGAATGTCTAAGGATAAAGAACTTAACTAACCCAACTAAAAGATATGCAAGTGGGTCCTTTCCAAACCAAGCACATGCCTTTTTATGCCCTTTCATAACTTCGAACCAAGGAGTCTATGGGCTCCATGGAGGATTAATTGTTCTAGAAGATTAAGTACAAAAACCTAGAAGAAATTACCTAAGGATTTTGACACATTAGACCAAGAGATTAAATAAGAACATGAAACTGATAGTGAGGTGAGACATGGAAAGCATAGATGAATGAGAGAGAGTGGAATGGAGTTCCTAATTAAGGTTACATGAAGTCCCTTGTGAATTTTGTGGTTAAATGAGTTGATAAAATTCATCATTAGTCTACACCAAAAACAACCACATTCAGTGACTTCACATCATCATTCTAAGACTAGTCCATTCCCCTAAGACATAAGAGTGCTTCCAAAAAACAACCACCATTCCTTATTAGAGAAGAAAAGAGAATTAGAAAGTGAGGAGGGGCCATAGTTAGAGGGGACCTTTAGGCATGGGTAACATGTCTTTCTAGTTCCATAACTAGTGCTTTAGCCTATTTATTTTGTCTAAGGGGTATGCTTTTAATTCCCATCATTTTTTTATAAGAACCACACCATGCAAAGACTTATTCAACTTCCTTTTATTGGTTGGCATGGAACGATAAGAAATCCATGAAAACACACATGCATGCAAGTATGTAGAAAGACATAAACAATAATAAATTCCTTCGAAGTCACACCCTATTGAAACCTTTGAATCCTTTCTAAATCTAGAAACTACCAAACTCACAAATTCATTAATAGTTTTATAAATGAAAAAGACACTGCACATTTCTAGAACAAGAAAAACCATAGAGTTTGTGAATGTGTGGACGTTGTGGACTTACTACTTTTTGCATGAAAAAGAAACCATGTCCTAATCATCAATAACAAAATTCAAAGCTAGAATCTAGACATCAACAATCAAATAACTAAATAGTACATAGCCACATCAATTAAATCACATTGTAGCTAGTTGGCAATAAGACACTTATTATTAAAACAAGATAAGAAAATCACATCGTAATAAAGAAATATATAAGAAATTGTAAAATATTCAAGAAAAGGAAAATGTACTAATGATGTTGTAAATCAAAAACTTTGAAAAATTGATAATGTAGAAAACCAAAAATGTATAATAAAGACTGTGTAAAACAAAAACATGTAAACCAAAAATATGAAAAACTGAGGAGCTACTTATATGGTTAGCATGGGTGGACATCTCCCCCATGGCTAATTTGGAAGAAGGAGATTTGAAATGTTGAGTTGGTTTTCCATTTGATGAGGTGTGTGTTATATTATCTAGCTTAGGCTCATGGAAAGGTTTAACTTATTGTATGTTGACCAGTTGCTTCTTGTTTGGGCTTTCAAGTTTATAGATCATCATGGCCCTAGAAGGAAACGTTTTATAAATTATATAAGGTCCTTCTCACAATGTTTGGAACTTAGTTCATTGAGGTACGTGTGTGGGGTTCTAGTAGAGAACCTTATCTTTTGGTTCAAGCTTTTCATTCTAAGGTCATGGTGCTTTTTTTGAATGCCTTGTGTAGTTCATTAGATGATAGGGCTACTAATCAATTTTTTTCTAACAAGTTGAGAGTCATTAATCTTGCTTTTTCCACTAGACTTAAGTCAAGGTCAAGGTCATAGGCTATTGAAAGTGTATAGAGCTTAGATTAAATAAGAAGTATTGGTAATTTTCTGTACACCAACTCATAGGGAGAATAGCCTATAGAAAGTTTTCATGTTGAGTGGTAGGCCCAAAAGGCATTGTTGAGTTTTGTGCTCCAATATTTCCTATATTTGCTAATAGTTCTCATTAGAATCTTTGTGATTTTCCTATTTGTAATCTCAGCTTAACCATTGGATTGGAAGTGGTAGGGTGTTGTGAGTTTATGTTCAACCTCCAAGCATTGCATGAGCTTCTGAAAAGTAGTGCTTGTAAAGTGAGTTTAATTATCAGAAATTAATGCACACAACACACCAAACCTATTTCAATATTTTGCTATACAAACTAAGTAGCAATAAAAGATGTACAATTAGTGATAGTTGCTACTTTTTCCCATTTCATAAAATAGTCAATAGCAACTATGATGTACACATTTCCATTTGGCATGGGCATGATGGAATCCATGAAATCAATGTTCTAGATGTCAAATGATTTCAGTTGTTGAATCCATTGTTGAGGTCCTTTCATTTGAGAAGTCATTCCACCAACTCATTGGTAGCATTCATAAGAGTAGACATATTGATGAGCATCCTTGAAGATTGTTGGCTAATAGTGCCTTGCCATCAAGATTTTAATGGCAATGTGTCTCCCAAAATAGTGGTCTCCACAAGGGTCCTCATGAACATCCCAAAGAACATGCAATTGATCAACATTAGAGATGCACCATCGAACTAACCCATTAGCACCCACTTTGTAGAGGTGTCTGTTGATCTCCATGAAGCATTTCACTTGGCAAAGAAACTGTTGTTTCTTTTAGTGGTCCAAACCCTTATGGAATCTTTTGAATGAGGAGGCAGGTGAGAATGACATCATACCATTTAGGCTCATTAGGTAATTGTTCAGTTATAGCCCTGGTGAAGACGAGTTCATCAGGAAACATAGCAGATAATGGATTTTCTCTTGTTTTTTGTTCCATCGTAACCAAGACAAGTGGATAGCAACCACATTCTTAGTGACCTTTCAATATACCATTGTAAAATTGAATTCTGATAAGATCATCAACCACCCTATGAAACAAAGACTCACAATTGGCTTATTCATGAAGAAGCAAATGGTGTTGTGGTTCATGTGCACAAACACCTTGTATCTAAGTACATAATGCCTAAACTTTTCTAGAGTAAACATCACTACCATCATTTATTTTTCTATAGTGGCGTAGTTCAGTTATGCATCCATAATGCTTTATCTTGCATAGTGGATGTAGCATGAACATTTCTTGTCATCCATCTATGTAAGCATAGCTCCCAAGGCATAATTTTATGCATTTATCATGACATGAAATGGTTTGGACTAATCAGGTGCTTGTAAAATTGGAGTTTCTACAAGCTTCTCCTTTAGTTGCTAGAATGCTTTTTCACATTCTGTTGTCCAAAAAAATGGAGCATTTTTCTTTATCAGCTCAACTAATGATTTTTTGATCTTAGAGAAATTTTCTATGAATCACCAATAGAAGCCAGTATGTCCAAGAAATGACTGAACATCTTTGATAGTTTCTGGTTGGTAGGTTATTCCTTGGATGACCTTTATTTTTTCAAGGACTACCTCAATTTCTTCTTGTGATATTCTATGCCCCAATTCAATGCCTTCTTGGACCATCAAATGACGTTTTTGCCAATTGAGCCATAGATTTATTTCAACACATCTTTTTAGCACTTGCTCAAGGTGGTCCAAAGCTTTCTCAAATGTAGCTCCATAGGTGGAGAATTCATCCATGAAGACTTCCACACCATTACCAATTTTCTATTAAAAAGTGCATAGAACTAGGCATTGAAATGTAGTAGGGGCATTGCATAGACCAAATGGCATCTTGCGATATGCAAAAGTCCCCCCCAGAACTAGTGAATGTTGTCTTAGAATAGTATTTTGGTGTGATCTGAATTTGGTTATAGCAACTATAACCATCTAAAAAACTATAGTAGCAATGCCCAGATATTGTGTCTAACAATTGATTAAAAAATGGTAATGGAGAATGCTCCTTGAATGTTGCCATATTCAACAATTGAAAATTGATGTAGACCCACCATTTTCCACCTTTCTTGGGCACAATAATGAGTGGACTAACCTAGTTGCTATTTGCAATGGGATAAATAAACCCCACCTTGAGGAGTTGTTCAATCTTCTCTTTGAGGATCTGCTTTAGTTTTGGGTTCAATCACCTTTGTGGTTATCTCTTTAGCTTTATGGTAGGATCAATGTAGATGCGATGCTAGCATATCCTATGATCAATCCTTGTAAGTTCATGATATGACCAAGCAAAGGCTACTAACCACTTTTAACCACTTTTAACAGCATCTACTTCTATTTTTGAACAATATTGACATTGATTATTCCTGGCTTCCCATTTTTTAAGAACACATATTCCATGCTAGCTAGTAGATTTTTTAGTTCAAGGGGCTCTTTCTTGAATTTTTTTAGGAATTTCCAACTCTTCCCAATAGGTATCATCATTTTCATTATCAGAGAGTTGGTGATGAACTTGCTGTAGTTCATCTATGCCTACAACATATGTGCATGTTAAGCTCTTAGTTGGTTCCATGCAAAGTGTTCTACTCTCAGAATTAGTAGTCAGCCACTAGGTACCCTCTTGTTTTGTGACTACTGCATATAGGCACCTTTAAATTTTTACTTCTGGTGCTCATTGCTTACATGCAAAGATGGATGCTTGTTTCACTACCTAGAGTTTCTACACACAATTGCACCCTGTATCATTATACATGATGTATGGAACTTGTTTCTTCTCGATCTTCTTGAATAAATTTTCTTTAGATATTTCTAGGGAAAGATCTCTTATGCCCATTTTTGTATCAATGGGGCTTAGCCATGTCCTTCCCATGATGATTGGAAAGTCCTATTTTTAGTTCTCCACCTTGATCACTAGGAAATCATTAGGATAAGATCAGCCATAAATAATGGTCATAATATCTTCTACCAATCCCAATGGAATAGTGATGGACTGGTCAGCCAATTCTAATATGATATTGCTCTTCTTGAGAGGAGAAGGTTCCATGCAATATACATCTCATGAGAAATTAGATTGACACTAGAACATGAATTGAGAAAAGCTTTGCATAGTTCATTCTTAGCAATCTACAAATTAATAAGAGGACTTCTAGGATCAACTAATTTCTTGGGAAGGTTTCTAGCATAGATCCAATCAGATATGGCATGAGTAAACATCACAATATGGATCCTAGGTAGTGTTTAATTTGAAGGGGACTTAATAGGATTGTTAATAGTAGGTATATTTGAGGGCTTAGGTAGATTTCGAGGTTAGAAGAAAGGTCTTTTATTTGATTAAGTATCCAAACCCCTCGATTGATGAACTGGTTATAGGTTAACAGCCTTGGTAGCATTGTGTTGTTATAGTTGAGCTAGTACTTCACCATGCATAGACGGAGTAGGTGGTAGCTATGTTGATGGTAGAGGAAGATGTGTAAAAAAATGAGAAGGGTAAAAGGTGGTATCCCTTCTTATGTGTGGAGAATGAGTTTGATACAAATCAAGAGGATAGTAGTAAGGTTGTAAAGTGAAAATGTGACTGGAAGAGTCATATGGAGACAAGGATTTTTGAACATAGTACCCATATGGATCAAGTTGTCTATAAGGGTATTGCTACCTTGGTAGTGCCAGAGCCCATGATTGTGGTTGCTGCCACTATTGATACTACTCATATGGATGCATTGGAGTTCCACTTGGACAATACTATTATGGCTAATAGAATTGCTAAAAATTACCTTAAGGATAAGGTAATCATTCAGTTGTTTTCCTTTGTGGTAGTCATAAATTCAAAGCATACATCCTCAATTCCTGTAAGTGTGAAAAAATAGGACAAAATCCCTTAGGATGTTTGTAATGGTAGATGTCACATCCATCATCATCATCTAATTCACTTCCTACAACTTCTTCTATTGCAATAATCTTTCCCTTACCTCTTTGATAGGCAAGTTCCATTTCCTGGCACCTTTGGCGCTCATGATCACTATCTTGTTCCTTGGACTCTTCAACAATTTTTAGGATAGCTTGGAATTTTCTATTCATGGAGTCCCATAATTGATTAACCTTGGTCATAATTTTGGATTGAAATTTTTGGAGTGGAAAGGTTTTTCTATTCACCACCTCATCAAGTGTTGATTCTTCCTCACTATGACAAAATTAAACCTCCCTCTTGCAAATGGAAGGGTTGTAGTTGTATTTTTCTACACTTTCTTAATTCACCTTTCCTTTTAGCTACTTGCCCAATCAATCTTTACATTTGATAGGTGCTTAGTTCTGATAGCCGTCCTTAGGCATAAATGCCAAGGGTTCTTCTCATTTTAGATCGAAGTCCAACTACAATGTGGCAAAGTTAGTCCAACTGAGAGATATCATGGCCAAGACATCTTTGCATTAAGGAGTGGTATCGGTTGATGGTGGCATACAAGGGTTCATGTGTTCCTTTTTTTCATCCTTGGACACTCGAGAGTACATTTGATATTTGTCATTAAACAATTCAAGCATTGTACTCCATCATCTGATAGATTCTACTTCTAAGGATTGATATCAGTTTTCAGCTGCTTTAATGAGTGTTTATGAGAACAACTTAAGCTTTTTTTATTCATTTTCTATATTTTGCAAGGCAAATGCATCTTGGAAAGCTTGTAGATGGTTCTATGGATCTGAGTTATATCCCCCTTCAAACTAAGGAATATTTTTCATATTGAATCTTTTGATCCAACTATTCTTGATGTGCCTTGTTGGAATTCTCACTACCTCTGCAATATTAAGCATACTTTAGGTAGCAAGCTCATCAAGGCCATGATTTTTGATGCCTACCATGCCCTTTGCTACCCCTTCATTTATGGTAGCACATCTCTCTTGAATGCCCACATTCTTGGTCATGCCTTGCCTAATGGTCCCTTTGATCATTTTGGTCTCATCAATCACCTCCATCATGGTCACACCCTCTACGGTTGTAGTTGAAGGCTGATGATGATGATGAAGGTAAAGGGGAATAAGGAATAGCATCATCATAGTTCCTACTACCCCCTCTTGAATGATCATGGCCATGATCACGATCTTTTTTCTTGTTTCCATCCCTACCTTGACTTGCCCCTTTGGATCCTTCTTTGTCATTGGATCCATTCTTGCCAGAATTGAGATTGTGAATTGTGGGCTACAAGTTCTGGTTATGAAATCCTTCACCAAAGTCAAAATGATGAATTTCACTTAATGGAAAACCCCTAGAGAAGGGTTCCCCATAATCTTTTTGGTATAGCAAGAATGGGGAATCATTAAATCCTTTCCCCTTCAAAAATTCATGACATTTTTTTGGTTTTCAATCTCTTAGATGTTGTGCCTTAGTGGGATGATAATCCTTAGTATTAGTATCTTGCACAACATATTCAGCATGAAGTTACTAGAGACCTAGACAAATAAGAATTTGTTGGAGCATGGCAAGAATGGATTCATTGGGTGACAACACAATGTTGCCTTCCATGTCACATCACCATGGTTTTTCATCCTAGTGTAAAATGAAAGTGAAATTAGGTACATGCTCATCAAGATTAGCATATACCACTCTATATTGTTGAGGCATCAATTGGTATATTCTATCAAACTTGGGTAGAGAATTACTCCTCTGAGAAGAAGACATCTTATGTTAGAAAATAAAAATGTAGTGTGCCTTTAGAAATTATTGTAGTTATTTTTGAAGTATGATATGACTCTAAGGTTTATTCCAATGATTTTGAATAATTTCCACTAAATCCTAGATAGTTCACGTAACAACTAAAAGGTGTCCTATAATAGTGCCAATGATGAGTGACAAGGTACCCTTATGCCCAACCATATGAATCACAAGTGTTCATGCACAATTTGGTTAAATCTCATAGACCTTAAGTTCTCAACTAAACTGTTCTAAGATGTCAAATCTAATTGGAATGATCATTGTTTGTTTAGTTCCACTTGTGATGCATAAGTATATGGTTAAGTGCAACTAAGGTATATGATTTTTATCATTTTCTATTTTATAAGTGTAATTACCTAGAACAAGAATGAAAGGTAGAGGAAATTAGTATTTAATTAATCTACTACTTCCCAAACACATCCAAAATGCATGTAGTGCTATTGGTTTATCAAACATTAAGTGTTTTTTGATTACCAAGTGCTACACATATGTTTAGAGTGGTTGTGCTTATGTTCATTAACAACTAAAATTAATTTCTCAGCTAACATGCATGAAAGTAAAGTGCATGAATAATAAATGCATTGAAAGAAACATTAATCTATTTTTAGTGCTGCAAGGAGTATCAAAAGGACTCATCTTTATTCCCATCACACTGCTATGGTTAGGTACATTAGTGCTCAAGAAAAGGTTCACACAAACTCAGACTCCTGCCATGGGCACTTAGAAATATTCTAACTCTAGAGAAAACAAACTTCAAAAGCTTCACTATGCTATGACAAAAACTAAAACCCTATATGAAAATTGTGAGCCCAAGCGCTATATTTAGAGGCTAGCATATACCTCACGATATTGGATATTTGACACCACATCTTGGGCTCTGATATCAAGTATCCAATATCAAGGCTCCAATATCTGATATCTAATATTGGAGCTAGTCAAAACATGATTCATCACTCTAATCCACTTAACATGTTGAAGTTAGAATGGGGGATGAATAAGTTCCTCTAATTAAAAACTAATCAACCAATGCACACACCAAATTTAATGTGGTTCCCCAACTTGTATAGTCTACACTTAGAGGTTAGTTTGCTAGCACACCTACAAACTTTGTTGCTCTCAAAATGTGGGTTGAAGGGTGCCACACCTTATGCAAGCTCTAAGCTCCACTTCGGAGTGATCTAACACCACAAATCCACTCAATCCTACAAGGTCTTGAGAAGCTTAAAATGTGATTTCTAGGATCCCAAAACCCTTACAACTTGAGCTTCACTTTGGAGTGTTGTGGTGCTACACCAACACTCACTCGTAGGATCCCAACAAGCTCAAGGATGATGCCTTCATGTAAAAATTACATCAACCCTCTAGGGAAATAAAAGACAAACAAAATCATAAGGAAATAATGTAACTAATTTATAGATTCCTTGTAGTTGAATCTCACTTCAATACAATAAGAAATATTATAAGAAAATGATAGTTCAATGAAGATAAAATTACAATTTTAGAGAATAGATGATTAGGAACTTGCAACATTCCCACGAATTTTGATGTCTTCTTATAGCCAATGTCTTTTTGATATCACCTCAGAATTTATGCAATGACTATCTAATGATTACTAGAGATGTCTTCTTCAAGAGTGAGACATATTTCTACATAAATCCTTCATTTTGAAGAAGAGAGGCATCTTCTTCACAAGAGAGACATCTTTGAGGAAATGTCTTCTTCATAGGGAAGATGTCTACTATTTCTAAGAGATGTATTCTTTGGGTCTTCTTCAATTCTAGCAAGAGTTTTACTATTTTTGGAGGACATGGATATTTGGATATTTTCATGTTTACTAACCCATTTCCTTAAGTTTTGAACATTACCAAAAGGTCAACAGATAACCCCAAATAACCCTTAGGGCATGACCCAGATATATTATTCTATATTAAGAAAGAAGTCATTTCATTTTTCTTCTACAATTTCTCTATTATTTTCCTTACACATAATATCGAATGTAATGTATATTTGATGTTTTCCACAACATCTAGAAACTAGATGTTACATTCAGTATTAAAAAAAATCATGATCCAAGGGCCAATCAAAATCAAGAGTTAGTTATAGTATGATGACAAATCATGAAGCCACAACCTAGGATGACTTATGGACCATCACCAGATATACTTTATATTTCAGATGATCCATGTAAGTGAGAAGATATCTTTCAATGATTTTCTTTGAAAACTAAATCTAGGTCACACATTTACAAGTGAACTATGGCTATGCATCATGTTCAAGATAGACTACATTAACCAAGAAGATTTCTTCATATTTAGTTTCATGGATATCAAGGACAAAGACATTTGATTATGCTTTAATAAGGTACATTAACTATAAGATATATTAGTAACACAATGATACGCTAGTCCAGTAACTCTTATCCATACTGTAATATTGCTAGAATGTTAATTAGTTAAGATAATTATTATTTTGCTCATAGGAGATTATTAATCATAACTTGAGTCTACCTTGCCTTTTTTGAAACTTATTATTCTTAAATACATAATACTTGTAACTTGTCATGAATTACCTTTACCTAAGACCTATGCATTTGTATGTTAAAAATGTTAACCTAGCCATAAGATTTTCTCATCCAACTTAACCTATAAGGATTATTATCATGAGATCCATAGAGAAACAAATACTTGGTGGATAATGTTATAATGTCTTACTTTTTGAACCTTCTTCTTAGTATCTCACTAGAGTATAATCATTATGAGAGAGGATATGCCTACGTCACACATCCAAGATTGTAAGGCATATTTATTATATTTTTTTTCAAATAGTCATTATATCATTATAATTGAACTGAAGTCATCTAGAAGTACTCATGTCATTGATACTCCAACTCAGTAATGTTAATTTAATAAAATAACTATTTTGGAGTTTTTAGATCCTAGAAATACAACCTAGTTGTTGGACCCTAAAAGTATGTCCAACATGCAGTACTCATTGAACTAATTTCAATGGTACAAATTTCATCTAGATCAGACTTAAGGTTTAGGAGAAATCATCATTAAAATTTTCTCTTCTTGCATGGTATAAAAACTTTAAGTCAAAAATTAGAACATAGAATTGAACCCAAGCCATCATTCTTACAAAACATAATTCTTAACCCTTATTATACTAGAGTTGATATAGATAAATTCTTCTTGTTGTTCAATTCTTATAAATTAACCCTTGTTATTCTAGGGTTGATAGAAATTAACCCTTGTCGTTGTTTAATTCTTATGGTTGATACATAATGGCCTTCTATTTTTTATATATAAATATTATAAAAATAAATAAATTTTGATAATTGAAAATTTAAATTTAAAATTTAGAATAGAAACCATCAAATTAATAGGATGGAAATTGTCAACTTTGATGTTCAATTGATAGAAAATTTGAAAATCATGAAATAACAAGAAATTTAAATTTAATTTTTAGAATTGATAAATTTAAATGTTAAAAAGAAAAAGAATTTAACAATTTTTCAAATTTATGATTTGAAAATAAATTTGATAAAAATTTCATAATTAAGCATGTTTGTCCTATAGTAGTACTAAGATGGATGACCTCTTAAAAAGTCTTGAATTTCATATTCAATGTTTTTGCCCTCTAAAAATCAATTTTTACTCATCCAACATGATGTATCAAGATCCTTGAAGATTTATTTTAGTATAACTCAAGCATAAAATATCCATTTCTAACATATGAATAGTCATTTCTAAAATTTTTCACCTTTTTGAACTCAATGGTTATGTTAGATTAATCATTAGGAGTACTCAATACTTAGGTGAGATTTTAAACAATGCCTTTAGAGGCCATAAATTAGATAACTAATCATGCCTAATAATATAATTACTGGGACAAAAAAATCTAACCTTTTAGGCCATCTTGAGCTTTAAGATGAGATGTTTAGTTTATGTAGATAAATAGACATATGTTGCTAACCCCTAATATGTCATTAGTTACATTGTTGAAGTTAGTGTCTCAAGGGGGTAGAAAGATCATTAAGAATCTAGGTAATGTAGCTAATTATGATTAATGAAAAAAATTGATTAGCTAGAGAATAATTTACTGAAGCAAAATGGTTAAGAAGATGTATACCAATTTAGCCTATAACAAAATCATGCAGTAAAATATCATGGAGATTCATAATCTTATTCTAATAAAATATATGATACCCATGATGAAAAATAATCCTAGAAAAAATCCAAGAACAAGACTCAAAATTGTAACATACAACATGCTTGTAATGTCCCTAGGCAATGAAAGGCAACATCAGCTATGTCCACCCTAGGCTTTGAATTGGAATGAGTATTGATATTTATGCATGTTGGTAGAGTTATAGGATATCAATATTGATGTCTTGTGCCTCTAAGAAGTATTTTCATGAGAATTATTATACTCTTTTCAACCTAATTTGAAAAAAGTAGGATATGAAGGTGTTTTCAAGAAAAAAGATTATTGTGGAATTCCCTCTTTTTGACATATGGTTTCTGAAATTCTAGGACTTCAATTAATGGGGAAGAGAGATTGATCAAGATTTTGTAAAATCCACATAATCTTTCCATTATTATTTCAAATTTAATAATTATAAAAATGTATTTTTTGCCAACATATATTTAAATGCCAAATTAACATTTCCAAATTTTACACTTTGCTAAGTGGCCTACTTGATTAATCAAATTAAGGAAAGATTAAGGAATAAGTTATTTATAATCCAAATCAATATTAATCTAGTGTCAATTATCCTATTTGTATAATCTAATGGAAAAGTTGTACGTTTTCTTATCAATTTTTAAAAATATGGATATGTAAAACACTCCTTGTAAGAGGAACTCAATTTGAAGAGGATGTTCCCATAAATTTAGCATGAAATTCCATTTACGAATGCATATTTTACTTACCTCAAATCTTTAATAGATAAATATAATCCTAGTTTTCAAGAATATATGATGTTTATAGATAGATTTCATTGTGAGTCATAATTCAAAAATTATGTTTCTATGACTAATGAAGATTGGTTAATATCATTTTTCATTAATATCCTAGACTATATTTGGTATGATGCCTTATTATATCAAGTTGTGAAGCTTATAGAGTTAATTTCTAAGGGATAAATTAAAAATCAAGATCAAGCCCTATATTCCTAAACAAGGAAATTTGATCATATACATCTTATGTAAAAACTAAAACTACATCCCTTAATCCATAAGGTTCATCAAGATTAGGGAGATATCTTATTCTTATTCATAAACTTCTTATTTTTTAATTTCTTAATTTATATTTTAATAAAACAAGGATTTTCCCTACCTTCACTAAGATAACTAGAAATGAGTTATACTTTGTGTGACCTTGGTTAGGACTAGCGATTGGTTGTTGGTAGATCTTTAATTTATCTCTTGTCCTTATTAGAGAATGAGGAAACTATTGATGAAATAACAAGAGGAACATTAGGATATTTAACCTTAAGCCAAAATGAGAAATTAAATTATTCAAGCATTAGAGCATGAAGGAAATACTGCCATTAAAAAAATGTCATGAATGTGAATTCATTCAAGGATGAATGAAACCTAAGTAGGGTATATTATCACATCCCCATTCTCAAATGATGTTGCGGCATAATAAAGATATCATTACTTCATAACAAATATTGTAATTATTATAATAAGACTTGAAAGGACACATTGTAATAATGGGTGTGTCTCTCAAGGTGACCTTTGGATGCTTAACCTAAGGTATTTATACCAAGATATTATAGATTATATCAACATTAAGATAGGAAGTTGGTAAAGGCAAGTTATAGGTGCTAGGTGAAGAAAGCTAGAAAGATGATTAGTCATCTCTTATAGCTAGTTGTAGGCCTAACTTTGGTGGTAATGTTAAATATTATTTAATGCATAGATCATCAAGGAACTCTAAAAGTTGAGGATTGTTAAACTTAGAAGAGTAGGGGGGGGTTGGATGAATAAGTTCCCCAAATTAAAATTGTTGAAACAAAGCACACAAACCGAATTTAATGTGGTTTCCAAACTTGGATAGTCCACACTCAAAAGGTAGTTCATAAGTACACCTCTAGATTTTGTTTCTTTCAAAATGTGGTTTGAAGGATGCCACACCTTGTACAAGCTCTAAGCTCAGCTCAGGAATGATTTGATGCTACGAATCCACTCAACCCCGCAAGGTCCTGACAAACTTAGAATGTGTTTTTTAGGATCCCACAACCATTACAATTTGAGCTCTACTCTAGAGTGTTGTGGTGCTACACCAACACTCAATCCCATAGGACCTCGACAAGCTCAAGTAAGATGCCTTCTTGCAATAAGCACATCAACCCCATAGGGTAACTAAAGAGATTTACAATCACAAGGAATGAATGTAACTAAGTTTGCTGATTCTTGTACTTTGAGGCATAGCTCACTTTGACCAATTACAATAGACAAAAGATTGTACAATGAGGAATAATAATGATTACAATTATTTCTAGGTGATTTACAATTGATAGTACCAAAGCTTGTACATTTTCCAATGAGAATAAAGTCTTCTTATAGCCAATATGTTTCAGAAATTACCTTAGAATTTGTGCACTGGCTAACTAATGATCACTAGAGATGTCTTCCCTGAGATTGAGATTTCTTTCTGTAATTGACCTACATTCTATAAAGATGTATTCTTTAAGATAGAGATTTCTTTTTGTATTTGACCTTAATTCTACAAAGATGTATTCTTCACATGAAAAACGTCTTTCTATCTTGAAAGATATCTTTTGTTTTGCAGAGACGTATTCTTCTGTGTTGCCTTCAATTTTGTCAAGACATCTTCTATTTATTGGAGTCATCTTTATTTAGCTCCCCTTTCCCTATGAAATCTGCATTCCCTATCCATGTTCTTGAACTTTCGTACACCTTCTTGTCACAATCCATGTTCTTGATGATGTCTCTATGAAGTCCTAGTCCACACAAAATCTTGCCATGTAAATACATCATATAAACATATGATGTTCTCCATTTTCCTTAATGTCTTGACACACCAAAAGGTGAACAATCTCACCCTTTTTGGTAATGTCCAAAAATTAAGAAAATTGGTTAATCTTTTCTAAATACATCTCAATGCATAACAATACACAAGCTACTTCACCCTTTTTTTGGACATAACCAAAAAGTAGGTGCATAAAAAATATTTGTTTTTGTATTTTTATATAATTTTTCATTATTTCCTTATTAAAATAGAAATAATAGAAAGAATTACATGAAAAAACAATGTCCTATCTCCATATCCTTGCATAGAGAGACTAACTAAAATTTGTCTAGAGGTTTGGTGAAGACATCAACTAGTTGGCTTTCTATTCCAATAAACTCTAGCCTTACATGGGCATGTTGTGTATGTTCCTATCTAAAGTGATGATGAATATTAATATGTTTGGCACATGAATGTCGGATGGGATTTTTTGTCATGTTGATGGCACTCTTGTTTTCATAGTAAATAGGTGTTGAGTTTGATTTTACTCCTAAATCTTTGAGAGTTTCTTTCAATCAAAGTAATTGAGAATAGAAAGTATTTTCAGAGATATATTTAGCTTTTTCTATTAAGAAGTCCATAGAAGTTTGCTCTTGGTTATCCAAGAAATAAGACTTATTACTAAGAAGACATACTTTCCACTCATATTATGGCAATCATCAAAACAACCTACCCAACCTACATCACAATATCTAGCAAGATTAAGTGGAGAATCCTTTGGATACCTTAGGCCCAAATTAGTAGTACCTTTTAAGTAATGAAAAATACATTTGACAACCTAGTAATGAGATTCCTTTGGAGCTGTCTTGTAGATGGCACACAATCCTACACTTAAAGATTTATCTAGTCTACTAGTGATTAAATGAAAAAGCCTACCTATCATACCTCTATAAAGCTTAGGATCAAGAGGGTTACCTTGATCATTTTTAATAAGTTTAGAATTTGTAGCCATAGGAGTACCTTCAACTTTAACATCAGCTAAGCTATATTTGAGCAAGATATCTTTTTCATATTTGGTTTGATAGATAAAGGTTCCATCATTTTTTTGATAGATTTCAAACCCAAGAAGGTTTTTGAGTTCTTCCATCATGCTCATTTCAAATTCATACTACATGAGATCAGAAAATTTCTTACTAAGAATTTCATTAGTAGCACCAAAAATAATGTCATCAACATAAATTTCAACTATTAGAAGATCTTTACCTTCTTTGTTAAGAAAAAAAGTAACATTAGCATTACCTCTTACAAATCTATTTGTTGTAATGTGTTGAGAGAGTCTTTCATGCCAAGCTATTGGAGCTTATTTAAGATCATAGAGGGATTTCTTGAGATTGTAGACATAATCATGGCTTGATGGAATCAACAAATCCTTTAGGTTGTTTAATGTAAGCTTCTTCTTGTATGGTGCCATTCAAGAAGGAACTTTTAACATCCATTTGATAGATCTTGATGTTGTTAATACTAGCATAGGCAATAAGAATTCTAATAGATTCTACCCTAGAAACAAGAGCAAAATTTTCATCAAAATCAATTCCTTCTGGTTGGTTGTATCCTTTGGTAACTAATTGATGAGTGGGAAGGTACCCCTACACTCAACCATACAAAACGAGCGTAGCATGCGCGATCCGGTCGAACCCGCAGACTAAATGCCTACATGCCCCATGGAACACTTGGGGTTAATCATTCATTGTCTTTCTAGACTTACTTGTAGTTGTCATGGTGTATGGTTAAGTAAGTCTAAGGTATATGATTTTTATATTCTTTTATGTGTTTTTCTCCTATGCTATCGAGGTGAAGGGTTGAGAAACTAACTCTAACTAATGACTAAGTCTAAATTAACTAGTATTAGCATCCATTCCCACTTATCGTACACAACCTGAATCGATGCAACCGTGGCTACCAAATGCTAATCGTCATTGGGATTACCACGCGTAATGCACATGCTTGAAGTGGTCGTACTGAGGCACTTAACTAGGAGGAAAGTGTTGAGAGAGTCTAGCTAGCCTAAGTACGATGAGCAACCAATTCCTTGACTAACCATACACATCATTGTCCATGAATACCACTGGGATTACCAAGCATAGATCCTAGATACACCACTGTGTTACCAAGTAGTCACACAAGATGCTCATAATCAAGTCGTACTCATACCGCGTTGCGATGAGTAGCCGATTCCTTGACTAGCCGTACACATCCTTAGATGCTCGTAATCAAGTCGTACTCATACCGCATTCTAGGAAAGCAATAAATAACATTTAAGTAAAATCCTATTCCATGCACTACAAGGTTTATCTAATCAATTTCATCTTTATTGCTGTACACAACTTGTGTTCAGGTACAATGTTGCTCGAATAAAGATACATTCACTCTAGGACTTCTACTGTGGGCACATGAAAAATATTCTATCTCTAGAGTGATTAAACTACCAGAGTTTCCCTACTTCTAAACCAGGATGGAAAATAAGAGGAGTGCCACCTCTTATTTATAGATTTGGTGGCGAACTACAATATCGCATACGCGACATCACAGGGGACGACACGATATCGTGGCTCATGCGAATCACGTCTCATCATACCCCCATGACTAAATGAAAACTCATCCTCAAGTTCCTTACAATAATATCGAAAAGGTATGGAATTATTGAGGGGAATGGAACTAATGGAATGACATGTGAATGGATCATCATTACAAGACTTGACAAAACTGGTGTTCATGACAACAAGGGTGAACACCTTATTACAATGACATCAAGCTTTTGTTGGTAGTTGAGAAAGAGAGAGAGAAAAAAGTGTTACTGCTACCAATGCCAAGATTATGCCTTTGTTGTCCATCCATAAGTGTGCCATCGATCTTGCTCCTTGCATAGCTACTTTAGCGCTGCTCCATTCCAAGTGGTTCCTCTAAATTTGGTCCGTTATTGCATGGTCGCCATCTACACACAAAACACAATCTTATATTAGCAAGGGTAAATGAATCATCATGTAATTGATACCTTGCTTCGGTGTAGGTCCATTGGCTAGGTTGTGGTATGGATAATATGGATCTAGGGATATATTAATGATGACTACCAAAGGTGTAGGGGTTAGGAAGAAAATCAAAAAATTTGGGGCTAGTAGAAAATCGAAAAAATCAGGCCCCGTACCCCCATGACTAATTGTGAACCTCCAATAGTGTTAGAATGGAGAAAGAAAAGGAGTAAGAAAGATAGATAAAAAGGGTCAACTGAAAACATTAGTGAAATGGATGTCAAGATGGTAATGAACAAAATAAAATTAATTGCAAAATGTTAAGGGAAAGAATTTAACGGGTGCTCCAAAGAGGAGTGTCAGTGGGTCCTCCCCAAAGCAAGCTCATGCCCTTAACACCCTGATAAGCCCACATTCAAAGAGTCCATAGGCTCTGGGAATGTCATTTGGAACAAGAGTTAAAGACTTAACCACAAGCATTTACCAAAAAAAAAAAACAATGCATCTACCAAAATATACACTAATGATACAACTGGCAATGAGGTGAACAATGGAGAGAAGGATGGAGAGAAGAGAATGGAATCGAATCCCAAGAACAATGTGGTGTACAACCCCTTGTGTGTTTCATGATTAATGTGACATAGCACATCTCATTCCAAGTCCAGCCTCTAACCAACCACATCCAGTGACTTCGCATTAATGCATTCGGCTAAACCACCACTTGGATAACAAGAATGCCTTCCCCAAGAGTCACTACCATTTTGATGAAACAAAGGAGAGAATAGGAAGTGAGAAGGGCCTTAGTTAGATCACAGATCCTAAGGCATGCATCTACTGTACTTTGCCATGCCCTTCCCATTATAATTGGGAAGTCCCCTTCGTTGTTGTTCACTTTAATCACCAGAAACTCAGCTGGGTAAGACCAAACACACACAGTGGTGATGATGTCCTCCACCGATCCCAAGGGAATGGTGATGGACTGGTCTACTAGCTCTAGTTGAATGTTTCTCTTCTTAAGTTGGGGCAGGTTCCAAGTGTGATACATGTCTTGTGAAATTAAGTTGACTCCAGAACCTAAGTTAAGAAGAGCCCTATGTGGTTCATTTTTGATGATCTATAAATAGATTAAGGAACTCCCAGGGACAGTTAGTTTCCTGGGAAGGTGGCCTACCTTGATCCAGTTGGTTACGGTATGCGTTAACATAACCGTATGTGTTAGGATCTGATGTTGAACTGAAGGGTGCTCTGAAGTGTTAGATGGTGGAGGAGTGTACATGGGCTCAACCGCTTGTTATTACGAGAGTTTATTTGGGCTTTTGGTTCTAAAGAAAGGTCTTCTCTTTTTACAGTTTTTAGAACCAGTAGCAGGTTGGATATTTACAGCTCTCGCAGCGTGACGTTGCTACGGTTGAGGAGGAAGTTCCCCTTGCATTGTTTGAGCAGGAGGTGTTACGGGAACTACTTGTGGTGGAAGAGGTGCAGATGGATTAGGAGGATGGTGTGGGTATGGAGTGCCTCCCAGAGAAGAAGGAGTTCTTTTGAAGTACTCCTAAACTTGGTAGTGACGGTTGGGGGTTGTGTGACTCATAGAATCACTTGGAGAAATCGGCTACTGCACGTAATATCCATAAGGGTCAAGCTACCAGTAAGGGTACTAATGTTTTGACGATGGCATCCCCCATGACTGTGGGTATTTCCACTACTGATGCTATCTGATGGGCTGTGGTGGAGTTCCACTTGGATAATACGTTAGTGGTTGGTGGAACTACCTTGGGTTACCTTGTGAATAAGGTAACCTTGGAGGTGTTTGTCATTGGTTGAGTCTTGGATTAAGTGCATACACCCCAAACTCCTGTAGATGTGAGATGATGGGGCAAAATCCCTTAGGATGGTCATAGTGGCAAATCTCACATCCATTATCATCGTCTATGTCAGAGTCCATAGCCACATCGGAGTTAGTGATTTTCCCTTTACCCTTGTTATGTGCAGGGCTTAAATCTCTCCACTTTTTCTTACCTTTTTCACTACTTTGTTCTTCCTTAGACTCTTCTACAATTTTAAAGAAAGTTTCAATTTTAGAGTCTAAGGAACTCCATACGTCATCTACCTTAGTCGCTATTTCTGTTGTGAGCTTTTGAAGCGGAAAGATCTTTCTGTTCAGCAACTCTTTGATTGGTGACTCATCCTCTTCATCACAAAATTTCACTCCCTTCTTTCGAAGAGAGGGATCATGATTGTACTCTTCCACACTTTCCCTTTTTCATAGCTCACCTTATTCTTTTGATACTTGTTCCAACAAGCTATGTACTTCATGGACTCTAAGTTGTGAGATTCTCCCTTGGGCGTAAGTTCCAAGGGTTCTTCTAGTTTCATGCCTTAGCCCATCCACTATGTGATGAAGTTGATCCTGCTAAGCGTACCCATGACCAGGGCAATGATGTAACAATGTGTAGTAACAGACCATGGTAGCATCCAAGGTTTCATGAGTACCTTGCTTCCAGCCTTGGATCTGCTTACACAAGTTGGACACTCTGGAGTACGTCTGATACTTTTCGTTGAACAATTCTAGCATCGTACTCCACCTCCTGATGGTTTCTGGTTCTAAGGACTGGTACCAACTCTCTGCTTCTTTGGTGAGTGTCCTTGGGAACAACTTAAGTTTTTGCCACTCATTTTCTATATTTTTCAAGGCACATGCATCATGGAATGCCTGTAAATGATTTTGTGGATCAACATTGTATCCCCCTTCAAATTATGGGACATTGTTCATGTATAATCGTTTGATCTGACTATCTTTTAAATGCCTTGTGGGAATCCTAACTACCTCTATTATGTCAAGCATACTTTGGGTTGCGAGTAGGGGCTCTTCATGATCATATCTTTCATGATGCCTGTGATGTCTGCATTGTTTCCTACTCTCCCTACGTCCTTGCCCTTGTCCTCTCTCTTGACTTTCCCATCGAGGTCTCTCATTTTATCTACGTTTATCCTCTCCATTGTGTTCATGATGGTTGTGCCCAGATGTGGAAGGAGAGGGTGAGTGATGTGAAAAAGGGGAAGAAGAAGGGGAACCATCATCATGAAGATGTTTCTTACCTTCTCTTCGGCTGCTATGGCCCTGATCGTGGTGAAGATCTAAGTGTCCATCCTTAGCATGAGTGGTTGTTCCATCTATGAATAGTTGGTATTCACAGGCATCAGAACCATGATTATGTATCGTTGATTGTAGGTTCTGATACCCCACCTCCTCATCATCGTTAGGAGGGGGAACATCATTTGCTAAAGAACTTGTTATAAGGGGTTCCTTGTCTCCTATTTCACTAAGGACGTGTGGGACTTTTCCCTTCAGAAAAGTATGTTGACTCTCCTACCTTAAGTCCCTCACACATTGTGCATTTGTGGGATAATAATCCCTCATCTCAAATTCTTTAGCAATGTATTCAGCAAATAGTTCTTGCATGCCAATCTGTGCCAAGGCATGGAAGAGCATGTTAGGGACTGATCGATCTGGGGGTAACACAATGTTACCTTGCAAATCTCTCCATCGCAGCTGCTCGTTTTGATGGAGGATAAAACCAAAGTTTGCAATATACTCATCAGGATGAGTATAAACTATCTTGTATTGTTTAGGACTTGTTTGATTTTGGTTATGTGTTTTATGTTGTCGACTGTCTCATGTATGGTCCTTAGGTGGTGAGTAGCTCATGCAAATCACGTCTCATCACTAATCTAGCCTTGTTTTTAATGATGTTTCCATTATCATTAGTCTTGTTTCTAAAGACCCATTTTGTTCCAATAATAAATTTATCATTGGGCCTAGGTGTCAATTTCCATACATCATTTCTAGTAAATTAAATGAGTTCATCTTGCATAGTAGAAATATAGCCTTCCTCTCCTTTGGCTTCCTTAAAATTTTTGGGTTCAAGTTATGAGAGATATGTGGAGAAAGCAAAAATCTCTTTAATTTGATTTATAGTACAAAAACCATCTTTAACTTCTCCAATGACATTGTTAAGAGAGTGAGGTTTGCTTAGTTTGGGAATTTTTGGTTAGGTGGGAGATATCTCATGAATTTCATCCTCATTTTCTTCTTCATGATTACTACTAGATTCTAAAACTTTGTCATCTTGCACTTGAGTGGGGCTAGATAATTTTTGAATGGGAACAACTTCTTCATTATGTTGAGAACAAGTAATATCATGATAATCTATTTTGACATTTATGGTTTCTTCTATAGTATTCATCCTTTTATTAAACACTCTGTAAGCTATGCTAACTAGAGAATATCCTAAGAAAATGCCTTCATCAATTTTTGCATCAAACTTTTTGAAGTTATCTTTATCATTTAGAATATAACATTTTGAACCAAAAAAATAAAAATAAGCTATTGATGGTTTTCTACTAATCCATAATTCATAAGAAGTTTTAAAAGTGAATTGTTTTACTAGGACTTTGTTGAATACATAACAAGTAGTGTTGGTGGCTTTGGCCTAGAAGTGATGAGGAAGACTTTGATCATTTAAAATATGGCTCTTCCCATCTCATTTAAGATTATGTTTCTTCATTTAGCTATCCCATTTTGTTGATAAGTTCTTGTAGCAAATAATTGGTGAAGAATACCATTCATTTAACAAAAATTTTTAAACTTTGCATTTTTGAACTCACCTCCACTGTCACTTCCAATAACTTTAATACCATGTCCTTTTTCTTTCTAGATATGATTTCTAATTCTTAAAAAATGATCAAATACCTCATCTTTGTGATATAAAAATGCAACCCAAGTAAAGTAAGAATAATCATCAACAATGCTTTAAAAATATATTTCCTTTTCCAAGATAAGTGTTTGAATTGGACCAACCACATCCATATGAAGTAAATCTAAGGGAGAAGCAGTAGAAATACAATTTTTCTTAACAAATCTTATCCTTGTTTGTTTCTCTTTCTAACAAGCTTCACATGTATTTAGGTTGAAATATTTGAGCTTGGAGAGACCACAAACCATTTTCTTTAATACCAAGGTTTGAAGAATATCCTTATTTATGTGGCCCAGCTCCCTATGCCAAAGACATGTATCATTTTCATAACTTACTAAGCACTTGGATTCAAGGTTAGGGAAATTTCCAAAAATAGTGAAATACACATTTCCTTTTCTAGTTCCTTCTATCATAATTTTTTAAGTAGATAAATCTTGTATTCTACAATTTTCTTTTGGAAAAGTAACATTAAAATTTGAATCACAAAGTTGACTAATACTAAGAAGATTATGTTTTAATCCATCAATGAAAAATACTTTCTTTAGAATTAGTAATTCCTTACCTTTGCCTCCTATGGTACCAATACCTATTATAGGTGCTTTCATATTGTCCCTAAATGTAACTATTCCACAATTTTATTCCATGAAGTGGATGAAGTAGGATTTATCACCAATCATGTGCCTTGAACACCCACTATCAATATACCATGAACTAGCTTTGTCATTGGAGAAAGTAATTTGATCCATCAAGTTCTTCTTAGACTTTCCTTCTTTTCTTTTTTAGCCCTACATGGTTTCCATTCTAGGCTACCTTTTCAAAGACAAAGAGTAGTGATGTAATCTAAGATAGCAAAAAGCTTGAATGTGGCTATATTTAGTACAAAAGAAGAATTTCAAGGTTTTTGGTTTAGAAGATTTACCAAACCTATATAGCTTCTATTTTTTATCTTTTGACTTCTCCATAGAGTTCTTCTTGTTCATCTACTTAATCACATTTGTTAGTTTTTGAATCTCAACCTTAAGGTTTGAGTTCTCTTTCTTGAGATGAAGACACTTATCATTAAGAACTTTAATTTTTATTTTCTTAGCATGTAAAGCTTCTTTTATCTCAATGCACAAATTTTGGAAAGAAAGAACTTCATGGCAAAATATCCCATACCTTTCTTCAAAGGAAACATCATTCAGATAATCACAAGTTTTGTCAACTTTACATAGATAGTATTCTTTATTTTTGAATGTAAAGAAGGAAATGAGAGACTTACCTTTATAGGATATGAGATAAATGAATTGATCACACCAATTGATGAAGCACATTAGTCTCTTTGTCCGGAAGTGTTCGATGTTGATTGTCCCTCCCATGTTTACTCTTGAAGATTGATGTGGAGTGCAAGATTTCTAGGCTTTGATACCACTTAAGGACATTTGAACTTAGAAAGGAGGGATGAATAAGTTCCACAAATTAAAATCATTCAAACAAAGCACACAAAAAAAAATCTAACATGGTTTTCCAACTTAGATAGTCCATACTCATAGGGTAGTTTACAAGCATACCTCCAAACTTTGTTCCTTTCAAAATGTGGTTTGAAGGGTACCACACCTTGTACAAGCTCTAAGTTCTACTCTAGAGTGATTCAATGCTACAAATCCACTCATCCCATAAGGTCCCAACAAGCTTAGAATGTGGTTTTTGAGATCTCACAACATTTACAACTTGAGCTTCTCTCTAGAGTATTGTAGCATTACACCAACACTCAATCCCATAGGATCCCGACAAGCTCTAGTAACATGCCTTCTCACAAGAAGCATATCAACCCCACAAGGTAATAAAAGAGAACTATAATCACAAGGAATAAATGAAACTAAGTTTTCTAATCCTTGTTCTTTGAGGCACAACTCACTTTGACCAATTACAAAAAACAAAAGATTGTACAATAAGTAACAATAATGATTACAATGATTGCTAAATGATTTACAATTGATAGTACCAAAGATTGCAGATTTACCAATACGAATAAAGTATTCTTATAGCCAAGATGTTTCTAAAATCACCTCATAATTTTTGCAACAACTAACTAATGATCACTAGAAATTTCTTCCCCAGGATTGACACATCTTTCTGTAATTGACCTTCATTTTGGAAAGACGTCTTCTTTAAGACAAAGATGTCTTTCTACATTTGACCTTCATTATGCAAAGATGTCTTCTTCACATGAAAGATGTCTTTCTATCCCAAAAGACATCTTCTATTTTCAAGAGACGTCTTCTTTTTTTCTACATTAATTTTGTTAAGATGTCTTTTGTTTCTTGGAGATATCTTTCTTTACCTCCCTTTTGCCTATGAAATCTTTGTCCTTGTCCATGTTCTTAAACTTGCACATGCCTTCTTGTCTCAATCCAAGCTCTTGATGATGTCTCTATGAAGATCTTGTTCACACATAATCCTACCCTGTAAACACAACATCACACAAACAACCTATGTTCTTTATTTTCCTTAAGCTTTTGACATATCAAAAGGTCAACAAAAGCATGACTTAGATACATTATTCCATATTAATAAAGAATTCATTTCATTTTCTTGCTATATTTTCCTTATTATTTTATTTATAGATAATGATAACTGTAACATATATTGGACATTTATCATGACATTTAGAAATGAGATGTCATATTTTTATTAGGATTTCTAATCTTTTTATGACTTTTTAGATGTGATTATTCCTCTCACATCTAGCATTTAGAACACAAAGATTTTTGAAACATCATCACATATCTAAACCTACTCTTTTTTCATGGTTTATAGGTTTCAAAGATCCTCTGATAACCATTATTAGTGGTTTTAATATATATAGTAATATTCATTTTAACTTGCACATGAGATTAAAATGTGATCATGGTGATATATTTATAGTGCCCAAAAAATTCTAGAAAAAATATGGTAATTGGATAGTCTTAGTTTGACTATTAAGTATTATCACACCAAGTTTTGATGCCAAAAAATATAGTTTAACATATCAAATTAAATAAAGAAAATGAAAAATCATAATTCAATATTATATAGTTTAAAACCATTTTATAAGACTTAAGATTCATCAACTATAGGTAGAATATGATCCTTAAGACTCATTAGGATTTGACATATGTGAGACTTAGGCTTATTAATATTTAGACCTTAGATACATGATTAGCATGTTTTTCCATCACTTGGAGTTGATTAATTATATATGTTTATTTGCTAATTTTTGAAGTTGGATAAATTGTAATTTTATATGTTAATTAATCTTCTTTGTTTTGTTTTAGTATAGCTAGCAAAAAGGGAGTTGTTGGTATTTTTTAGAGAAACCCTTAGGCATAAGCTCCAACTAACCAAACCAAATATCTATCAAGAAAGTTTATTTTCATAATCTCCAACTAACAAGATACTTATTGAGAATCATGATTCATATAAGCACCATCTAACAAGGAACAAAACCAACCAACTTAAGTTGATAACTTTAGATTATCAACTACAAATTCCCTAATAAATTTCAAATAATGATTTATCTCATAAAAAGTAAGTTACAATGTCAAGCCCTAAATTTTCTAATATTTTCAAATGCCAACTAATATATTTCATCTAAAAGTAAAGGTTGTCAAATTAGATTCTAGATAGCATTTCTTGCATCAAAATTTACATGTTATATTTTCTTCTTTCTCTCTCTATTTCATTCTAAAAAGATAATTTGAAATTTTGTATAATAATATAATTCCTAAGATTAACATTCCTGATAGGAAAAAAATTAAATAATATTCACTAACATTCAAACACAAAATAAAATTTCATAGTAATAGAGAAAAATAGTGGAAATGTTGAATATTACCATCAAAAGATTATGCAAAAAAATCACAAAATAAAATATCCAAGATCAAGCCTCAATGACATGAAATCACTTATGAGTTTGATGCTATAGGTGAATGTCTCCTAGAGTGTAGCTTTTTTCCTATCGAACTTTATCTCTAAGATCAAATGAATGCAATAAATGCTCTAGAGTTTCATACAAACATATTGTACTTTATTATGACAAAAATTCAATGATCTTGAACTTTATTGCAATGGCAATGAAAATCAACATGTCAGCTATCGAACTTTATCATGGTAGTGATGATTATTGATATGTTGGATATTGAACTTTATCATCGCACTGAGAATTGATATGACATGCATATGAGGTTATAACATGTGTTGTAAAATAAGTTGTGAGAATGACATTTTTGAGAGAAAAACATAAGTCAACCCTCTAAGGACTTAATTCTAGATTTCAAATGTTCAAAACTTTAAGGCAATACTAAATCTATCAATCCTTAATGCAAAATTTTCATTAAAGGTTGTTAGCTATAAACATATATAATTAATCATATTTCTAAAATATGCATTGTGAAATATGGTTTTATTACTACATCATCCAAAAATGGAAATATTCATAAATATTAATAAGTAAAACCCAAAATAGAAAGTACTATAATAAATTCTTGTACTTGAAGATGATGTGTTGCAATGAAATTTATCACATATTTAAGGTCTACTATTATGTTTTTAAAACTAGCTAAGAGCATGAGATTAATAACTAAATTTTACAAAAATCTAGAAATAAAAACTTGAAAAA
>MNCI01017913.1:1280868-1300871 GCA_015680685.1 Gnetum montanum | reverse complement strand
TTGAATGACTTCAGATGGGTCATGCATGAGATGAAAGGGGACAGATGGCCGATAGGGCAAGAGTTTAACCCCATTAAGCCATTGAAGGCCATGAAAAAGGCTTTGCACTGTAACATCCAGATGCTGGTGACCATGGAGAAAAAAGTAAATCTGAACAAGGCAATGGTTCATTGTAGCTAACTCCCCATACAAAGTGTTAAACTCAACTCCTGAAATCCAACGACTAGCCAGCCTAAGACAATTCAAGGAAATGACACCCTTTCGATACCACGAGGTAGCCACCTTAGCATTTGTGATAGCAAGGGGAGTGAGCGACAGAGGTAACCACCACGGACACACTTTAGAGAGGATAGTAGGGTTGATTTTAATGTTAGTCCAGTCAATGTGAGTGTGTAGAATTTTCCAGGCCCTCCAAATGCTTTTGAAAACATGAGATCGGGGAAGAATGATACTATGGGTGGAAAGGATCCAATTGACAAAATGGATGCCTTTCCAGAAGGGCTTATTTTTAGGAAATGCTTGATGAAGCCTTAATTGGAGGAGGGTCCCTATAATATTTGAGGCATCTAAATGTTGTACCAACCACTTAGCAACCAGGGTAATTCCTTGCTTATAAGAGTTCAAAAGGCCTAAGCCACCCTTATTCTTAGGGAGAGTAACAATAGTCCAAGAGACACGATGAAAGCCTTTCTAAGAATCCTTGGAGGACCACATAAAGTCACAGAATAACCATTCTAGCTTCTGGTAGGCAGCTTGGGAGGGGGCCCAACACAAAGAGTAATACACATGGTGGACACGCATATGGACTTACAAACAAGGTATTTACCCACAAGTGTCAGGGGTTTAGTTTTCCATTTGTCGATTTTCTTTTGAATTCAATATATAACTTGCTCCCAAAGGAGAGATGTTGAACCTCTAAAATGGAAATGGATTCCTAGAAGCTTAACGATGTCTTGATCCTGAAGCTGCTTCCAATTATAGTTGGTCACATGTCTGTAATTGCCCTTAAAGCTATAAACAGAGTATTTATTCCAATTAATTATGGCACCTGAGAGTGTGCAATATTGCTCCACCCTTGATAAGAGGCAGTGCAAATTGGTGGCTGTGTTTTGAACTAGAAAAAAGGAGTCATTGGTGAAGTGCATATTGAGAAGTTGTTGTTGAGAGGAGGAAAGGTTAACCCCAGTGAGAACTTTAGTTTGAATGTCTAGGTTAATTTGATGACAAAGAAAGTATGATGCGATGATAAAGAGATAGGGGGCGAGAGGACAACCTTGGCGCACAAACCTATGTATTGGAAAGGGAGAGGTAATGCCGAAGGTAGTGGCAATTCTTGCAGTAGCATCTGAGAATAAGCAGTTCACATATGCAAGAACTTAGGTCCAAAACCAAGTTTCATCATAGTCTGCAAGATAAAATCCCACTTAATGTTGTCATAAGCCTTGGCATAATCAAGTTTCACTAGGAGAATATCTTTTCCATCATCCTCAGCTCACTTGAGACCTTCCCACGCTGCAACCACATTGTCTAAAATATATCTACTAGGAACAAATCCTATTTGCTAAGGGGATATGATCTGACCAAGAATTTTTTTTAGCTATGCCAAAATTTTATACACTACATTGAGAAGAGTTATGAGACGCCAATTGGAGATATCGGTTAGATTCCCAGACTTGGGAAGGAGATGAATTACCCCTTGATTTAGATTAGGCCCAAGGGAACCAGTTAAGAGAGCCTTGTTAATGACCTACAAAAGATCCTTGCCCACCAATTCCCAATGATTTTGAAAAAATTCTACAAGAAACCCATCATAACCAGGAGCCTTTCCTCGACTTAACTTGGAATAGGCCTCTTGTAGCTCTGCCAGAGTAATATCAGCATCAAGACTTAACTTGGAATAGGCCTTCTATGACTCGCAAGTACCTACAACAAACCTAGAAATCTTTAAAATTATAAAATTAATCTTGGAATAGAAACTTGGAAAGACTATGACACACAACTCATATGAATAAAGTGAAGCTAACTATAACATGAAGTAAGCCCATAGTTACCTATCCAATAGCAAAAATATATTCAAACAAATCCAAATCATAAATACACATATCCTACAACTTCTTGGGTAAATTAGGGATGAGAATTACCTCAGAAAGTTGGTTGGTATTCTTATCTACTTCCTCATCATTTTGAAAAGCATCTATTATTTGTTGTAATATATTTATATTAGCAAAAAGCCCCCATAAATCAAAATCATTCTCATAAATTCATATGGAATTCTTAAGACCTTCATCATTCTAATGAATCAAGTAATCATGCATCTTCTTCCCTCTTGTACCCCTAGTCTCTCTTTCTTACAACAAAGTTGGCATCCTTGATGACTTCAATGGAGTTTGATCTTCAATTACATTCTTAATAACTTTAATACTATTCTTCAAATTTCATGCAAGAACATTGTTGTGATTGGGGCTTAAATCTAAAATATAAAAAATAAAGAAATATAAAAATCATTAGATAAATTAATCTCATAGCCATTGGGATTGATTCTGGCTCTAGTTCTAAATGCACCAATTCTCCTAGATTATAGCTTATAATAATTCATACTATTTTATCTCTCCTTTCTTAAATAGATGCACATATAATTATCAATCTAAAATTCAAATTTTCTCTTATGCTCCTTATTCTTGAAAGCTATATCCTTATTTTTCATTTTCAAGTGAGACTTGACTTGTTGATGCACTTGCATTATTTCTTAACAAAATTATTTTTGAAAGAGATATAATCAAATTTCTTAAATTCATCTACCATATTTAGTAAATAATCATAATTATAAATAAAATGACTCTTATTAATACTAGTACAAAAATCATTATTATATGAAAATTTATCATGTGCTAGCATATTCTCCCAAATCCTCATATAAACATCATGATATCTTTAACAATGATGTATAACTACATCAGTGTATTCATTGTTTAAGGATGATAAGCTGTATAAAATGAAAACTTAATTTCCAATAATTTTCAAGGTGATCTCTTAAAATGACTTGTGAATTTCACATTCCTATAACTCATATTTAATTAAATGTCATGCAATTTCACAACATGTTAAAATACTAAATGTGAAACATAAAAAGCATTACTACTTTTCCTACATGTAATATAATAAGCAATCTTCCAAAATGTATTTACCATAATGAGGATAGAATCATTACAATATTTTATTCTTTGAATGTTACAAAAAAAGATCCAATGAAATAGTTTTTCAAGGAACATTTGGGAATGGCAAAGGTATGTAGCATTCATTAATACCTTTTCCACCTTTTATCTTATTGTAAACATAAAATTCTTTAATAACATATTTGTACATACCTAGCCAATAATAATTCTTCCTTAATAATTTTAATGTCTTTTTCCTTCTCATATATCTAGCCATGTCACTATTTTGTTTCTCTTAAAAAACTTGAATCTAAAATTACATTTAGAAACATAAATTTTTTCATCTTTGAAAATAATATGATTGTTAATATGATAAACCTTCAATTTGTTGACTCTTTCTAACAATTAAGAATAAAATTCTTTCCAAATATCTTAAAAATCAATATCATTGGGATGTAATTTGGTAAAGGAATGAAAGCCATTAAACTCAACACAAGAATACGCAATATAAATTCTAGATAATACATTAGCAACTACATTAAATTTTCCTCTTCTATGCTTTAGTTCAAAATGAAATTTTTAAAGTTAACTCATTTTATATGTTTGATACATAGCTTTCCTTGAGAATTTACAACCTAAAGTGCTCTATTATTAGTGAAAAAAATAAATTCCGATCTGAATAAATAATATCTACAATGCTTGATTTTGTGACTATAGCATATAAATCTTTCTCATATACATTATATATTTGTCTAGCTTCATTCAAAAGTTTAAAAAAGAATGCAATAAACTTACACTCTTGAGAAGGAACTCCTTCAATAGCAAGTACACTAGCATCCTCTTCCACTTCAATAATTTTAGAGAAATTTTAAAGTAGTAAAACTAGATCACTATGAATTTTCTTCTTCAAAACTTCCAAAAAATCCTTTCTTACAACAGCTCATATAAAATTGGAATTCTTTTTCAAATAGGATAACATAGTATATTTGATGAAACCTATGTTTATAATAAATCTTCTATGAAAATTAAACAAATTAAGGAAATCCTCCACATCTTTGGATGAAGGTCATATCTTGAATACCTTGAAGTTCATTTTATGATTTCTCTTCACATGTCACAATAGTAGAAAAAATTATAAAACCACGTGCACTTTTTCATGAGCTTTAAGATATTCCTTATCACTAAGAGAAATGAAAGAACCATTAATAGAAATATTTCTTTTATATTATTGCAATGTGATATGAATAAATTGGTATATTTAATCTTTCCTAGCAATTAACTGCATAGTTCTTGCACCATCAAGTATAGCCTTGTTATCATAGTTTCAAGATCTACCAAGTATGACATCAATAGTATCTATGAAAAGAATTTCATATTGCACTTGGTCTCTAATAGAATGAATCTTAAAAGATAAAAAGCATCTCTTGTTTCCTTCTTGTAAATGATCTCTAAAGAGAAAATACACTTTACATGGATTAGGATAAGGAAATTTCTTTAAACTAAGAGTATCAATAGTCTTATAATGAAAAAAATTCTTTTGTCCACTGCCATCTATCAAGATGTGTAGCTATTTATCATTAGAGATACATCTAGCCACAAATCTAAATAGCGTTTTCTTTACAGGATCCTCTTTAATTTCAATTACATCTTCAATGAAAGAAGTATTGGATTACCTTTATTTAAAGATTCTTCCTTCTTCAAAGTTTAAAGTTCCTTTCAAATAGAAGCTTTAGTTTTCTTATGCTTCCTTTGCTTATGTTTTCATTCTCCATAGTTGAAGCATTCGATCTCGAAAGTAATACCATCTTTTAGATCTCTTTCCTTCTTGAAAGTACATTTTTGAAACTTTTTTCTTGTTATTTTCTAGCGTTTCACGTGAGTTTTCTTTGGCTTTATCCTTTTGTCTTTTTTCATTTCTTTCCTTTAGAAGAATCTAACTCTTTGCCTATGGAACTCATGAAACATTTTTTGTATACATGGAGTTTCTTTTAGCTTTGAAAGCCAAAGAAAAGTTCTCTTCCAAGGTTTGTGACTCATAGAAGGTAAGCTCTTGCTATAATTCCTTCTTCAATCTATTGTGGCAATTTGAAGCATATTTATAGTCATCCCATTGAACATTATCTTGCTAGAAAGCTTTGCAAAATTCTATGTAATATTCATTTAGACTTTTGTCACATTATCTTATGTATTTCAGTCTCTAAATGGATTCTCCTCTATGATGAGATATTTAAAATATTTTCTTGAGCATAAGTTACATAATAGATCATTATTTAATAAGAGTATCATTTCTTATAATGTAAGCATGAATTTCTTTTTCCCACCATACTTGTACTATATCTTCAAGTTTAAATTCAACATGTGAAACCTTATGATAATCTAAAACATCATCAAGCTCTAATATTTATTGAACATCATGATCCAAAAGTAAAAAATTTAGTATCTTCCATTAAATTAAAGGTCTTGAATTCAACATGAGGCCATCTATAAGCAAGTCAGAATGTTTTATCAAGACTAAACTTAATTTTTTTCCCTAAATTTCCTTTAGGGTTTATAAAAATTTTCTTCTTCATCTTTCTTAAAAATTTGAACCCTTGAGAATTCTTCTCAATAATTGAAGCATGAAGAACATCTTCATGTTGTTCATCATTCTGTTCAAAGTCTTCATTCTTAAAAGAAATATCATCTTTAATAAAATAGATGGATGAATGTGTTGAATAATCCTTTGGTAAATATTTTCTTGAGTTATTCTCTTATCTATATGTCTTTTAAGTTTTTCAACAATGTACTTGAAAGCATTTCTCATGCCTATCATATCTTTGGCTAATTCTTAAAATATTTTTTATATATGCCATGATAAAAATGATCTAAAACATAAAATTCATAAGGATCAATAAGAAAATGTGAACTACCAAGAATATTCAAAGATAAACAAGAAATGATTACTTAAATCATACTAGAAATGTGTTTAAGAATTTCAAATCCTAGTTATTTTAAGTAAATTGATGTTATAATCTATAATTATTTTTTGAAACTCTATTCAAATGACCAAATTAATGACCAAAGAAGTATGGAAAATCATAGAATAAAAATTTCAAACCAAACTTAATATTTGAAAATAATTCCTTATATTTGAGATGAGAATTCCTTACTTGAATTAAATTATCTTTAATACCATCTCTTTGATACCAATCTAGTAAGAGGAAGCTTTCTTGAATATCACAATCCATGTCAAATGAGAAAATCCTTCAAATCTTATACTTCATACAAAGAGAAAAAGAAAAAGAAAAAGTTATTCTTTCTTAAAGAAAATGAATACAATGTACTAAAAGAATTAACCATTAACTCATCAAATTCTTACTTCACTCTCATAATAGAAGAAGGATCATCTATAGGTTGATCTCACACTCTCTCAAGTCTTCTAAATGAAAATGCTACTCATATCTATTTCTTTATGTCTCTTTGAATGTTTTATAACCTTTTGAATAACCCTTGGGCTTTCTTAAGTTTTATCTTTCTTTAAAATTTTACATACTTTTCAAAAAATTTAATTTTTCTAAATTGTATGTTACTATGACTTGCAAGTCCTTGCAATTACTAGACTATGACCAAAGTGCAACTCGCATCTTGTCTTACTAGTAAACTTGAAATACTTATAGACATTATTTCTTTGCAAGTTATAGCCTACTATATCTCATATTCTCAAGATTATAGCCTCCTACAACTTGTAGGTAGTTGCAACTTATCTATGATCTTAAAAAATTATAAAATTTACTATGAATTACATACTAGGTTAACTTGTGGCTCGTAGTTGCTTGCAGGAATAGATAATGGCTAACTATAACCTAAATTGAGCTCATAATTTTCTACCTAATAGTACAAAAATAGTTAAATAACTTTAAAAAGACTCAAAACATAAATACATATATCTTACTACTCCATGGACACATGGAGGCTAAAAATAACCTGAGAAAGTTGGTTAATCTCCTTAGAAATGATACATATGAACTAAGGTAAAAATGAATTTTAAAACCAAATTATTACAAAGCTATATGATGAATCATGTTTTACATGAACCCCAATATCAAGTATTCAATATTGGGGTGGTTGTGATATCAGGTATATGATATTGCAACGCAAGATGCAATATCGGGTATGTGATATTGCAGGCTATTCCTAGGCCTATTAATATAGCCCTTGGACATACAATTTGGGAGGAGTTTTTTAGTTAAGTAGTGAAATTCTTATAGTTTGTTCATTCGAGAGTTAGAATATTTTCTAAGTGCCTGCAATAGGAGGTCTACATATAATTGGATCTTTATTCAAGAATTGATGTACCTAAACACACCATTGTGTTGGCAATAAAGATGAGCTCTTTGATTTATCCTTGTAGCACTTGAGACTTTCTTTCTTTATGCATTTATACATTTTGATTTCATGTAGTTCACATTTAATGTTATTCATTTAGTAATTAATTTTTATTAATTAAGAAATTAATTAAAATACACAAGCATGACCCCTTCAAACATACATGTGACACTTGGTAGCTCAGAAATAGTTAGCGTTTGACAACCCAACAATGTTTACATGAAGTTCAGGATGTGTCCAGGAAGTGGGGAAGGTTACTTGTGTTAGGCTAGATTAGATAATAGTTCACTTAGCATTCAGTTACTCTCACTTTCATTATTGTTTTAGGCAATCAAATTGATAAAACATAAAATGATAAAAATCTTATGCCTCAGTCACACTTAACCATACACTTGCATTTAACAAGTGAGACTGGGAAGACAACGAATGAACAACACAAACTCACCATTTAGTTCTAGCGTACTTGGTAATTAAAGTCTACAAAATTTGACCATATCGCACATGAACACTTGTGATTTTTATGGTTGGGCATAGGGGTACCTTGCCACTCATTAGTATATATGAAATATAGTCATACACAACTACAAAAAATCATAACATGTAGACAAGCTTGCTAAAATAAATTAATTGATACATCAATAAAAATATTGTGCACTTATATGTTACTTATAGTTAGATATAAGTAAATAATTCTGGTATAACTTATATAGAAACTTATTGCTAAATAATGATAGCTTATGTAATAAAAGAATTATGTAAACATTCATTGACAAATATGATGCCAAGATTTTGAAAGCAAATTAATCATATAATGGGATAAGTAATAATGTTAAAATAAGGTAATAGTCAAAATAATAAGTATAATCAATGATATATTGTATAGCAAATCATAGTTGAACATCCTACAAAATCATACAAAATATAAATAGGTCATAAGAAAAATAATAGCTATATAAAACTAAGTAAACTAGATCAGCAAGAAATCAAGCATAAAAACAAAGAATACATAAAGAATAAAGGGGTCAAATGCAAGTAAGGTTATACATAACAATAAAATGCTAAAATGAATCTTTATATGAGGGATTTGGTATACTCCCTTCCTTAAGAAAGTTCCATCTAAAATATTTCAATCTAAGAATAGCACAGGTCTTGCTTCAATTCTCATGTAGCTTCTTGAATTTGAATATTATTCTTCACACAAATTTCATCATAATAATTACTTCTTTCTTTGTCCACGTAGATCATATTTTTTAATATATATCTACAACTAAACATTCTAATAATAAAAAACATGACTAAAGTATAGAACATATTAATGACCCATTAAGAAAATGAAACATATTTTGAACTCTATATAACATAATAGAGATATAATAATCTAATTATATTGTAAATCAATATTTTTGAGAATCATAAAATATCTAACTTAACAAGATACCTTTTTTCTCTTCTTTATTTTTTGACCAAAATCATCAATCAATTCCATGGAGAAACCTTGAAGGAATATTATTAATAATATCAAGTGTATGAGATTTGCATATTTCACAATTATATCTAACTAATTTGTCCTAAATAGGCTAAATTATATACCCAATATCTCTAATTATTACATTATCTAGTCTACTAAACCTATGATAATTTTTATTTTTCTGGCTCTTTATTTTTATAGTGAATAGGGTGAATAGGATGAATAGGGTGTTCCAATAAAATCTGTATAATCAAAATTAAATCTATCAAGATAAATAATTTGGAAAATTTTTAAATAAATCAAAGTACAATGCATTTAAAAAATATCAAATTGAAATGTAGAAAATAAAATAAAATTGAAAGTGCACACCAAAATTTATAGTGTTTTGGCTTGGGTCTAGTGCACTCCATAAGGCTATTCAATCTCTTTTATCACTAGGTTTGCTTTCTTAAAAATAAAATTTTAAGGCAAAAACTCCTCAAACTAATCTTCTAAATAAAGGAAAATAAAATCGTGTTTTTTAAATCTCACAATAGATCAAATTGCATTTAATACATGTTAAAACCATGCAAATGATATAGTAATAAGGGAAAATGCAAAAAAGAAAGATAGTTTTCTTAGTTAAACTTTTTTCCTTTCACATTCAAACTTTTTTCCTAATACCTATTTAATATTACTTTTTTCTACTAATATATCAATCTTAGTATAGCAATCCAATTCTACCTATGCATCAATGGCCATGATGAACTCTCTGTCCTTGAATATTGACATTAGTTCAAGTTAGACAAACTATGGAAGGTTTAGTCAATGTTAAGAGTGCTTCCTTTTCTAATATCTAAACCTTTCATCAATTTGGTTTTATCAATCTTAAGAGTGATCCAGTTTTTTTATTAAAATTCATAGGCTTTCAATTTAGTTGATCTTAGATGAGGTGGGTTGACCTATTGGATAATTCAATTAACCAAAGAATGATTTGCATGATTGATGAATTATTTATTTTGATAACAAGTTTAACCATTCAAAACTTGTCAAAGGAATTATTCTCCATAACAACCAGTATGCATTTTGGCATTCAAAATCTCCAATTCAATTAGCAATATTTCTCTATTTGGACATGAATAAAGCATCTTATTTTGGAAGATGACAAACACCACATGCATACCTATAGGGGACTCAAAATAAAATGGATAACCATGCAAATTCTTAGGCTTTCCTTGAGCTTATTAGTATCTTTTCTTCCTTCTATCTACATGTATTCTCTCATTTGTTTAACATATGAAAAAAGACACTAAATATATACTTTCAAATTACAAAAGTAAACTCAAAGGGGAAGGCATGAATGTAGGCAAAAAAATATTCTAAAAATAAGCTAATCAATATAAATTTATGCAATATAAGTTTTTAATTTCATATTTACAACATTAGTTAAGATCAATATTAATTAAGAATAATAAACCTAAAAACATGCTAGTCCAATTAAGATAAATAATATGAAGTCTTATAGCAGTTACATATCCATATTTAAAATGATACCAAAGTATTTTGTACTATAAAGTAGAGATATAAAAACTAAAATAATTTAAGAGAATTTACAATGCTAAGAATAAATACTAAGAAGTAGGATTAGGAGATAGAAATTTCACAAAGTATAAATAGGAAACCTAGTAGCATATCAGGAAAATGTTGTTAGCAAAATGTAAAGCATGTATATAATTAGCAATAGTACTATACTAACATATTTAAAATGAAGTTAATTTAGAGATATCAAATATGAACAAAATATTTCTATGAAAGAGTACTATTTTATCAAAAGACTCAAATACCTCCACATGAAAAGCATAATTCTAAACAGTTTCATAAGGTAGAGATGGATATAGAAGCGATTAGAAAATAGAATAAGCATATGTAAAGATAATCCTACATGAGTGTAATGTCCCATACCTTATTAAGGGTGGAATTATAATACTAAATCATGTTATTATTTCTTTGAAGTAGGGGTTCCTTGTTATGAAGAGTTGTAACTATTCATGGTATTCCTTGGGAATGGATTTGACCTATGACATTTAAGGTTAGGTTTAGAAGTCATGTCAACAAGAAGTTGTGGAGCTAGATTGACAAATGATAAGACAAGGCAAAGCAGAACAAGAAGGGACTAATTAGTCCTTTGGTCTTATGACCTAATCCCGGTGGTAGTGCTAGATTACCTTGAAGGTTCTATGTATTAAAAAAGGATAATTGATGGCCATTAATAGTGTACCCAACAAATTTTGTTAAGAAAATAATGCTATTTATTTTATGTTTCAATTATATTTTCTTCATCATTATTTGCAAGTCTAATAAGTGCTCAAATTTATTTCCATATTGTATGAAAATTTTACATGACGTATAATCATATTCATTAACATCTAGGAATGGTATGTCATATTTAGTATAAAAGAAAACCATGGTTCAAGAGCTAAATGTGGATCAAAAGAGAAGAAAAGAATAACTAAACTTATTTTATTAATAATAAAGGAAGTACATCAAGAAGAGAAGATATGGAAAAAGTGTGAATATGAACAACACAAAAGGAATCAAACATCCACTTTGAAAAGTTGAAGAAGATCATTGACAAACTTTTCTTGAGCTACATATTTCTCCTAGCTAACATCATCTTTCTCAAGCATGTCCTAATATCCAACTAAGCCATCACAAAGTTTCTGAAGGTATTTTATTATAAGTTTAGTAGTGGCCTTCATGAATTCATCCTTTGTAAGTTTTGATTTTAATAGGTTGACTTGAAGGATATGCTATGCCACATCTTCCTATGATTCCTTCTCCTTCCTCTATACATGTAAGATAAGGGTTGTAAGTAAAGAGAGAAAGAGAAGAAGAAGAAAAAAATAAGAAGAATTTTTATACTTACATGAACTTGAGAATTTTTAATTTGGAGGATCTTCTCATGATTTATCAAGTGTTAGGCCAAGCAAGTAGCACTCTCAAGTTTCCATAATATCTATTCTAGATTTTTGGTAACTTTTGGAGCATTATTAGAGATGGTATGAAACCTTGATGAATCATCAATCTACACCAACTCATAGTGACTTTTGAATTCATAGGATTAGAATATCTTAGGTGATATAACTCCTCATGAACAAAGTATAGAGCATTCTTAGTGATTCAATCACTAAGACCACAAAGCATAAATTCTTCCTCTATAGTAGCCACCATTTATTTTAAGGAATAGGAAGATCCCTTTATGAAAATCAAGGAAGTCATGTTTACAAAAAGGGATCCAAATATGATTCTTGCACTTCCAAATATAGTTTAATTCTTTACTAGTGTTACCCACGAAGACAATATCTAAGGAAATTTCAGTGGTAGGGTAGTTGTATATTCAAAACAAGACTTACATGGGGAATCCCTTTGCATATTTTGGATAAAGTACCCTTGATAGAAGGAAATATACATCATAAAATGGGAGAAACATTGAAAAAAAATAACTATTCAAAACTTGATAACTAATAGGTAGTTAAATTTATCTTTGGTTCTTTTTCCTTTTCTTTCTATATACTAGTTAAACCATATCCATTAGAACCTTGTTTGGTGCATTGTTTTTTATAAAAAAAGGGGTAAAATAAATACTAGTATAAAAATTAGTAAGGATAATAACAATAGAAATATATCAATAATGAACCTTGGAACTAGATTCCATTACTACTACCTCTTCTCTTCATGAAATTTCTTTCCTTGTAATGCCTATCTACAACCCAGAGTACACTAGCACATAAATACCATGAAGATAAAAGAATTAATAATAAATAAAAATATACAAATAAAAATAAAAATTTTATACCTCATCAGTCCCTTCTAGATTGTAGGTTTATTCAATATCTTCTTAAGCTTTTTTTAGAATCTTCAATTGTATTCCTTACACCTCTTTTTTCCTCAAGAAACTCAAGGTATAAAAGAGGATCATAACAATAAGGGAAATTGGTTAAAGCATCATAACTTAATATTATGGTCATAATTAATAGCACATAACATATAGTATAAGCTTCATTTAAATTCCTCTTAGGGATAGTTGTAACATCCCTATTCCCAAATAGTATTGCTACATAGTAAAGATGGTACCTCTTTATAACAAGTATTATCATTATTGTAATAAGACCCAAAAGGATGTGTTGTAATTGAGACCCAAAAGGATGTGTTGTAATAATGGACATGTTTCTCAAGGTGATAGCATGAAGGTGCCAGAGCCAGTAAAGGCAAGTAATAGGTGCTAGGTGAAGCAAGACAGGTAGTGGACTGGCCATTCCTTCTAGTTGTTTGTAGGTCTAACCATGGTGGTAATATTGGATTGCCTCTAAGGGATATATGCTAAAGGAAGAAAACTCCAAGGGCCATCCTCAAAGCATGATTCAAATACTCCATTCCATATCCATAAAACATTCTTTTCTTTCACTTTTTACATTTTCCTTGTTATTTTCATTACACATAATGTCAAATTTTACATATATATATGATGTTTGGTATATTATTTCTTAGACATAATGTTTAATATAATGTATATTTGACATTTTCCATGACATCTGAGAATGGGATGTCACAATAAGAGTAAGCTCCATAATAAGGTCTAAAGTAGAAAAATAGAAGAGAGATCAATCATATACCCTTCCAGTCTTGACATCATAAAGAAAATAGATGGTGTAGGAATTAACATTGAAAAACTAGGGATACCATTAAACCCTTCTGTATATGAATTAACATATTTGGTAATTGATTTTATCAATAAAATCAACTTTGTAATATTTCTTTTATTGAAGAGAAAAACCAACAAGATAATTAAATAATTTTCTTGGATGAAAAGCATAAACTTTAGTAGATTACATGCTAGGTACAAAAGGATTTACCTTAGCATGAAAACCAAAAATTGTAGTAATTACCAATCTCCCAAAATTTATTTTTGAAAGAGAAATTTCCAACATACAGAAAGCATTACATCATTGCCTTATGGCATATTTATACTAAGAAGTTTCAAAAATAGAAAAAAACTAGTAACTTTGATAGCTTAGAAGTTTTGAGATACTCAAAATTTTCAATATCTAACAAATTGCAAATTAAATTACTAGCCTTAACTATATTGTATTATATAAAATAATAGTAAAAAATGTAGGGCTATTTGAGGTAGTAAGAGAAACTTGACTAGAATGCTTCAAAAAAGCCATGTCATAACTTGCTATAAGAAACATCTACTATTTCTATGCTAAAAAAAAGGGTTGATTTGAAGATGATCAAGAAAAGACCTTTCTTCCTATGAATTTATAAAGAGAATCTAAAAATTTTAGTAATAGTTAAAGATTGAGTTGACTAGAAAAAAGCATAGTTACAACTTACATTAATATGTAATTAATTACTAATTTATTTTAAAATAAGAATCAATTTTCTCAATTTAATGATTGATATGGCCAATAAACTAGAGTTATCATGATTCCAACATGTAGTACTCTTTGAGAGAATTCCAATAATACCAATTTCATCAAACTCTAATGCATAGTTTGTGAGATATCACACTTCTTAATCAGTATTTTGTTAATTAAAATAATAAAATTTAACATTAGAAAAGTGGATATTACTTTTTTAAATATTTAATTTTCATTTTATAAATTTTAGGATATAGAATTGGACTCATGTCTTCTAATTTATTAAACCCACTTCTTATGGCTTGTTCATCTAGGCACTAGGTCACTACACCCAATTGTTGAAACTAATATATATTATAAAATTTATCGTCTAAAGTTAAAAATTTTTTATTAAAAGAAAATTTATCCTACCATGTAGTGGCAAGGTAGGACATCACTAGTAAAACTTGTGTTTGTATTGTTTCTACCAAAGGGATGGGATGCGATATCGTGGCCTTCGTAAGATCGCATCCCTCGTGATATTGTGGCCTTTGCAATATCGCATCCCTCACGATATCATGTCATCCCCCACAATATTGCGTACATGATATCGCATCCCTCGCAATATCACGTTGTCCCCCATGATATCGCGTACACGATATCATGGTGCACCGTCATATATATAAATAAGAGGCGGCTCTCCCTTGTTTTCCATCCTAGGCTTAGATTGTATTGAAACTCTGGTAGTTTGATCCCTCCAAAGATAGAATATTTTCCATGTGCCCACAATAGGAACTCCAAAGTGAACGGATCTTTATTCGAGCAGACATTGTACCTGAACACAAGTTTCTGTACGGCAATAAAGAAGAACTTCTTGGATAAACCTTGCAGTGCATGGAATAGGCTAAATAAGATTTTATTTATTGTTATTTACTATTTATCATTTATATTCTTTATTAAAAATTAAATCTCTCTCAACCCTTCTCTCCTAGTTAAGTGCCTCAGTACGACCGCTTCAAGCACGTGCGTTACTCGTGGTGATCCCAGCAACGACTAGCGTTTGGTAACCACGGTTGCATTGGTTCAGGGTGTGAATGGTAAGTGGGAACGGATGTTGATGCTAGGTTAATTTAGAATTAGTTAGTTAGTTAGAGTTAGTAATTAGTCTCTTCAACCCTTCACCTCAATAGCATAGAAGATAAAATAGAAAAGCTATAAAAATCATATACCTCATACTTACTTAACCATACACCATGACAAATACAAGTAAGTCTAGGAAGAAAATGAATAATTAACCTTAAGTGTTCCATGAGGCATGTAGGCACTTAGTCTGTAGAGTTCAATCAGATTGCACATGTTACGCTCGTATTCGTATGGTTGAGTGTAGGGGTACCTCGCCACTCATCATTGGCGCCGTTGCCAGGGACTAAGTGTTTGTGCGCTAAGTAGAACATAAGAGATCATTCACATCATTGGGAACTTAAATGAACCTTAGGGTTAATTAAAAAAAATTATATAACGGTTAAATCAACACACCGAATAAGACACAATGTCTTCTTCTTCTTCTCACAAGAGCATTACACCACCTAGAGATCATACAAAGAACAGTCGGTAGTCTAAAACACATAACCAAAAACCACTAGTTCCTCAGCAATACTAAGTGGTATATACTCATCCCAATGAGTACATACCATATTGTACCTCTATCCTCCATCAAGATGAATAGCTACACTGGAGAGACTTGCAAGGTAACATTGTGTTACCTCTGGATCATGCAGTCCCCAACATGCTCCTCCGTGCTCTTGCATAGATCGGCATGACTCAGCTCTACGATGAATATGTTGTGGTAGATTTTGACATGAGGGATTACCATCCCATAGCTGCACAACATTTAAAGGACTCAAGGCAGGAGAGCCAACATACACTGTTGAAGGGTAAAGGGGTCCCTCATGTCCTAAGTGAAATTGGAGATGGTGAACCACTTATAACGGGTTCCCTATCGAATGATGTTCCCCCTCCTAATGATAGTGAGGAGGTGGGGTATTAGAACCTATGATCCATGATACACAACCATGGTTCTGATCCCTATGAATGCCAACTGTTCACTAAGGGAACAACAACACATGGCAAGGATGGGCACTCAGATTGTCATCACAATCGAGGCCGAAGCCACAAAAGAGAAGGTAGGAAACATCATCATGGCCATGATTTTCGTTCTTCTTCCCCTTCTTCACATCATTCACCCTCTCCTTCCACCTCTAAGTGTAGTCATAGAGAGCATAACGGTGAGGATAGAGGTAGAAAAAATGGGAGACCTCGACAAGAAAGTCAAGAGAGAGGACAAGGGCATGAATGAAGGGAAAGTAGGGAATAATGTAGACATCATAGACATCATGAAAGAGATGATCATGACAAATCCCTACTTGCCACCCAAAGCATGTTGAATATAATGGAGATAGTGAGAATATCGACAAGGCATCAAAGAGATAGTCGGATCAAGCCTTTAGACATGAACAACATCCCACGCTTCGAAGGGGGGTACAACGTTGATCCGCAAAATCATTCATAGGCATTCCACAATGCTTGCACCTTGCAAAAAATAGAAAATAAGTGGTAGAAACTAAAGTTGTTTCCCAGGACACTCATCAAGGAAGCAGAGAGTTGGTACTGGTCCTTAGAACCAGAAACCATTAGGAGATGGAGTACGATGTTAGAACTACTGAATGATAAATATCAAACATACTCCAGAGTGTCTAATTTGCGTAAGTAGATCCAAGGATGGAAGCAAGCTACTCATGAACCCTTGGATGCTACCATGGGCCACTACTATGCATTGTTACATCTTTGCCTGGGCCATGGTTACGCACAGCGAGATTAACTTCGCCACATCGTAGATGGGCTAAGGTATGAAACTAGGAGAACCCTTGGGACTTCTACCCAAGGGAGACTATCAGAACTTAGATCCCATGAAATTCATCACTTGTTGGAAAAGTAGCCAAAGAAGAAGGGGAGCTATGAAAAAGGGAAAGTGCGAAAGAATATAACCGTGATCCCTCTCTTCGAAAGAAGGGAGTAAGATTTTGTGATGAAGAGGATGAGTCATCACTTGAAGAGTTGGTGAATAGAAAAACCTTGCCACTTCAGAAGTTAACAACGGAGGTGGCAGCTAAGGTAGATCAGATACAGGACTCCTTGGATAGTAGACTTAAACTTTTCCTTAAAATCGTAGAGGATTCTAAGGAGGAACGAAGTAGTGACAAAGATAAGAAAAAGCAAAGAGATTCATGCCCTGCACGTGACAAGGGTAAGGGGAAAATAACTATCTCCGATGAGGTTGTGGATTCAGACACAGATAATGATGATGGATGTGAGATCTACCAATATGACCATCCTAAAGGATGTTGTCCAACCATCTCACATCTACAAGAGTCTGGGGTGTATGCACTCAACCTGAGACTCAACAGACAGCAAACACCCTGAAGGTTACCTTATACTCAAGGTAACCCAAGATAGTTCCACCAACCGTTGATGTACTATCCAAGTGGAACTCCACCACAACCCATCGGGCAACATCAGCAGTCGCAATACCCACAGTCATGGGGGATGCCACCGTCTAAACATCAATACCCTTACCGGAAACTTAATCCTTATGGATATTATGTGTGCAACATCTGATTTCTCCAAGTGACTCTATGGGTCACACAACTTCCCAACATCACTACCAAGTTCAAGAGTACTTTAGAAGGACTCCTTCTCCTCCGAGAGACACTCCACACATGTTCCATCCTCCAAATCCATCTGCACCTCTTCCACTGGTAGTTCCCATAACACCTCCTGCTCCAACAATGCAAGGGGAACTCCCCACTCAACCACAATAACCTAACACTACAAGAGCTGTAAAAATTCAACCTGCTACTAGTTCTGACAACCGTAAAAAGAGAATACCTTTCTTCAAAACCAAAAGCCCAGACAAGCTCTCACAACAACAAGCGGTTGAGTCTGTGAGCACTCCTCCAACATACAAGGCTTTGAAGCTCCCTTCAAACCAAAATCAGAGCTTCACGCATACTGTTATGTTAATGGATATCATTACCAACTGGATTAAGGTAGGCCACCTTCCCAGGAAACTATCTAACCCTGGGAGTTCCCTAATTTATCTACAAGTCACTGGGAATAAACCTCATAAGGCTCTTCTTAACTCAGGTTTCGAAGTCAACTTAATATCACAAGAAATGTATCAAGCCTAGAACTTGGCCCAACTTAAGAAGAGCAACATTCAACTATAGCTAGTTGACCAGTCCATCACCATTCCCTTGGGATTGGTGGAGGACATTGTTACCACTATGTGTGATTGGTCATACCCAGCCAATTTCTTGGTGATAGAGGTTAATAGTGACAATGGGGGCTTCCCAATTATAATGGAAAGGCCATGACTAAGTACAATAGATGCATACCTAGGGATCCGCGATATTTCCTTGGAGATATTTAAGGTAAATATTCATGGAAAGATAGAGAAGAAGAAAGTTTTGTGCATCACATATAGTGACTTAGAGGGTGATGACATGGAGGAATGCTCAACATCTCTTCCATGTAATTGGTGTGCCCAAGAAACACAAATTTAAAGGTGCCTGTATGTAGCGACCACACAAGTAGTAGACACCCCATGATTGACAGCTAAACAAAAGAGCAACCCAATATGCATGGAAAAAACTAGGGAAACAACTCATGCTAACAGTGAAGGCATAGACACATTGGAATATGAGCGTCACCAACTTTCACCCCTTAATCTAAGAACATCAGTTGGGAGAAGTTGGGCACTTCTAAGAAATTCAAATAGGCACTCATTATTTTGGATCTCTCCCTTTCCATTCAGTCATGGGGGAGATGGCCACCTATGCTAATCATTGGAGGCCCTCAATTCTTTTTAGTTTTTGTTTTACACATTTTTGTTTTACATGTTTTTGTTTTGCGCATTTTTGTTTTACAAATTTCCTTAACTTTTCTTATTTTTGTTTTACAACATCGTTATACTTTTTCATTTTGTATGTGTGTGTGTGTTATCCACCTTGTAAGTTTGTCACCCAATAAGTGTTCTTCCCGATGGTATGAACTATTTTTCATTGATTGCTAATGTTTGGTTTTTACCTTTAAGTTATGATGTTGATACTAATGTATGTTATTTTGCTATGGTAGGCAATGAGTCCACTTTATTCATTCATCCACAAGTTCTATGGTCTCTCTTAGCTTAGAAATGTACAGTATCTTTCTTAATAAGAACTCTAATGAATTAGTGACTGGGTACTTCTCAAACTAAGGAAGGACTCAGGGATTGAAAAGGGTGTGAATTCAAGGGAACTTGATGCATTTTTGTTGGCCATTCTCTTGAGTGCTTGGATGTTTTCTTCTTGAATTTTCTTACTATTTCGATGTCACCCAATTATTGAAAGCTGAGCAAATAAAAATAACAAGTCTTTTCATGGTGTGGTTCTCACACATAAACACATAAAAAAAGAGAAAAAGAAAACAAAAGAAAAGAAAAAATTGAGAATTCAAATCACACCCCTTAGACGAAATAATCACTTGGGCTACAAGCACTGGTTATGGAACTAAAAATGTTCCCTCTAACTAAGGCCCTCC
>MNCI01017913.1:1246112-1280393 GCA_015680685.1 Gnetum montanum | reverse complement strand
CCATTCTATCGCTACCGGAGGTTCGCGATTAGTCATGGGGGTATGGGACCCAATTTTTTCAATTTTCTCCTAACCCCTACGCCTTTGGTAGTCATCAATATTATATCTCCAGACCCGCAACCAGCCATACCACAACTCAGCCAATGGACCTTTTCACCGAAGCAAGGTATCAAATACATTGTGATTCATTTACCCTTACCAATATAAAGACTGTGTTATGTGTGCAAATGGAAATCATGCAACAATGGATTGGATCTGGAGAGAACACTTGGAATGAAGTAGTGTTGAAGTAGCTATTCAAGGAGCAAGATCGATGGTGCGCTTATAGATGAACAAAAAAAGGCGTAATCTTGGCATTGGCAGCAGAAAAACTTCTTTCTCTCTCTCTTTCTCAAGTTGCCAAATAAGGCCTGATGTCAATGTAATAACGTGTTCACTCTTGTTGTCATGAACACTATATTTTTTGTCTTGTAATGATTATCCGTTCACATGTCATCCCATTAGTTCCATTCAGTCAATAATCCCATACCTTCCCAATATTTTATAATGAACTCGAGGACGAGTTTTCTTTTAGTCATGGGGGTATGATGGGACACGATATCGCATTGTCCCCCATGATATCACGTATGCAATATCACGATGCACCATCATATCTATAAATAAGAGGCGGCTCTCCCTTGTTTCCCATCCTAGGCTTAGAACATACTAGAACTCTAGTAGTTTGATCCCTCCAGAGATAGAATATTTTCCATGTGTCCACAGTAGGAACTCCAAAGTGAACGAATCTTTATTCGAGCAAACATTGTACCTGAACATAAGTTTGTGTATGGCAATAAAGACGAACTTCTTGGATAAACCTTGCAGTGCATGGAATAGGATAAATAGGATTTTATTTATTATTATTTACTGTTTATTATTTACATGCTTTATTAGGAATTAAATCTCTCTCAACCCTTCTCTCCTAGTTAAGTGCCTTAGTACAATCGCTTTGAGCACATGCATTACACGTGATGATCCCAGTAACGACTAGCGTTTGGTAACCACGGTTGCATTGGTTCAAGGTGTGAACGGTAAGTGGGAACGGATGCTGATGATAGGTTAATTCAAAATTAGTTAGTTAGTTAGAGTTAGTAATTAGTCTCTTCAACCCTTCACCTCAATAGCATAGGAGATAAAACAAAAAAGCTATAAAAATCATATACCTCAGACTTAGTTAACCATACACCGTGACAAATACAAGTAAGTCTGGGAAGATAATGAATAATTAACCTTAAGTGTTCCATGAGACATGTAGGCACTTAGTCTGCAGATTTCAACTAGATCGCACATGTTATGCTTGTATTCGTATGGTTGAATGTAGGGGTACCTCGCCACTCATCACAAAGGAACCCTCGCAACTAACATCACAATAGAAAATCCTCACTGTGGTTGCCATCATAAATCCTTGTCCATAGACACCATCGTAAACCTTCATCTACGACTCTATTCCTCCACTAGCACTATCCTCTATAGTAGATCTACTATCCTTTGTCCTTTATGCAGTTGCTAATGGTTTCCACCAACCCCATCATTCCCTACCTCCCTTGGAAACCAATAGTGCAATTAGAGGTTCATGGAAAAATAGATTCCTTTCCAAATTATAACAAGTAATTAACTAACCATTTGATCCAACCTTATAATCAAAACTAATATCCACCTATAGACCATAGTCATAATCAATATCCACCTTGGGATTACCACTAATATCAATTCTAGCACCATTGAGACTAACACCTGGATTAATTCCAACACTACTAAGACTAGTACCAAGATCAATTTTCATCTAGGGATCATTATTGAGATCAATTTCCACCCATTGGATGTCAAGATGAAGAAATCCTATCATAAGGCCAAAGAATGAAACTAGAATGAGAGGGTTATTGGAATTAGCAATATTCACCAAGAGAATCCTTAACCTAGGTTCATGTTAAGTAGGTGAAACTTGATCATTATGATTGAACCACTACATGTACTACCAAGATAAAAGACTAGCTTGATACCATGAAAATTTATTTTGACATGTTAAATGTATTGAGTCAAGACCATTTAGAAGTAGTCTCTTTTTATTTAAGGGTACTTGTGATAACATGATGTAATAGATTAAGATCTTCAAAGATAATTACAAATTTGCTCAATGTTTATTGTGATTTTGAATAAAAATTTAGATAAGATTTTTTTGTAAGGAATAAAAGATGTAGTTCAACTTATTAAGATTGGAGGAATGATCCATCAATGATTACTACAAGTAGTTCTATGATCTTTCCCAGTATCTAAGCCATCAAGATGAGTGTGAATTAAATTCAAAGTTCATTCCTACACTACATGCTCAACTATATTCCTAGACAAGTACCCATAATTCACAAAGAGTTGATGAAGCATATATGATCACTAAAGATTATGAAGAGACATAGACCAAGAGAATGCGATCAAGATGCTCTTCTTGTAGTGAAGAATACTTTAAGTAGGATTATTCAAAATTGAGAACAAGAATACAAAGAAATAATCAAAATAAAAACTAGAAATCAAACATCAATGTGGACAAAGGAAAAGGTTAGGCTAAGATAAATATGACCATGATGAAGAAAATTTTAGCATTAGCTAAGTCAAGTTTGAGAAAATTTCAATTTTCTTTACTCATTTATGAAGGATTAATTAAAGGTTAAAAGGTTACATTTTTTATTGATAGTGGAGAAAGCAATAATTTAATTTCACCAAATTTAGTTAAGTAATTAAATCTAAATTTACCTTCCAAGAAGGTGATTAAAATTGAGCTTATGAATGAAAAAACTATAAGCATGCATATTAGGTATGAAGAAATTACTTTTATCTTGTAAGATATTCCTTTTGTTGGTGGATTTTCAAATTTAAGTTAGGAGTTATTAATGTAATCTTAGAACTATCTTTTCCATAAAGATTTAATGTTACTAGTAATTTTAGAACATGTTTCTTAAACACACAAATCACTTACGGAGTTACGAATCTAAGGTAGGAATAGTAAAGAAATTTCATACAATCACTACTAAACAAGCTAAGAGCCTAGTAAAGAAAGGTACTACTATGTTCATTTTAAAACTAACTCAACCCTAGAAACTCTATGACATTGAGATCCAAAAAGAGCTTAAAATGTATGAGAATTCGTTATTCGGTGAAAGTAGAAAATTGTAACCAAAGAACTATTGAACATGTTGTTGGCATCTTTCTAGGTATAGAACTAATTTCAAAAGATTCTTATAGGTTTTCTACTTTATAATTAAAAGAATTAAAAACATGATTAGACCAGTAACTAGTAGATTGAAAGATTCATCCCAGTATCTTACCTGAGGGAGCACAAATTCTATTTGTTAAGAAGAAGGATGGTACCTTGAGGTTATGCATTGCTTATAGGACATTAAAAAAAGTAATGATAAAAAATACTTATCCCTTGCCTAGGGTTGACAACATATTTGATCAAATTACTAGAGCATGTTATTTTTATAAGATTGATTTAAAATCAAGTTATCACTAGATAAGGTTTATAAAGTGAAAGATATTGAGTAAATGACATTTAGAACTAGGTATGGATTGTATGAATTTGTAATAATCTCATTCAAACTAACCAATGCACCTATAATGTTCATGACGTTAATGAAAAATATCTTTCAAGAATATCTTGATCAATTTTTTTATTGTATTTATGAATGATATACCTGTTTATTCCAAGTCAAGGAAGGAAAAATGTTAAACATTTAAAATTTTCTATGAAAATTCTTAAGAAACATTAGTTAATGGAAAAACTAAGTAGCTGTAAATTTTTCAAAAAATAATTTTTATACTTAGGTCATATTGTACCTAAATAAGGGCTACAAGTAGATCGTTCAAAAGTTAGTGTAGTGCATGAATGGCTAGAACTTAAAGATACCATAGCAATTTGAAGTTTTCTTGGATCTGCCAAGATTTTTGCAACATTTCATTAAAAATTATTCTACCTTAAAATCCTCATGAACTGACCTCTTACAAGAATAACATATGTTTAAGTATGATAAAAGATGCATGGAAGTTTTCCTTACATTAAAGATGTTATTAACCATGACACCTATCCTAAGAGTTCGAGATGAAGAATTATCATTTGAAGTATCTATGAATTCCTTTGAATTAGGGATTGGCGCAATTCTTTCACAAGAAGATAAAGGGCTATGTTTTGAATCTTGTAAATTATAAGGAGCTGAGTTAAACTACTCAACCCATGATCTATAATTACTAGCAATGTTTCATGCCTTAAAGATCTAGATACATTATTTTTATGGTAAGATATTTGTATTAAAAACATATCAAGGGCTTACAATGCTTGTAGAGATAACCCATCCTAAATGCCAAAAAATCAATGTGGATGGAGTTATTGGCAAAATGCATTTTTGAAATTAAATATATTCTAGAAAAATAAAATATAGTGGGTGAACTTCTTAGGAAGATGTAGAATTTAATGATTGGTGTTGTGATAACTCCCATGGAATAAGAGATCAATAAGTAAATAAAAGAAGATTCTTATTTTAACCACATTCTAACTAATATAACTTTTGAACCTCATTACAACTTCTCCCTAAACAACATGTCTATGAAGAAATAGAGGGTGTGTATACCATAGGGAAATCAAAGGTTTAAGTTATTGTCTAAATCTCATGAAGTTCCATACATTAGATATCCTTGATATATCAAAATCTATGTGATGATATGAATGTTTTATTTTATTTATGGTATGAAAATTGATATATCCACATACATTAGAAAATTTTCATCATGTCAAAGGGTAAAGATAGAGAAAAATTAACCAAGTGAATTATTACAACCATTGAAAGTCCAACATGGAAGTAAGAAGACATTACTATGGATTTCATTATGGGATCATTAGTGACCAAGGAAGGAAATGACTTTATCTTGGTGGTAGTTGATCATCTTTCAAAGAGGGATCATTTTATACCTTAAAAATATATGAATAAAATGAAAGAAATAGCCCAAAAAATTATATGTAAGGTATTTCAACTACATGTATGTTCAAAGTGAATCATATCAAAAAGAGACCCTAACTTTATATTCAAATTTTGATGGAATTTCTTCAAGGAACCTAAGATCCAATTGCAATTCAGCATAGCATACCACCCAAAACTAGATGTCCAAATAGAAAATTTTAATCAAATATTAGAAGATATTTTGAAGAGCTATGTTGGAAGTAGATCCAAAATATGAGAGAATTACCTATATTTGGCTAAATGTGCCTACAATAATAATTATTAGGGATCCATACATCAAAGCCCATTAGATGTTATGCCTAGACAAAATTTTCAAACACCACTAACCTAGGTAGATCCAAATTTAGGATCAAAATTGAAGGATGAAAAAATGAAAATAATGAAAAATATTATTACTAGAGTAAAATAATATTTGCAAGTAGCCCAAGATAAGTATAAGAGATATACAAAACACTATTTCCCTAAGAAAACATTCCATATTGGAAATCAAGTGTTACTAAGAGTTAAACATACAAGAGTTCTCTTAATTTGGAAAGATATACTAAGTTAGCTTCAAGATACTATGGACCTTTTGAAGTCTCACAACAAGTTGGTGAGTTAGCCTACCAACTAAATCTTAAAGAAAACTTAATGATTCATCTTGTATTCCATGTGAGTTTACACAAGAAGTTTCATAAGAATGACATACCATACACTTTATATCTAATATTTAATACAAGTTTTAAGGTTAAACCAATTGTAATTAAGGATCATAGAATGAAGAAACTCCATAATAAAACCTTCACTAAATAACTTGTTTAATGATAAAACTGCAATCAACAAACCTGGGAAAATAGGGAGTTTATTCTTAAAAAATATTCTCAAATTTTTTATCATCATGATAATGAATAATAATTATATTAATTAATATTAATTAATATGAAATTAATTTATACTTTTTTAATGGATAGATGTTAATGAAGATAATCATAGAGTTGAAAAAAAGAAGCACAATGAGGATGTAACTGTTAAAAAAGGAGGTAGATTGTAATGTCACATCCCTTGTTAAGGATAGAATTGTAATATTAATTATGTAATTAATTTTCTAAATGAGAGATGTCTCATTATGAGGATTTGTAACTATTTATGATATTACTTAGGGAGGGGTTTGACTTGTGGGGGTGTTGGAATCCAAAATAATTAAAACAAAGATACACCACAAGATTTATAGAAGTTTATAACTCAAAGCTACCTAGTAGAATCAAACCTATGCCTTGGAGTTATTAGGAAAATACCTATACCAATAGGCTAACATCTCATTATTAAGAGTTTGACTTGTGACATTTAAGATTAGATTTAGAGGTCATGCCAACATGGAGTTATGAAGCTAGATTGGCATGTGCTAAGAGCAAGGTAAAGGAGGACAAGAAGGAACTGATCATCCCTTCAATCTAATGGGCTATCCAGGATGGTAGTGTTGTATTGCCTCTAAGGTTCTAAGTGTTACAGGAAGATGACCTAGGGATACTAAGAGTGTATCCACAAAATTTCATTAATAAAATTTTGCTATTTATTTTCTATTTCAATTCTATTTCCTTTGTCATTTTTGGCAAGTCTTACTATTTCCACCTTATATGATAATTTTACGTGACAAATGATTGTATTCATTGACATCTAGGAATAGAATGTCATAATGAGCATATAGATAAATATTTGAATGCTAAACTATTAATAATTTTAATAAATAAATAAATATGGATATACAAGTTTACTAAAATTGTAAATGCATAATAGCAAAAGACATATATTAAATAATAATAAGTCTTAATACAAAGCATTTTCACAATTTAAAATAGTTTTTGTCTACCAAGAGCCTAGGCGCTCAACCAAAAACTAATAAACAAGGTAAAAAGGACTATAACTAACAAAGCATAAGAAATGCTAATACAAAAGATGAAACATAAGAAAGACCCATTCATCCTCCTCTTAATCTATCTTCTTGATGATTTACTCTATCTCCAATCTAGCAATATTACTTGGGCCTAGAAAACTTTTAAATACTTTCTTTTTTTCTTCACTCATGGTTAGAGGAGCACGTTCCTTAGTACATTGGAGGTATATACACCTCAATTTTCCTCCATCATAGGTTATGAACTTAGGCCCTTTAGCCTCATCATTAGGAATAGAAATATTTTAACTATTATAATTAGAGTAGACATCAAAACATTAAAAGAAAAATTAAGATGATCATGCTTAGTGACATGACTAATCATGATCTAAAAAAATATAACAAGGACCATATAATTTATTTTCTTTAGCCATATAGAAAATAAAAAAACAAAAATGTATAAAATTTATCATAGTAATAAATTTTACATAAGAAATTACCCATGAGAATCCTACTAATCAATTTGTATTCAAGGTTCAAGTCCTTGCTCTTGACATTTTAGAATCATGTGAAGTCTCAGCCATAGAGTAACTTCACTAATCTTGGCTTATCGACCAAATCTTCAAGAGCTATTATAGTATTGAAAAACTTTCAAATCCCACCAATGGTAGTTACATACATCTCTAAAATCTTATAAATAGTAATGATGATTTTGTCCCCTAGCATAAAGGACTATAGGTTGTCATTACTTAGGGGCTCTATATTACAATAGAAAAGTCTTACCAAATAAGGATCGATAGTCCTTAAAGAAGCACTATTAAAAATTCTACACATTAAAGAAGCACTTTATTTGGGGTAGTGCCTCTTGTCTATTAGTTATCACTACCCTAGGCTCATACCACAATCATTTTTCTTTGCATGCATTTGATGTGAATATTTGAACCTCTTTTGAATCACTTACTTGATGTATGCCCTTCTTGGAATGACATGTCATAGTTTAGGATCAAGAAAAGTGAGCCAAGCAAGCATTGGAGGAGGATAGAGGAACCAAGAAGTAGTGTATCACACAAAATGAAGAAGAGGAAAACTAGAGATAAAATAAAAAATATTCCTAAAATTGTGTTAAATCCCTTTTTTAAAGTGTTTTAAAATTTATATGAGCCAACCTACTAAATATCTAATTAAGCTACTATGAAACTTAAAATATTTTAAAAATCTTTTATCACATGTATGATCTACCTTTCAAAGATTCAATTAATTGATAAGGAAGCCTTCAATTTAATACTAATGATAGGTAAAATATTGCATGTAGATTAGTGAACCTCAACAATATAAAATTAACTATAAATATAAGAAGATGAATAAAAAATATGGCATGGATTGAGTACTTTCAAGTTATTTTAAATGATATAAATAAACAATTAAAGTGTAAGTTTATAACTAACCTACTCTTGAGAGAAAATCCACAATCTAGGGTGCTTATTTACTAGGATCAGTTTAGACATGGTCTAGCTCCCAACACTTGTTCCATCTTCAATGTTTTTTTTTTGAAAGAAGGTGGATCAATATTATTCTTTTCTTTAATATATATCTTATGTAATAAAATTTTAGGCATCAACACTTTCCTAATCTTGGATTTATGAACCATCTTCTTAGACTTATCTTGGTTAGATTGCAAAAATATTTTATCATCATAGTTAGGCTATGATCTATATGGATAATGTAATGACTAGAATATTTGGTGCTTGAAAAATTGAAAATCCTAGTATGCAATTGTTTAACCCTAGATCCATAGGCCTCAAAAAATAGTCTAGAGCACCTTAAATGATCTTGTTGATCACTTGAGGACTTAAAGTTCTGTTACTGGGATAATATTACAATTGAAAACAAAAAGGAAAATGTGTAATACATAGAACCAACACCAACGTAAAGTTGAAAGAAATATGCAAAACACTACAAACAATTTGTATTAATTCTATAAAAAATACAAGGTTCAAAGAATCAAAGATATGGTACTATAATTATTCTACAACTCCTTAAAACTGGTGATGACAATTTGGCTTATGGGTGAATAGTGTGTATCTTGTAGTCCTCCAAAATAAGTTTGGTTTATTTTTTTCTTTTGCAACAAGATCTTGGTGCCTCAAGTGATCTACTCTTTAAAATGGATCTAGACTCTTGAATCTCTCTTTCTCAAAAGTATTATGTTTAAAAGAGTTGCAAAAATATGAAAGTCTTGAAAATGGTACAAACTTTGGTTTAAATACACTATGAACATTTTAAGATTTTGTTGATTTTACTCTACCAAATTTCTAACAAATTATACAACATTTTTGGTGCTTTTAATGGCCAACATTTGTAGCATATCACATACCAAAGTTTTTGAAATTTTGAGCATTGACTTATAATGTATTTGACATTTTCACCACCCAAAAAGTGCAATGTATTGACCACCAACATATGAATCTTTTCTTGCAAAATCTAGTAGCATATTTGGGATATTTTCATGGCCTAAATTAGAACATGTATGCCATCAAGTTTTTTTTGATTTTTACTACTAATTTTGGCAACGTATTAGCATTTTGAGCCTTCACATGTTGGCTTAAATGAAATTTACAACTTGTGAAATCTAAATTTCACTCTACACATGAAAAAATTTCCAAAATTTTGCATGAATAATTTCGTAGGATAGGATTTTTTAAGGGAAATAAGTAATTATTTTTGCCTTTAAATTTCCATAAAATTACAATGCAAACTCTTGGCTATTAGGCTTCTTATGCATAATGTGAATTTTCTTTGTGGTGTTTCATTGGTTTCTCTTTATTGATGTTTGAATTATTGACCTAAGAGACATCAACAAAGAATATGAAACATTGCTACAAGTTCATTACAAACCCTCCCTCTCCACATTTGATTCTAGAATTTTCAAACCATGCCATGGAGTGCTCATGATAGTAAAATAAAGTATCGATGGAATGTTATGAGTTTCATATAAGATGATGGATATGTTGGCTATTGGGATGGTCACATGGGCTAACAAGGGATTCCAAATGTTGACATTATGGCTATAATGGTAACATGTGTACTATCTAAAAATATCTTCATGCTTCATGCTCAAACTATTAGTTACTTGATGATGTGTTAAAGAAACTAGAATTCCATTCTTGTGCTTCTTTGGCCACTGGCTTTCTTTTTTTAGAGCCTTTGATTTGATTTGATTAAGGTAACATTAGCCTCTTGGCTTTCTTGACAACTTTCTTCCCCATTTTTCTTTTCTTTTTTATAGGAAATGAAACTTTCATTAGGTTTCATTACCAAGGTTGAACTTTGTTTTATTTTCTTGTTGAATAAAATGTATTATATCTAATGAACTTGATGGTCAAGAATGTCAAAGGGGTTGTCATAGTAACATGATGAAAAAATGTTGAACATAGGTATTTTCCATTTACAAGGTAAGGAAGGTTGTGCTTTAGCTATAGAGATATGGTTTAAGAGGGATAACAAAAGTGATGCAAGGCAAGAATTGTTAGGAAAGTCAAACAAGCTAGCTAAATCTTATGCATCAAGATCACATGGTAACTCACATCTATGATGAGTTGCATCTTTGTGATGAATTTAGGCTTTATACTGCAAGCACAACTCCAAGAGAACAAGAAAACAAGTCAAAGAATATATGTGATTACAAGAGATTACATAAGGCCATAGGAGATAACAAGTAAAATATAGGTGACTACTAGTTACATTTAGTATAATCATGAGAAATTTGTATATTTTTTTACAAATTTGTACAAATTTTACAATGTCTTTTTATGCTAAAAATAAATAATGAGAGGTCACATAGGCTTGCTTATTGTAGGCTACTAAGGATCATCTATGCTAATCATTCACCCATGCTTACAAACAAAGCCAAACAAATGCTACAGGAAAATGATTAGTGTTAGATATACTATGGTTTGAGATAGGAATGGTTAAATGCATTGATTAGCTCATTTTCATTCATATCTACCAACTTGAATGCTCTATTACTATAAGATTTGGTGATCAAGAAATATCCTTCCCAATTGGCCAAGAACGTGCTTGCATGCTCATGAATGACCTTAAGGACAAGGTCTCCTTCCTTGACTTTTCATCTATTTAGAGCATGATGATGCTATTATTTCTACCTCTATTGATATCATTTGATGTGAGCAAGCATTTTTATTTTCTACTTGTCCACTAAATCAAGGTTAATGGTATGCAACTCCATATTCTATTCATCATTGATGAAGTCAGATAGAGCTACCCTTAGTGATGGAACCTATAATTCAAAAGGTAAAACAACTTCAGATTTAGAAACAAGGCTATAAGAGATGGCACTATTTTTGGTTCTAAAGATTGTCCTATAGGCCCAAAGTACATATATGAGTTCATTCCACTTGCACCTATTATTGTTTAGCATCATTTTTAGAAGCTTTATGATAACTTTGTTTCTAGCTGCAATGTTTCCATTGGCTTGTGTATAGTATGATGATGAAAATAAACATTTCATATTTAATTGTTGACAAAAGGTCTGCATTTCCTAGTTTTTGAACTATGATCCATTGTCCATGACTATAGTTAAGGATAAGCTAAAATGAAACATTATGTTATCTAATAAAAATTTACAAACTTGTTGGAATGTTATTTTCCTTAGAGGAATAGCTTCAACTCACTTTGTAAAGTACTTGGTTATGGTGATGATGAAGCTATGCCTTGTAGAAGATTTGGGCATTATAGATTCGGTAATGTTGATTCTTCATCATTGGAATGACCACATGATATAAGTAGTGTGTAACTCAATTGGTTGTACATGTATCAAGTTATTGTTCTTTTGATAGATGTCATAAGTTTTAACCTTCCATAGGTAGTCATTTTCCATTTAGGACCAATAGTATCCTAAACATTTAATCTTTGTGATCATGGCTCTATGTGCTATATGTCCTCCACATATTCCCTCATGAACCTACTTAAGGATTATACAAGCTTCTACTTTACCCAAGCATACTAGCAATATATCGTTATAGGACCTTTGACATAATGCATTATTAACTACAATGACATATTGTTTTGATCTTTTATGTACAATTTCCTTTTGAAAGACAATTAGGTTCTATCAAGGTTCACCATGCATTAGGTAAAACTTCATGTTGTCATATGACTCTTGTTATGAAACATCATCAATAGTGGCTATAGAGGTTTCTTTAGTATTTTTTATGATGGAGGAAACATAGTTTTCTATCAATGAAGGCTCCTTGCTAAATACATCATGCATCACACTTCATACTAAGGTTGAAATGGCATTAGCTAAGGTGTTCTTGGCTCAGGGTATGTGTTGGATGACAACATCTGGAAATTGTAGCATGATTTTTTTGGCTAGCTCACATTAATAGTGTAAATGTTAAACTTTACATGCATAGACTTAGTTAGTATACGACAAGTTGAAAATTACCTTTTATTATTAAACATGTGATTCCTTGTTTACAAGATACTATCATTTCTTTGATTAACCCTTCATATTCTACTACATTATTGGTGCATGAAAAATGAAAATGATAAGTGAAATATTGGATCTCACTAGAGGATCATATTATGATGGTAGTAGTACTAGCCCCATGGATAGTTGAGGCTCTGTCAAAGTGCATGATGGCCTCATATCCTTTGGGTATCTCGTTAACAATGTTGACATGTTCATTGGGGAATTCAAGATCTATGACTACATTGTTCTCAACTAGGAAAGTTGTAAGTTTAAGTGACTATAGCTTAATCTTTTATTGAGGCTTGGGAGATGTAATGTAGGTCAAACTTACCCATTATGATCTTCCACCAAGCTATATAGGTAGTCTCATATATAGAGTGTCTTTACATATGATGTTGACTTAGCTTCTAAATAGATAGTGTCTCCACTTCTTGAAGGAAAAACGTAGGATCAGGTAATACTTCTTGACCTCTATGTATTAAGTGTCATAAGCTATCAATGCATGGCTTAGGTAGTAAATGGGAAACTCTAGTCCATCTTCTTGTTTTTGACAGAGTAGAGAAGCTATGGATGTGTTAGAGATTACATGGTATATGTAAAATAGTTTTTTCTTTTGAGGTGGATACATGGTGGGTAGTGTGAACAACTCTTACTTAATGTTATCCAAGGCTTCTTAGCATTGGTCAATCCACTTATAGTGAACTTCCTTGTCAAGTGTTGCATGGGTTGTAGCTTATTTGTAAGTCTTGAGATGAACCTATAAATAAACTACAATATACTTTGAAAGCATTATAATTCCTTAATATTAGTTGGTGCTGCCAAATTGGTTATGTATTTAACCTTATTAGGATCAGCACGTATCCCTACCATGGATACTACAAAATCAAGCATCTTATTGGTTTTCACACTGAAGACACACTTATTAGGATTAAATCTAAGCTCGTACTTGAGACAAAATTGAAAGACTAAATCAAGGTCATGTGCATGATCCCTAGCTACTTCGGACTTGATGACTATATCATTAACATAATCATTAAGTAACCTTAGCATGTAGTTGCTAAAAATGTAGGTCATGACACATTGATAAGTTGCACCCACAATATTTAAAATTAATGATATCATGCTATATAAAACAATTCTCCAAGGGTTCATGAAGGTCATGTAGAGTTGATTCTCTAGGTTAATCCTAACTTGGTTGTATCTCGAGAATCCATCCATAAAGGATAACAAGGCATGCCCAGGCATAGTCTTGATAAGTTAATCAATACTAGGTAAAGGAAAATAATCTTTAATGGTTTCCTTATTAAGGTCTCAAAAATCATTACAAATATAAATGATCCTATTTTTTCTTAGGAACCACCACTATGTTGGACACCCAATTAGTGTAACTAACATCTCAGGTGAAACTAGCTTGATACAACTTTTTGATCTTATGATGAATTACTAGGGTCAAATTTGGTCTAACTTTGTAAACTTTTTACTTAGCAAGCTTAATAGTAGGATCTATTATGATGTTTTGTTACACTAAATGGCAATCTAATTCTAGAATATCTTTGTATGATCAAGCAAAGGTTTTAATATCATCCTAAAAAATCTTGGTGATGTCTTGAGCCATCTATGGTTCAAGTGAGGAATTTAGTTTTAGTGGTTTCTTCTCATCATTGTCTATTATAATAGGGACCTCAATAAGAAAATATTTAGTGATTTAATAGGTCTTAAGATCAAAATTTTTAACTATGTAATATGGCCACTCAAGGGACTTCACTATCAAGGCTACATGGTCAAATAGGCTCTTGGGTTTAAGATCTATGTAATTAAGGTTAATGGATCATTCAACATCACCATAGGGTCCACCCAAGTTCAAAGGTAGGTTGAATTATGTCCATGTGTTCATATTCTAGTCTTGCATATCAAGCAAAAGTAGATTAAGTGGCATCTATGTGATCTATTTTGCTAAACAATATTAAGATGATGCAAAATAATATAGTAATAGAACACCATGGAGCATGACAATGTCAAAATATAGTAAAAAAAGGTACAATAAGGTTAAGCAATGATATAAATGATAAAAATTGATAACAAATGAGATCAAATTATATCAAATGATGTCAAATGGTGTCAAACAAGACTAAGAAATGTCCAATAATGCAAAACGAGATGCAAAATGATACAAACTAATATCAAATGATGCCAAAATGAGTTCGAACATGGTCAAATGATGCAGAGATTATGGAAGATGATGTCAAATAATGAAAAATGAAAGAAATGGTGTAATTAATAATATTTGTTTTTATCTTTGGGTTTTATGGTTGGAATAATAAAAAATCTAATGAACATAGATTATAAACTATTAAATAGGTGAAAATTTGGTGAAAACAAGTTGTAAAGTGTCAAAATAATAAAAATGCTAGAGAAAATAGATTATATATTTTTTAAAAAATAAAAAATAAAAAGAAATAAAAAATATTGTAAAATAGAAAAAAATCTTTTGAAAATTAGTAGTAAATTGCTAGAAAAGTGGTTTTTTATGGTAAAAATAATTTCAAAAGCTATAAAAATTGTATTTTCAATTAGTATAGGTTTTTCTTTCAATGTGTGGACATTCTAAAACTCAACCTCAAGGTGTATAGGCTAATTTCCTAATGTATAGATAGTTTGGGCTAAATTCTAGACTTATGGGGCCCACCAAGGTAGCTTGTAATCATTCTAGGCCAAGCTTTCAACATGTGGGACTCACTGTGATGGTGTTTGAGCTTATTTTGACTTGCATTTTAATGGTATAGGCTTCATACGTTGGTTTATACATTTTCCCAATATGTGGGGCTTTTCTCCCGATGTATATGACTCATATGCCAGATTCAAGAAGGATTTTGACCAAGTTCCTCAAAGCTTCAAGTCTCTTACTATAGCACTTAGGGTTTGGTGGAGAAATTTGTTATTCTAGAGTTGTTTTGGGTAAGGTGAAAACTTTTTTAGACTTACCCAATGGTCTATATGTCAGGCCAATGTATGGGGATTAATTTCCAACGTATCATACTTTTATGGAAAGTTTTGGGAAGGTTTTGAACAAGTGTTTAACACTTTAGAACTCTCATTTCAATGCTAGGGATAAGGAGGTGAAATCTACACTTTTTTGAGTTATAACACCTAAGGTAAAGGCCTTCTAATGTTCACATGTTGGCTTATACATTGGTCCAACATTTTGGGCTGATATCTCCAACATGTAGATTAAATTTGACAATTTTTGAAGGTTGTTTGACAAGGTTTTGGCTTCTTTACGTTCCTAGTGTAGCAGCTAAGGTTTTAGAGAGAAAATTTAGGTTTTTGATGTTGTGCTGATCAATTTCAAGGCTTTTTGATGTCCAAAAATTGGCATATATGTTGTTCTAACATGTGAGTCTTAAATCTCCAATGTATAATGTCAAAAAATCATTTTTGAGAGCGTAAAAGGTCAATTTCTAAGTTTATTTTTCCTTATAGGTCTTATGGGTTCCACCTAGCCACTATTGAGAAAATTTGCACATGTTAAAACTTGGTGTAGGCTTTAATCTTTAGCTTATACATTGGCCCAAAGTATGGGGCTTAATTCCCAGAGTAAAAACCAAACTTTGACAATTTTTGTGAATTTGTGATAGGTTTTAATGCTTTTCATATCTCTACATCTACATCTAGGATTTGGAAAGGATCTATGATTTTTGGAATCATTCTTGTCAAGGAATGAGGTCATTTGGCAAGGATTAGGTTCTCTTATGGTGCCACACATTGGTTTATACCTTGGCCCAATGTATTTAGTTGAGGATCCCAACATACAAGCACCAAACACTCAATGTATGATCTTCCTTGTATTGATTTTTGATGATTGAAAAGCTTGCTAAAATCTTAATATTTGGTGCAACCCTTTGGATGTTTGATGATTGAACTTGAGATGATATAGGCCTTGTCATAGCCTCTATACATTAGACTATATGTTTAAGTTCTTATGACCAACTTATAGCCAAGGTTTTGTGTTTTATACATTGATGTAGATGTTGATTTGGAAAGACTAATTTGTAAGGTCAAAAATAGAAAATTTTCATCAGATTTGACATACAAGGTTTTTTGTCTCCTTAAATTTCCCTAAGGTCAATGTGAAGAAAGTTTTCTTGGTTTCCTAGAGGTGTTTTTCTTGTCAACTTTTGGAGCACTAGAGGATTGGAAGATTTTCTACATCAAATCCCAATACTGAAGTTATTTTCATTCAAGTCTTCTTAGTGTAGCACTTGGAATTTGCATTGGTGGTTGAAAAAAATTCATAACATCTTCCCAAAAATCTTGGCTTCCATAAACCTCTAATCATAAAATTGGGGAAACATAGCAAGGAGTTTTAGGCTTTTCTTCTATAATAATCAAGGGAAAGATTTGAGGATTTTGGCAACCATTGTGAGGAAGATTGGCTCAAGTAGTTGGAATATAGCTTTGGATAATGTAGAGGAGGCTATTCATATTGTTTCAGGAATTCAAAATCCTACCATGGAATAATGATCTTCATCATGATCTACTAGGTACTAAGTTCTCACCATTTTTCTAGATTTTAGATGAAGTTTAGAAATTTTTTTTCATCTCTAAGCTTTACTAGGTTGAAATTTTTCCATCTAATTATGATAAATTAAAGATAAGCTTTTCGATTGTATTAGAATTGAAATTTCGATTCTTGGTAGTGGATTGGAGAAAATTTAAATTTTTTTCCACACCTATGGTGTATGCATTTGCCCTAGTTTTGGTCAATTTTGGCTTAACTTTGACATTTTTCCTAGACTATGTATGCTAAAATTTTGTAGTTTTGACTGGATAGATTAATTGTTTTGGATTTTTTTGCTTTTACTAGAGGTGGAATTATATTTTTCCAAATTTTTCTGAATTTTTATGGATTTTTGACAATCCAGTTTTTAGCATTCTAGCCAATTTTGTCAAAATTTTGTAGTTTTTCAATGGAAAAACTGATAGCATTATTAAGGTTTTAGGAACTTGTGATCAGCATTTTGGATCTCCAAGGATGTTGGAAATAGTGTAGAAGGGTTTTGTGCAAATTTTAAAATTTTTGAAATTTTATACAAATTTTCCTAGAGTGTTTACTGTAGTCAATTCTCTACAAACTTATTCTTTATAATCTTTCAAAGGTTTTTCCTAGCCTCTAAGTTCGATATTGATCAATTTTTGTTTTTGTTACATAGTTTCTAGTTTTCATGTATAGGTTGACAACATTGGATACTTAGGCTTGGTTTGTAATTGTTGTAAAATTTTGCAAGTGTTGTGGCCAATGTATAGTACTTGTTAGACTTTTCAGTTCAATGTTTGAGGGGTTTTAAGGAATTTTTGTAGGGAGCTGTGGTAACGTGTAGGCTCCAAGAGCTAAGAAATCATATACTTCCTATTTCTACTTTTCTTGTATCTTCAATGTTTGAGCTTGTATGAACTATTTGATCACTAATTAATGAAAAATTCCATTACTTAGTTCCTAGTGCTATCAATCTTGGCCTCTAATTATGAAAAATATCAATTTTCATGTCAAGAGTTTGTAAAATGTTTGTTCTATAGTTTTACAAGCTAACTATTTGTGATTATGCAAAGTGTTTTTTTTTTTACTATGTTACATGAAGTTTAAAGGCTAGAGTTTGGTTTACATTGTGAAGGTAGTTGCATTCATATACTTGGTTATTTTTCTTTTTCTTTTTCATTTAATTGTAATGTTGTCATTATGAAGGTTATTTGGTTTTGAATTTTATTGATTTTTGTTATGATGTTCCTATGGTTTTCTATGTTCTAATTGTTATGAGTTTTGGCTTTGTACAAGACCTTGCTAAAAGCTATTTTGGTTATCGTGGATCTGGATGGGATCCTATGTTGCACCAAGATGGTCATACAAAAGAGTCTAAACCCAAATATGTGCATTGATAGATGTACTCTAATATGGTTTGAATCTAGAATAATTCTTAGCATACTTGTTCTATAACTATAGTGTGAATATGTGGTCATACTTGGTGGTAGATGTTGCCTCTATCATCACAGAGACCCTCTTGGAAGGGTCTTCTACCCACATCTTGTAGTTCATAGTGGATGATCTTGGCAGGCAAAGAGATATAGAGCATAACGAGAGTTCATTTTCAGCAAGAATTAGATAGTTATCCCAAATCTAGGAAATGCCTATGTATTTGCAATACAATTTTAATAATACCTTGATGCCATAGGATAAACACACTCTTTCCAAATCCTCCAAGAACTATCTACTTGCTAGAACCCTAAGCTTGATTCTAAATTTTTATCTTTTTTAATTTTCAGCTTTAAGGTGCTTTAGTTCTAACTATTTTGATGCTTTGTTTTTTGTGGGTATAGGATACATCCCAAGGCATTAGTGAGGAATGATGCAACCTTATTTGTGGCTTGTACAATCTTGAAAGAATTCAAGCAAGATAAGTTAATGAAAGTGCAAGTGCTCAATCAACTTGTAGATGAATTTAATAGATACCATACATGGTATTCTTGCATGTATGAAACAAGCATAGCAACCAATCATGTACACAAATGGTGAACTTACTCAGACTTAGGAGTATGTGTACTAGCTCATCCTAAGGTTCTAGCTTTGTCTAATCCTAGTAAGCAAAAGTTTAATATGGCCAATAAATTCAGTACTTCTTGTTTTTTATGCTTTTGTGTTATTCTTTTTGGAATTTAAAGATTTCATGGTTTTAAGAGGGTAACATTTTAACTATGTTGGTATTTTCAACTTCTGTGCATAAGTCAACAAGTGATGTGACTATCTAAGGGTATTCTAAGGACAAAATTCAACTTGCGTAGGATGAAGTAGACTTTGCACAAGAATGGTTGGTAGAAAAAGATATAATGGACATCCAACAGAGGCTTCTTAATACAGGTTTATATAATTTTTTGATGTTTCCTAGTCCAATGATGTCACCTACTTAGATATTGAACAAGATTATCTCATTTGATTAGGGAATCATCAAATCCATCACTAACATTCATGGTTATCCTATTATATTGAGCATTAATGCATTCATGTTTAACAATATCTTTGGCATACACTTTAATGGTGCTAAGGTTATCACTAGAAAAGGGAAAGATATAGGCTATAAAAAAAATGAAGGCCTAGCTTAATTCTCCTTATAGTGCAACATTGACCTTCAACAATTGTAAAGTTGAGGAAGCTAATGAGACCTACTTCCTTTTCCATGCTAGGCCCTTTCCCTTATTACTATAATAGAAGAAAACTATAGGGGTTCAATAGGATTGGATAGTAAAAGAATGCTAACTTATGGCACTACATTTGATTAGGCTACCCACTTGGTCATTGGCCTAAGGGATGAAATCTGAAAGCTTTGCAATAACCTCGATAATATTCATCATGTGCATTTTACATTCTTCTATTCATATCTTAAGATTTTTTTAGAGTTCTTGGTGATTAAGAGAGATGGATAATGGGTTTCATGTGATCCTTTCCAACTTTCTAGGCCTTGGTCTAAACATATCACTTAGGTCATGCATCACTAAGATCCACTAGTGGAGGAGGTAAGAGAATTTCAGTCTATCACCATAAAATATTGTGATTGTTCCCCTGACATCATGGAAACAAGCCTTGTTCTACACATGGCAATTCAATAAAGACCAAGAGGTTATGCACAAAATCAATTGGCACTAGTAGAGAGAAGATAAAGAGGCCACATGTTCAAGACAACATTCTAATTCCTAACAAGAAAGCACCTAAGAAGATGACCATCAAGCTTAATATGGTGAACAAGATATTAGATGTATGTAAAAAGATTTTATACATTTTGGTTTTATTTTTTTGTAAATTTTTGTTATATTTTTTAGTCATATTTCTAAATATTTTTTGTTATATTTTTTTTGACTAATTTTTTTTATGTTTTTTGGTTTCACTTTGTTGTAGGAAAGAAATAGGATTTGGCCACTAAGGTTGCTACAAAGGAAGGATAATGGCATAAATAAGAGGAGGAGAGGACATCCATGGAGGCTCTATATGTATTAGATTCTATCTTAGGTGATTTTCCTATAGACAACAATCCTCCAATAGACCTATCTCATCATCCTCTTAGTGTGTTTTCAGTTTTGATTTTGATATTTTGATATTTTTATTTTATTTTATTTTTTGTTTATCATGATGTACTTAATGTCTAATTATTATGTTTATTATAGAGTGTGAACTTCCTCTAGAAGAATCTACATCCACATTCCGATTCAAACCTTGGATGCAAGTCCCAAACAAGCTAGAATTCATGAAGGAATTGATGAATGACATGGTAGAAAAATTGCAACAAATAGCTCCTAATGTTGGTAAGAGATATGTTAAAGTGTTTTTATTTTATATATTTTTACTTTTATAATTTTTTCATGTTTTTCATGGCTATAATATTTCATGTTTTTAAATTATTTTAAATGTTTTGTTTCTTTGATGTCATTGCAATTTCCAAAATAATATGGAACTGCTCATGAAACTTTGAATTTAATGAGTTTCCATCCTTGTTCTTAGATGTTGATAATTTTTTATGCAAGTGGTATGAAGAGGCCATAGAATGCATTGCATCTTATGCAACAACATTCTGGAATGTCCAATGTTCAAGGACGTTGTAGCATTGAGAAAGGAAAATAAGAAGCTAATCAATAAATTCAAGAGCCTTGAAGATAGTAAGGAATTCAAAGAGGCACCTATGGCTAATAAGGACTCCTTAAAAACTAAATATATAGAGTGGTCCTACTATTGAAACACTATCTAAGGTAAGGTTGCTCTAGTCGAGAGCAACGTGAAGAAAGACATGCAAATGAAGCTCATAGTTCAAAAGTCCAAGGAATGGCATGATTATTATGCATGGGTGGTAGAGTGGCAAAAAAACAAAAAGGCTCACAAATGACTATACAAGGTAGAGAAGAATAATTACATGAAATCATGACATGAGGCAGCCATGACATAGCATAAGTATGAGTTGTTTATTTAGGTGATAAGTGTAGAGGATATTTTTAACACATTCGGGAGGTCAATGATTGTTGTTAAGTTTCCTACTCCTCAAGTCAATACTACATCTAGAAAAACCACTACTATTGACTTCTCCTACACTCCACTTGAGCAAAAAATTTATGGGAAAACATGAGCAAAGAATAAATTCTTCATAGGTTAGAAGCTAGTCTCCAAAGATTTACACCTAAAGACATAACTCCTAAATGTATAGAGGTTTTTATAAATATGTTTTAAGTTCTTATGTTATATTTTTATATTTTTTATGTATTTTTTATGGTTTCATAGTTATGTTTTATTAATCAAGATTACTAATGGTTTATATGTTTTTTTACTTATAGGCCTAAGGCAATGGTGACGAGAATGTTGAAGATGATGTAACTCATGATCCTCCTCCTCCTTCTACAACTTATTTTTAGCATGTTTATTTAGACTATCATGTTGTCTTTTTCTTTCTAGATTATTGGTATTATTATTATTATTATTATCACAACCTTAGAGATTGTATTATTTATGGTTATCATATTTCACTATGCAACAATGTCTATTGTTATATTTGTTTGTTGTTATCCTATCACATAGTGTGATTATTATTATTGTTTAGGACATTTTTGGTTCTAAGTTAAAATTCTTGATTTTTGATATTCTATATATTTTAGTTTTTGTTATATTTTTCTTGCATAAAAGGCTAATATTTAAAATAATAAGGCTACAAAGTAAATTTTGGTAATAAATCAATAATGATGTAGGATACGGCATAACAAGTCATAGTGTAGACATAAGAGAGATACAAAAGGAAGGCAATAAAATTACCAGTCTTAGATCATGGTAGGCTACTATTTTTTGGCCTTGGAAAGCCATTTTTTGGTTTTATGTTTTTCTATATTGTATATTGTTTTCTAGGTTTATGTAAACACAAAGGAAATAGACATAAATCATAAACTAGTGCAAAAGTGTAAGGTAATGCTCTGTAGTAAAATAGTAACTAAGATGTAATAAGGTTGAAAAATGTAAGGTAATGCTCTATAGTAAAATAGTAACTAATATGTAATAAGATGTAAAATACTTGCAAAGTAAAATGTAAACATGTAAATAAAGGTTGAAAACAATGTTACAAATTAAAAGGCTACATCATATTACACAAGATTAGGAAGGTAGGTGACATACTCAATCACACATCTATTTTCTAATCTTCAAGAAATTAGGAAATGTGTAAGGTCTTTGTTCAATGATTTTGAACTCCCCATTACCTTCACATATAATTTTAAATAGGAGCTCTTCCCATGCTTTGTTAATGGCCCTTGAATTATTGATCTTGGTTTTCTTGATTTCAATGAAGTCCTTGGCTACGTTTTTAGCTATGGAAGCTTCTTCTTGAAACTTCATCTCAAATTCTTATTCTACATTAACATTTTTGATAGATAAGGAGACTGAATTTTCTCCATGTAGGATGATATCATCTCCCTTGTAAGGTAGGTAAATCTATTAATGGATCATAGAAGAGATGACCCATAGTTTGGATAACAAAGGTCTTCCTAGGATTAGGCTAAAACTTGGTGTTTCTTCTACCACAAGGAAATCAATTCATGTGGGGAACATTTTCCCATCTACAAAATATAGCAAAATCAATCCTCTCACCTCTACATGATATTCATTAAAAGATGAAGTATGGAGGTAGAGGTGCTTTGAATATGTTCTACCATGCCTAGGAATTCTATAATGGAAAATGGTATAATGTTTTTTGTTGTCCCATCATCAACATGTACTCAATAAAACTTGTACTAATCCACTCTAATTATTATGAACTAGGGATCCTTCAATACTTCACCATTTTGGGGGTTGGTTTGTACTTTGTTATCATGAAATGTTAAGGTGGTTGACTTTGACTTTTCCATAGGTGAGGGTGGCACTATCACTACATGGATAGATTTCTCATTGGTTGGTATGTCTTCACTAATAGGAATGGAAGTTAACATTTTGACTAAGGCTTCACAGTGAGTAGAGGAGGTTATCACAAGGTTGTATAAGAGAGCTTGACCTACTCCATGGTAGTGAGAAATCCCTTATTATTATTGGATTATTTCTCATGTTTTTTGTCCTTCACTTCCTCCATTCTATCCAAGATCTTGACCTCATGTTTCACTGTTTGTGGTTTAGGCTCCTTTTCATTCTCTTGTTTTTAGAAATCCTCCCTAGGTTGGCTAGCTAAAGGAGCTTAGGTGTTGGTATCCATTGATACTACTAAAAACTGAAGTAGGTTTCAATAGACCTACATTCTTCCACACCTTTGGTTGTTTGTTATTCTTAGCCTTAGGCTTAGGAGCTAGCTTCTTGCATTTCTTAGAAGGTGATTTTTTATTGTCTCACTATGAAGAGATTGAAACATTGGCTACCATGGGAGAACATTGGTTAACTTGGGTTACAAGTCCATCAGTAGTGAGGGGGCATATCCTAATGGAAAATAGTATCTTGGGAGGCATAGGTGATGGTATCCTTATGACAAAAGAAGATCTTGAACTTACAAAAATTGAAGGCCTTTCACCATGAAGAAGTATCAGAATCACAAATTTCTCCTTGGTAGGTTTAGGAATATTGTTAATGTTAGATTTTGCTATGATATATGGGTTTTCGTTCACATTTAATGGGTACTTGTACACTTGCATATTCTGGTTTTGGGGCCTAACTAGGTTAGATGCATCTAGAAGCAACTCTTCACTATCTATCATCTTCTACAAATCATGTTTTAGGATCAAGAGAAAATTAGTATCATGGCTGAGTAGCTTATGGTAGTGATAGAATCAGTCTAGTTTGAAGTATTTGGGCATAAGTGGATCACCCTTTATGGTTACGGTGGGATCTTTAGAAATCTCACATGGATAGTCATGTCTCTTATAGATGTTCATGGTTATTTGCTTCTATTGCATACAACCACTTTTAAGTAACTAATCAAGAAGCTTGGACATTTTAATGGGTAATCTCATGTAATTGAACCAGTCTTTTCTTTTAAATTTCAGCCTATGTAAGCTAGAGATGAAAGCACATGATGTGGATGGTTAAGCAGTGGTGGTAGAAGTATTTGGTTGTGTTGTCTTTGGCCCCTACATTCTTTTCATTTTCTTGGTTACAATGGCCATGGCTACATGGTTCTATTTCCATTTTTCCTTTTCCCATCTTTTGTGTTTGTTCTTGTATGTTACATCAGTTGGATCATTACTAACTTCCATAGCATCTTGTATGTTCTTGATTTAGGAAAAGGCTTGGGTAAGTGACCTTAGATCCATGTAGTATAGCTTGGATTTGATGAAATCATTAAGCACCCCTTTGAAAATGGACAAAAGATACGTTTTAGAGATGGACTTAGGCATTTTATTAAGTATGGGGTTTCATCTTTGTATGAATTTTTGAATAGGTTCAAAAAGCCCATGTTTAACTTTCATAAGTTTGTCTAGTGTTGTATCAAGTTTCAAGTTATACTTGAAATGGTTAATGAATTGTGCAATCAAGTCATCTAGAAAGGAAACTAAAACATCACTAAGAAAATTTATGTTGCAACTCATAACTTTTACCATTAAACTTGAGGTAGGATTTTACTATAAAATGTAAGGTATGCCGTTCACAAGCTACAAGCTCACATACTTTAACTTTTTAAGGCTAAAAGATGCCTTATGTGTTGTTAATGCCTCACTTCCTAACTACAAAAAGTTATGTTATGTATGTATTTGGGCTTATGAAGGCTAAAAATGCCTTTGAAATTACTAAATTTTAATTTTTCATGGTTTTTATGTTGGTTAAAGTAATTAATATACCGGAACCACTTGTAGCCGACATAGGAATTATTGGGCTTTGACATTCGTGGCAAGGCCAACATATTTTTCATGGAAGATGATGTATCGTTTCCAAGGCTAGCATATTTTGTAGTGAAGATAGCATATTTCTTAAAGCCAACATGCTTTTTATAGCACCTAGCATACTTTTGATGACCTTTGTGCATTAAACTTACCAAAAATGGAAAAATACGCTAGAGTTGATGGCCTTCCATACCTACAAATTGCAAAAATCTATCAATAACCATGAAAGAAATTTGTAGCACCAAATTAGACACCAATGGCTTATTTAAACCAAGTTTCAACACATTAAAAAGGCTTTTTGGCAAATTTACATTCAGTTGAGCATAGAGACTCTTAGTATATTGAATAATAGAAAAAAGTCAAATAACCATCCACCATTCTAACACCTAAATGAAGTAGATTTGTACCTTGAAAATAGCAAAGAGTTTTGGGATTGGAACTTTGAAGCACTTGGATGGTGGAGTTGATCATAGAATCCACTCTGTTGGTTTTACCAAGACTAGAAACATCTCTCACACAACTCTTTGTACATCTTAAGCATAAAACTTATACTCTCTTTCAAACTTTTGTATCTTTAATATTTTATTATTTTAATAAGATTTGCAATTCATTTTCTTTATAAAATTTAACTTCCATGTTTCTCTTGGTTAATCTATGTTTTACATTCAATTTTTTTAAAACCATATTACAATTTTAAGTTCCTATCTGATCGAAAAGATCATTCAAGATCCTTCAAATTCCTTTTTTAAGGCTCCTGGGATTTAGGTTAAACTATTTCACATGGGATTTTTGGTTTTTCTATGCCAAATGTTTTTGCCATTATAGTTTTTGGTGCTAGAAGAATGACCTAAACCTCCATCCAAGTTCTTTGCCCAATCCTACTCTACCCTATCTGAAATAAACTTTTACAACTTAAAACTTTTAAAATGTACATTGAAATCTTGCCAATAATCAATGTAGCCATCTATTATCTTGAAATTTATATTAAGCATATTTATTGTAGTTAGTTTGGGTGTTGTTGTAAATTTCACAACAATTGCTAGACTTTGAAGGCCAACATATTTTCTTGAACAACCTACAATATTTAGTTTTAAAAATTTGGCCTTTTCGATTTCCAAAGGCAAGCATATTTTTTCTAGCATCACCCACTTACAACTATATAAAATTTTCTATTGGGCTTCTATTGCAAGCCTAGCATAGTTTTCAAAACCAATTTATTTTTCCTTAGCAAAACCAACACACTTGCTCTCACAAAGCCAGTGTACCTTTCTCCAAAATACCTAGTGTATCTTTGGGAATAACAACATATTTCTTAATTTCACATCAAAGCCAACATATTTTTCCATAAGGAAAAATATACAAATATATATTTTAAAAGAAGAAAAACCAAACTTATCCACTCTATACCTAACATATTTTCTACTAAAAACACTAGCATATCTTTTCACTACAAGTTGGGTAGAGTGAATACATTACCAACAAAAACTAAAAAAATAATAAGCTTCCTTCAACATTATTTTACATCAAATTTTGCAAGTAACCAATTGTAGTGCAGGCCTACATTCCTTGCACTCTAGGACTTAAAATTTTTGAAATTTATTAATTTTGAGTTTTACCAATGTAGTGGACAACACTGTCACTATTATCTACACTACACCTATAGCTATAGTTTAACCACCCTTCATAGCCAAAACCATCTATATGTTGGTTACTTCCACTTGCTAGAACTTTTAATTTAAAATTAAAGTAAACATCTAGCTAATGCCTTTTAGCATGTCAACCATATTACCAATTAACTTGACCAATATGACCTCAAACCAAGATGTCATACATGTGTGTGAAACCAAGGACCCCACTATTGTTGAGCGTAGCTAATTGCTTAGACATAGGGGCCAAAGCCTAAATTCTACCATCATAAATGCAGAGTACTACAACTTTATATGCACTCAAATCCAAGCTATTCTACTCATCTCATGTGTGGAATCTAAGTCCAAGTGTGAGTTCAAGTTGATACATAGGAATAGGAATGAGTACATCACTTTCTTTTATGATAAAATAAAACTTATCAAAATACACATGTGTATACTTGCTCAACTAATTAAGATGGATGATTTAAGTGAATAGTTTAACTTAGAGAGCAATCATAAAGAGCATGATGAGTTTGAGACCATGAAGAGCATGATGAGTTTGAGACCATAAAGAGCATGATGATTTTGAGACCAAACTAGAGCTTAACAACTTCATAGGGAGCCTTTTCTAGCAATTGGCTGCTCAAGCCACTATGCCTAGTTGAGCTTCTCCTACCTCTTCTATGGAACAAATTCCTCAACCTTCTTCTCCTCATGCCTATCCTACCATGTTTGGGTCAAATCCCATCATGCCTACCCACCAAGCATAACTTGTGCTATAATTAGCCTCACTTTTCTCATCTATGACATTCACTATGCAGCCCTACCCTATGTGGCCATCACCCATGGTATTCACCATGGCTCATCTCATTTCTATCTTGGTTAGCCCCTCAATGGAACCTCAAGTGATCCAAGTGTCACATACACCATTTCTCACTTTTTTCCCTTAAATACCAGCATAAAAATCTTTTTCATTATTTAGTCCCCCTACAACAATGATAACTCAACCTTTGTCATCCTTACCATTACCCATCATGAGGCCATAAGCCTTCCAACTTGTTTCACAACCCTTTGTACAAAGTTCCCAACCTATTGGAGTACCTCAAGGCTCAGATTGAGCCTTCCAAATGATCTAAGACCTCACGAAAGAGCTACATAATCTCAAAGCTTCAACCTCATAGACAATCAAAGTAATGGAATTTTACCAAGATGATCCCAATAGTCTAACTATCTGATACATTACTCTTACATTAGGCATTCCCATATCATAGTTTATCAAATAAAACAATGAAGGTGATTTCAATGCACACCTCACCACCTTTTATTCTAAGTGCCTATTTCTATAGGCTTAGCCTCACACAATCATGCGAATATCCCCTATCTCTTACTAAGAAAGCCCTAGATTGATACTGTGCATTGCCCAGAGGATCTATTGCCTCACTAGAAGACTTGATTTCATAGTTTGTGAATCATTTTAAGTATAACATAAAATCAAACACCACCAAGACCAATTAATGAAAATCAAATAGGGATCTCTTCAACCTATCCAGAAGTTCATCCAATGATGGAATGCTCTACTTAACAAGATTCCTAAACCTATAGCCAAAATCTACCTTCTTGACATCTTCAAGAGGATGGTCAATGACTTCATCAAGTCTAAACTATATTATTTAGACCCATGGTCCCTTAGCTAGGCTTTCTCATAGATTAAGAACATAAAGGATGCTACCAAGGTCATACATGACCCCTCCTATGTGGCATACAAAAATTAACATACATGAAAGGACAAAGAAAGGGGGAAACAAAACCACGTAGCAGTGACCACTATGGCCAAAGAGAACAAGACTACATAGTAGTAGAAAACAAGTCAACCCAAGGTCTTTGCCATAACTAAGTAACCATCAATGTTGAGGGCCTCTACATTAAACCATACAAGGCCTAACCTTGAGTGGAAATATTAGTCAAAGTACACCAAATTTTCCTTAAAATCATTAGAGCTCCTTGACTAGTTGCTCAAGAGTGGTCAAACCTAATACAAACAAATGACTAAGAATGCCCATAGGAGACATGATAGATTATGAAAAATCACTAAAGATCCCACTCTAGCAACCAAGCATGACCCACCACTACTACTAAGTACTTCAAAGTTGACCAATTCTACCACTATCATCAATTACCAGGTCATGACACCAATTTTTCCTTATCTCTAAAGAATGATCTACAAAAGATGATAGATAATAGAGAGCTAGTTCTTAACATATCTAATATAGTTAGGTTATAAAAACAACTTATTCAAGTATATAAAGACCTATTGAATGCCAACAATAGCCCATATACAATAGCGACATTTCATGTGAGCAACAATTCAAGATCTACTATGGAGCCACTTGTGATTTGGGTACCTCCTCAAGATGAAAGGATCCCTTCAACTTCATCTAGTTCAAAGACTCTCTTTTTTTGTAAGGGTACCATAACCAACACCTTCCAAAGGACCCTTTTCATTAGAGTATCCCCTCCTACTATAGCTAAACCTACAACTCAAACTGATCAAGTTTCACCCTTGGTGGCCAATGTAATGACTTCTTCATAGCCCATAACAAGAAATCACCTAACAAACAACATAAGAATTCTACTCATAAACCTAAGGCCAATGAAAATAATTAGGTAAAGGATTGAAAGGAGGTGGATCCACCAAAGCCCAAACCCATTTTAGCTATTCCTATGAGCTCTAACACTCAAAATGCCTTAACTAGTTGACCAAGGAAGGATCATAAGCAATAAAAGAAGGGAAAGGAAGCCAAAACACAAATGTTGAAACATAAAATTTCCATCCTAGGATGAATGGAGAAAGTCAAAGTTAAAAACCAATGACAAAAATTTCCTTAACACCATGGAACAAGTGAAGAAATCCTTGAAATAAAAGAATACTTCATTAACCCTATACAACCTAGTAATGTCTTCTTCACTCATCATGAAGCCCTAGTAAAGATGTTGACCTTAATTCACCATTAGTGAGGACATACCTACCAATGAAGAGTCCATCTATGTAGTGATGACATCACCCTTACCTAAGGAAGAAATGAAGTCAACTATACTAGTGTTTTGCAATAATGAAGTCAAAACCAACCCCCAAGATTGCAAGATAATGAGGATCTCTCTCTTCATAACTATAAGGGTTGGACAATATAGGGTTCACATGGTGCATGTTGATGATAAGGTAGCAACTAATGTTATTCCTTACACTATCATTGAATGGTTAGCCCTAGTGGAACACATGTAAAACACTCCTACCTCTACTCTAAAATCCTTTAATGGATCATGGGTTGCAATAAAAGGCTTAATCTCCTTAAAATTTGTAGCAAGGATGAAATTCCCCATAATACCCAACTTCTTAGTGGTGGAAGAGACACCAAGATTTAACCTCAATTTGAGGATGCCCTAGCTAGCTAAATTATGAGAAATTTCCTCCCCTATCTACCAAGAAATTCACCTATCTTATGAGGTAGGTAAAATAATTATTCATGGTGACAGTGTGGTCCCCTTAGTAATCAATAAGGTTGATGTAGAAAAAGAGTTTGAAGTGGAGTTTCAAGTAGAAACTCCTCCTATTAAGAATGATTTTGAGAAGCCTAATAGAGTAGATGATGCCAAAACTGATAACAATCAAACCATGGAAGCATCATGGGAAGAGCTCTCATTCCATGTAGTTAGTGAGGGAAATCAGGAGTACAATATTGTGCAACATAGACCATTCAACTTTTCTAAAAATTTTAAAAATTATAAAGTAGTTGCATGATTTATGTATGTTATTTACTCTCTTTCCCCTATGATGATAATCATGTAGACCTTTATAGTTACTTATTTAGCCTAGTTTAAACTTTCTTTACATGTATCATTTTACTTTACCATATTTTGCCTTTTTTTAGCTTTATTTCACACATAGCCTATGACTTATTCTTATTCATGATTTTCCTTTTTATGTTTTACCTTTTAAAACATAAAATACCATAAAAATTTTAAAACCTAAAAAATCCATAAAAAATTTAAAACATAAAAAATTCACAAAAAAAATTTCATGGCCTTTTAAGGCCTTGAACTGGTGGCCTGACAAGGCCTTAAACTAGCAATGTATTTATAATTTTGTTCTTCCTTATCTTTACTATGACCATTATATCATATTTTTCACTATTATTTTTCTTGATTTCCTTAGGTTTATAGTTTACTAATTTTTTCCTTATAAGCATGTATTTGAACCAACATAGCCTTATAACATGAAAAAAAACATAAAATACATAAAACTAAAAATGCTAAAATGTATAGGAAAAATTTAAAATATATAACCAAATTTCCAAGCCTAAAATCCATAGTTACATAGTGTGATAAATAAAACAAAATTTTAAGTAACCGTGATAACAAAAATAAAAATGTATAACTCCAAAAGCCATGGTTGCACTGTGCAACACTAAAATGAATAATAACTTTCTCATAAACTCAAATAACTATAAATAGTCAATAAAGAATAATAATCAACCTCATTAAAACATGATAAAGCTTTTAGGACTAAGGAAAAAACTACTAGATAAGGAGGGGGAGCATCATCATCATTATGGCCACTAGGGCCACTATCATCACTTGGTGCCTACACCATAATAAACAAACAAGAATAAAACATAAACCAAGAATTTAATTAGTAATCAAAATAAGCAAAAAAAACTACAAATTAAACTAAAATATATTAAAATTAAATCTTAGAAAAAAATAAAAACGTGTGAAGATTCTAGTGCAATGTCTTTTAGAGAAAAGTTCTAAAGACTAGCCTTTAAATGATGAAGAATTTGTTCTTCATTCTTGTTCATCTAGTCTTCTACCCTAAGGTTCACACCTGTAATGATGCTCATCCTCTTGATATCTATCCAAGATGAAGGCTCTCATGAAAGGGTGTTAATAATTTCCTCCCTTGAAGTAGTAGTAATCTGAGTGGTAGGAGAATTAGACACCAAAGAGCCTTCAAATGACTTGACGGCCTCCTCTACATTAATCCCATACATGAACATATCTAACTTCTAGCTCTTTATAGCCTCCTCTTGTAACCACTTATAATAACTTTTTTTTCAGCCTTGTACTTTCACTTGTGGTTCTTTTATGTCTTGCCCTACTCAAGAATTGAAGCATACTAGTTCCTCCAATCTTTAATCTTACATACTAATAGGTCCATCTAAATTTTCCATTCAGCAAGGCTTATAGCTAGAGAAACCTTACCAAGATGGCATTCCAGTAACATGACCATTCTATCTCCTTGGTTGATAAGAAGTCTGTATTAGCTACATAAGCCTTCACAAACTCCTCACAGTCCCTAAGGTCTTTGATCACCTCAACTTATCATTTAGTTTCTTTCTACAATGCTACAACTCATTCCCATAGGAATTTTTTGGAACATTGAATATTTTTTAAAGTCTTAGCACATGAGAGAGAACATTCAATGGCACTCTCATATAGCCTTCATGGAACATTTTCTAGACAATTGCATCCCTAGACATGAGCACATAATCTTCAAATAGTTGATGAAGCCTAAAGAATTGCTAAGAATTATGAAGAATTGAATCAAGTATGAACTACACTTTGATAAGAAATGATAGAAGAAACACCAATCAAGAGAGCTCAATCAGGGACTATTCAAAATTGTGAGCAAAGGTACAAAGGACCAATCAAACCAAGAATAAAAAACCCATCCCAAAGATGAACAAAGGAAAACTCCAAATCACCACCACTACTGTGAAGAAGATATCTACATCAACTAAATCAGGTTTGTGTAAATTTCAATTTGCTTTATTAATTTTTAAAGATTTAATTAAAGGTTAACAAATTAAATTTTTGATTGATAGTGGTACCAATCATAAATTTATTTCTCCAAAGTTAATTAATTTATTGAAATTAAGTTTACCTTCCAAGAAACTTATTAAGATAGAACTTGTAGATGCAACAAGCATAAGCAAGCATACCAGGTATGAAGAATTTACTGTTACTTTGCAAGACATGCCTTTTGTTGATGAATTCTTTGAATTTCAACTAGGTGATGTTGATGGGATTTTAGGAATGTATTTCCTACAAAATTTGATATTATTGCCCACTTTGGAGCTCATATTTTAAAAGTTCCAACCATTGACAGAGTCAAGGTTCTAAGTGGGGTAGGAACAATAAAGAAAATTCACATAATAACCATTAATAAAGCTAAAAAATTAGTCAAAAAGGATGCTAAAATGTTGATTGTCTAAGTAACCCAACTTAGAAATCTTTAGGTATTGAGATTTCAAACAACTCAAGGAATATAAAGATTTAGTATTTGGTGAAACTAGAGAACTACCTCCAAAATGAACGGTTCAATGCGAACATTGCTCTTCTTGAGTGGAGGCAAGTTCCAGGTCGTATATAATTTTTGTGAGATTAAGTTAACCCCGAAACCTAAATCAAGAAGAGCCTTATGGGGTTCATTCCCAGCGACTTGAAGGTAAACTAAGGGGACTCCTGGATCCGATAATTTTTTTGGAAGGTGGCCAACTTTGATCCAGTCAGCTACTGTATGCGTTAACATAACTATGTGCATTGGATGTGATTTTGCTGCTGGAAGATTTCCCGAAACTGCATTAGGTGTGGAGACGTTAGGAGGCCTGACTGCTGGTAAGGGCGAAGGTTGAGTTGGATTGTTGGTCCTAAGGAAGGGTCTTTTTGATGAACGATTGTTAGAACCAACCTTTGAAGGTTTAGGGGCCCTCACAGTGTTGGGCTGTCGCAACTGAGTGGGATTTACTCTAGGCTTTGTTGGGGCAGTTGGTGGTGTAGCCGTAGGTGCAAGAGATGCGGACAAATCTGGAGGATATTGTGGGTATGGGACGTTTCCTGAAGGAGGGAAAGTCCGATAAAATTCCTGAACTTGGTAGTAACATGGAGGTTTGACATGACCTGTAAAGTTACCTAGAGGAACCGGCTGCTACACATAGTAACCATAAGGAGCAGGCTACCGGTAAGGGAATTGATGTGTTGGCGGTGGCATCCCGCATAACTGTGGGTATTTCCACTGCTGATGTTGTCCAATGGGCTGCGGAGGTGTTCCACTTGGACAATACGTCAAGGGTTGGTGGAACTACCTTGGGTTACCTTGTGGATAAGGTAACCTTTGGGGTGTTTTCCGTTGATTAAGTCTTGGATTTAATGCATACACCCCAGACTCTTGCAGATGTGAGATAATTGGACAACATCCCTTAGGATGGTCATAGTAACAGACCTCACATCCACCATCATTGTCTGAATCAGAATTTTCAGCCTCATCGGAGTTAAAGATCTTTCCCTTACCCTTGTTATGTGCAGGGTTAAAGTTTCTCCGCTTGA